>OY744608.1:52141231-52741231 GCA_963556255.1 Allolobophora icterica
ACACACACACAGACAGAAAGCTGGCTTTATTTATATAGATAAACTTTCGGATGTAATTAATCTACCCCGAGACTCTTGTCTATTATTAACTTGTTAGATGTTCCATTACATGTACATTTTGTTACTAAATATTATCTACAACAACCCCTTCCTACCACTTCCTGAATCTTTTGTTGGGCTTAAGAGCTATTTCCTAGTTTTTCAAAAGTAAACATTGAGATTAAATGTTTATTAGCACTTCAGCAGTTTCCACATCATGCAGAATCACTTAACCATTTCTTTCTTAATTTTTCAATAGCCCTACCCTTTAATTAATTCATTTTCTGCTTGTTTCTAACATAGTCGTAAACTCTTGTCCTTCTGAACATTCCTTGCTAACTTCTGTTTAGAACTTCCAATTGCCTTCTTGTTCTCTACAGTTTTTTGTGTATTTTGTCAACACCATTCTCGTGAAAGAGGCGTTGCGATATGGACTATGTCAAATCTACTTCACCTTCTTTATACGTCTGAGACTACGGTCAACCAAAATATTTAATGGTTCCGAAACATGGCCTATTACAATTTGTACGAAACTTGTCTTACGTAGTAATAACTTTTCATACGTAATAATATCTAACTAATAAAAAAAGTTTACAGCTCTTTTTTTCAGAAAAAACTGTAATGCCAATGAGGAATGTTCCAATTTTTGGATCGGATTGAAATTCTTCGGTGCAAAATTCAATGCATGGATGGATGTTGATGGATTAAGTAATTTCACTAAAGCCAGCTTTTGGGATAAAGGCTATCCATCAGGAAAAGGCAACTGTGGCTTAATACATGTGCAGGACAGCGATCATGAGGTGATCACTTATTGGAGGGACGAGAACTGTGACGATGCACAAGCATACATCTGCAAGAGTAAGTGTTTGCACTTGGACATTCTAAAATGTTAAAACGACGCTGCAGTATAAATGACACAGGGGATGTAGAAAGGCAAGGGGTATCTTGTAAAGACTACTTATCATTCAACAATGAAGCGCATGAAGCGGATTGGCAGATGGAGATACAGATGGTGTATAGGGTGCATAGGGGAAGAGAGAGGTGAGAGAGACGAAATTTTGGAAAGTTCTGATAACTTACGTTAAACTGTAAACTCTGCAGTCCCCATGAAGACGATGTAATTCAGTGTCCATGCACATGTAGTTCGTTGAGTTTAAGACTTGATTTGTTGAGTTTGTTGCTCCTCTACCGCAGAAACTGATCGAAGTGAGCAGGTCGTGTGCTAAATCAGTGGAGCCAAGTGAGTGGACTCAGAGAAGTCGGTTTGACCTCTTCCACTTTTTGTAAGTCCAGTTAGCTGCACAGAATTTTTAATAAGCTTCCAAACCACCGTCTCACAACCATTAAGTGGGGATTCCCCATCTGGGCCAGTTCCACTATGGGGCCATCCATATATTACGTACACAAAAATCCGGGAAAATTGGACCCCCTCACCCCGCTGTTCGCAAGCGTACTTTCTTCCACCCCCTCTGCGTACGTACGCTTGACGCACCCCCCCCCCGAAGACCAGCTGCAGAAAGTGTCTCAGACAGCTCCAGGCAACGACTCTGCACTTTAGGCCAGATTATTGAAGGGCCAATATAGACAAATTATACGTGTCTCGTTCACAGCACAGAAAAACTGCACATGGCTTTTATATAATGTAATAAAATGCCATCGGACGACTATAGGACAATACAATAGGCTAATGTGGACGTCATAATTAGAAATTTATTTTGCGTACGTACACATTTTGTCCCCCCTCCCCCTCCCCGTTCGTACCCGTACGCAAAATCGCCAAAATCCGACCCCCCCTCCCCCCTAACTGCGTACGTAATATGTGGATGGCCCCTATTTTCTTTGTCGTTGTCACTGCCATCCAAGTCCATGCAGACACGGACGGTAAACAATTTCGAAATCGAATTCGCCAGAAGTTTCAACCATCGCCTCTGCTGTCCGAAAGGCTCGAATGTCTTTGTAGCCACTTCATCGCAGTGAGTCCGCAGCACAAACAGACGACTTAGCAGGTTCTGGCGGTAATACTTCGTAGATTACACCACAGCCAACAGCTCCTTCCGGGTAACACAGTACCGGTTCTCAGTCGCTGAAGAAGTCTACTGCCATAAGCCAACATCATGGGCGTGCGCGCATGGGAACAAGGGGAGCATTTTGCACCCCGCTGAATTTCACGCATATTACAAAAATAAAATCTGTTGATTATTACGATTACTACAACAGTCCCAACACGATTTTTAATGCGAAAAAACAATTATTTAGGTAAGTCCTCGGCCATTATTTATTTTGAAAGTTATCACGTGTTCTGTGTTCATGAATAGCTATGCTAAAACGTCGTATTGCTTCTCGCTAAAAAAAACTGCCCCTCCCCCAACGAAGCTTCCTGCGGACGCCAATGGCAACATCGTTTTCCCCTCGTCACTCCTTCGAGACAAAACAGGCACAGCTCCACTATCAAAGGCGTCAAGTTCTAATACGTACGTTCCTTCGTCCTTCGGCAAGGGCAGTACCTGTGCTCTCTTCAGCGCTGTCTTTAAGTTATCAAACGCCCTTTGGCAATCCACACTTCAATAAAATGTCCACCTCTTCTCAGTGAGAGCTAATAAGGGAGTCGCTCGGGACGAAAAATCCCGGATAAACTTCCGATAAGTTGTCGCATAGGGTTCAGCGTCATCTGTATCAATCTAATGAGTGCAAAACGATGTTCTAACCAAATCATTCTTTTCCGCCGAGAAAAACTTCGTTAGTCCCTCAGAAGTTCGCGCAGTCGATCCCTGTTCTCATGCGGCACATCTTAAAATATCTCCTCTACCAACATCTCAAGACGCAATGTTTTTATTCCTGTTCTTGTTCCCGGCCTATCTGAATTCCTGGAATCCACTTTACAGAGTGCAATCCTCGCAATAATCGGTCATTACCGAGCTTTACAGCTTATCCTGTTAGGCTAACTGTGTGCACCAGAGTGGTACTGGCCTCCTCACACACGAGCCACATGGATTCCCGGTTGGCGTTCCCTCGCCCTCGTCATCCATGCGGACGCCTTAGCATACAAACCTTCCTACACAGTCTTAGCATCAATATTATTTAAGGGGTTTTAGCGGGGCTAGATTTATCAAATTTTCTCAAGCTTTGACTTCCAATAGATTTTAGAAACTGAAAGGCTGCGTTGGCTTTTGCTTGTCCATTACCAGAAGAAATTTTTACAATTCCCAGTAATGGGCCAAAATATCTACGAGATACTTTTATGACGTTTTGAGATAATGCTATTAATATTCGATGTGCCATTTTCTTGCCATAAAACTGAAAGAAAAAACAAAAGTCTGAAACTGTAGATGTCAATTCTAAACAATCACTTACTACTAACAATTAATATCTTAAGTGAATTTGCCATCAGTCAAATAAATACTCAATATGTCCACCACGTGCTTTAATGACTGCATCAACACGAGACGACCACTGATCGATGGCTGAGTCCACCAGTGCGCCAGCAGCAAAGAATCACTTCTTTCAAATGTTCAACGTGCGCGCAGAACGTTTGCGACCACAGTTGCGGCTGTTAGACGTTCCCTTAGCCAGGGGCGGATCCAAGGGGGGGCCAATCCCTCCATGGCCCCCCCATTTGATATTTACACAGGACGTGGCCCCCCCCCAACACGAAGTAGACGATGATCACTACGTGATTTTTCATGAGGAAAAGAAAATGACTATAAAGAAAATGATAAAATAAAACCAGACAATTTGATTTATTAGTATGTAATAAAGTCCGCAAAGGTTCACCAGTCACTCTGGTACAGAGTAAAGCAGGGAGGCGACCTGACCGACGACTCTGATGAGCGTAGACTCGGATCCGACCTGGGCTGGTGAACCAAAGTCCTCCGTGCCCACCTTCTCGTGGTGCGGACCGTTAGTACCCTTCCTAGGAAGTACTCTTCCTAGGAGGGGGAACGAACGGGCACGGCAGGCAAAACCAGGGGAAGGCAATGGCAAACCACCCCTGTTAATCATGCCAAGAAAATCGTCATGCCACACACCAAACCACGCCGATGGTCGCGGATGGAGGGACTCCCAGGCCGGAGCGCTGAGGTGGGACTCCCAGGCCAAAGCGCGACTCAAGGGCTACTGGGAGAAGTAGCAAGACGGCAACGGAGACTGTGTGGCATGACGATCGCTAGGGCTCCTAGAGCCGACGGCACAAAGAGACAAAGAGTATGTAATTATGTATGTATGTATGTATGTATGTATGTATGTATGTATGTATGTATGTATGTATGTATGTATGTATGTATGTATGTATGTATGTATGTATGTATGTATGTATGTATGTATGTATGTATGTATGTATACGTATGTATGTATGTATTGAAGAGAAATTTTAATTGCCATGTATTACGTTCATAGTGCAATGACGTGAACGGCGTTTTCTAGAGAGCAGAGTTAAGGCTTATTCGCCACTCCCGACCAACAGTCAGCATCCTGGTAGAAATCGGTGGTCGGGAGAAACGACAAAGGTCGGAATTTGTGCGACAGTATGCATGTATGTATGTAATTATATATGTAAGTGTGTATGTATGTATGCAGATGCGGCGATCTTGTTTGACTGGTAGGGGGACACTTTTGAACTGATCTGGTGAAAAAGAGGTCAAAAATTTCTTTCGCGCTCACGCGCGAATACAATTTTTTTTATTTTTTGGGGTCCACGAAAAATCATACATAAATTTATGTATATATGCATGTAAGTATGTATGTATGTGAATATGTATGTATGTGTATATGTGTGTATGTGTATATGTATGTATGTGTATATGTATGTATGCACGTATGTACGTATGCCTGTTTGTATGTATGCATGTATGTATGTATGTACGTATATATGTATTATTTTTGGCCCCCCCCCTGATAAACCTTCTGGATCCGCCCCTGCCCGTAACATCAATTTGTTTAATCAATCGATGTAGAGCATATTTATTCCATTTTCTAGAAGGGAATTCTATCATCATCTGATGTGCATTGTATCCTTTTTCTGCTCTTAAAATTCGGATTAAAATTCTATCCTCTTCCGTGAGCGGCGCCATGATGTTCAATATTTACATTCAAAATTGAAAGGTGTGCGCCGCACCGAAATTTCATAACAATTGTGCCGTATATCAGTGCAAGATTTGACATAATAGTAGAGAGGATGATTACTTTCAATTTAGTGTATTGGACATGATGTTCGGATAACAATTATTCAAGTTATATCAATTCAAATTAGTTGCATTTCTACTGGCCCACCCTGTAGTTCGTGGCGTCCATCATCATTTTTCCATCCCATTTTGGATTATCAAAAGTTGTTTCTCAATTGCATGAAACTCTTGTCGAAAGCTGCTCTCAGATCGACATTGCAATCGTTTGCGACGAATCGTAGAGCTAGACAGAGACGTGCTATCTGGGTCTTGACCAAAAACTTTTGCAATAGAAGCACCAAATATCGCCAACGTACTATCTAATAAGTTTATTCGACCTGGTGCGGAGGACACATCAGGGTAGCACTGAATCAAAGTAATGAACGGCATAGCTTGACGAACAATCAGAAACACAACTTAACACACTGAATACTGAAAACGTGCAATTTTTACATTTGGAACAGTACTGCTACTGGTTAATTACACACACTTGAGAAAAGCATACGTTTTAGAGAATACAAACTTTGGGGCTACTAAGCAACCTCTGAAAATTGACTTATTGCTCACAACTTATGAGAACTAATATTTAATTTGAGAAACGAACAAAATGAGCCTTTTAGCATTGAAATCTGTGAAAATGTTTTCACCATACATTTGTGGACAACCCTAAATTGCTCCAATTACACAAGCTGCGGGCATGGAGTTCATCCATAGTAATGTGAAAGTCCACATTGACTTGATGATCGTATCAAAACCACCTTGGAAAGTACAGAATCAGATACTTGAGGTAACAGGAAGGTCGAGAGTCAGTGAGTCACATATTGTTTGTAAATCCTTAAGATGACACAGAGTTAGATTTGTGGCAGAACAACTCATATGCCTCGCGTTTAAACCTCTTTTGGTCTGGGTTCAAATCCCGAGTCCGCAAGTGAAAATGATAACAGATTTTTAAATGCTTACTTTTCGCATGCCTCATCTTAGAATATAGCATTAAAGTTATCAAACAGCTCGTACAAGTGGATATACAGTTTGCATAATAATATATGGTGTTTACATATTCTATATAAGGTAGATTGCATACTTTTAGTTTCTACTTTAAAAAAATTATTTGGAGGAACACTTTACTTCTATTAAAAGCAGGGCGCCAACTTATTCCCCAGAGCGGCGTCGAGTCAGAGGAGTTGTCAGTGTTCCAGAGGATCGTCAAATGGAGATCCAAGTCCGGTAGTCAAGAAAGAGGAGGCCGAAGAGCTGCTAAAGCGGATTACTTTTAGGTCTAGTAGAATGTGATAGCGGAGGATAAGATGAGTCAGGGTAACAATTTTGGAAAAGGTGAGACTTTAGCTTTAAAAGGAAAGCCTTGGGGTGATAAGCATAGGAGCCTGAGTGGCAGTAAAACGAAGAAAGCGAAAATTTCTGGATTTCAGGACAGAGGTCGTTTCAAAGTCGTGGCCGGTGCTGTGTTGCATATAGTGTGGCGGAACCACTCCCTTACTCTCCCTCTGACGGGTTGGTATAGTGGAGAACTGCCGCTCTTGTTTGTCCGCGCTTTACAATCTTTCACCAGGAGGCGGCACGCAGTCATTAGTATCGGTGATGTTGATTGTACGGGGCGCGGCTCTCGTGTTATTCGGGGGACTTTATGGAATTGGTCGACTCTGACATCTCAACAAAAGAAGACGAAGACCATAGTATTCAGCTAAACCTCTTTTCTTATTGCCACGTTGATCCGACGACAAATAAAAACAGGAACATCAATTCACACTGTAGCTGTGATTTCCAACAAAAATTACAGTCACCGACTCAGTTCTTTCGTCGATTGAACGCCCTAACTCAACGCCCCTTTTATAGGGCACCCCGGTACCTGTACGGTACCCCAGTACATGTGCGGTACCCCAGTACACGTACTGTACCCCAGTACATGTGCTGTACTGTATAATCGCGCGCGCAATCACGGGCAGGTCATAAACAATTAATATATATGCACAGCTGACTGTATTACAGCAATATGGATAAATAGTTCATCGATTTCAAATACTCCTATCGAGTTCAGTAACCAAGTTCAATGCGAAAACCCTTAGATTTTCGCTACAATAGCTCGGTTGTATAACTTAAGATGAGTAGGCCTAGTGATGCTGGCTCGGAAAAATTGACATAGGAGAATGATGGGGGTAGAGCAGGGTGGCTGGATGGTGAAAAGTTCGCGGAGATACTTGGTTGGAAATATTGTAGGGAGTTGTAGGTTAGTGATAGAACTCTGAAATGAATTCGCTCTGGCATTTTTAGCCAATGGAATGATTTTAAGATGTGAGTGATATTGTGATGGTTTGGGGTTCTGGCTAAATTGACCTCTTATTTTTGTATAGGGATATAATATTTAGTGTGCTACAAAATTATGCAATTAATTAACGTTTAGTGCACGTTAATGCTCAATTTTAGGAATAAATGCATATACCCTGAAGATTGCTTGAATTATTGGATCGGTTTTCCTTATGAACAGGAGGCTCGCACAATAGTTACTGATGTAAACGCCGACCCGGATCAGAATTGTTTTAGGACTGCCAAATGGAGTAGCAACTACATTATCTCTAGCTTCTTTATTTAAAGAGACAGACCTGGTAAGGTCACGGAGGTATACGTTCAAAACCGCGCGCAGAAAACTGCTCCGCTTGAAACCGCGTGCAGTTCTTTATAGCGCGCGGTCATAACCGCGCGGTATTTATTTTTCCACACGATGAAGTCAATTTTGCATAATGTTGATCATGACGAGCTCTCACGGAAACTATTAATACTGGATTGGCACATGGGGGTCTACCCGAATCGCCGAATCCCGAATCGCCGAAAGCCCTTAAAGTGCAAAATCCGCCGATTCGCCGAAAGCAGTTTTTTACCAAGCGTGCGATTTGCCGAAAACCACTGCCGACTCGAATCGCCGAATCCCGAATCGCCGAAAGCGCTTAAACTGCAAAATCCGCCGAATCGCCGACAGCGGTTTTCTACCAAGCGTTCGATATCCCGAAAACTAGTGCGCAGAATCTGGGGGCAGGAAATAAAGGTGTTGTTGAGTCCATGGACGAACCTAAGTTGTGAATGGATGCATAAATAAATTAACCATGCGTTCAAGGGATGCTAAAAAAACGTGTCAATCGCCGATTGACACCCACTGTGTGCATTGCGTACACTGACCATAGGGACCTATATATATACAGGGTGCGGCCGAAAAAAAATAATCCATTACGAAACTTGCGATTTCTCGAAAACCGCTGAATATGTTGTTACAAATATTTTCATTCTTATTCGTAACATATTTTTGCATATTATTTGAAAATTTTATGTCAGTGTCTTTATATTTGTGATCATGACATCAGGCAGAAGAAAGAAATGCATTTTTTCAACTGAACACGGCATTCACGAAATAGGAAATCATATTTTTACATAAAGTAGCCTGCGGTGTGCCATAATTACGTCATTTCCGCTTTGCAGACGGTGTTTTGTTTACATTTTGAGTAAAATTGCACCGATGAAAAGATCTTTTACATCAATCCACCCATTAATAATCAAAACAACCGCGTCTGGGCGAAGAAGAAAAAAGCCGATATCCATCCAAGCCGTCTGTTGGTCGAGAAAGCCAAGTTCTCTCCCCACATCATAGTTTCTGCAGGTGTCAGCTATGAGGGTAAGGGACGCTTGCATTTCATTGACGAGAAGGCCAAAGTCAATGCTAAGTACTACGTGGAGAATCTTTTGCCTAAGCTTGTCGATGACTGTCACACTGTCTTGGGAAATCAGTTCATTTTTCAGCAAGATGTAACTGTCTGTTGAAACGAAAATAACATTGTTTCACTTCAGGGTTGCACCATTTTGGTTTTCATGATTCGAATTTCCTTACATTTAGCCAAGCTGTAGATAAATATGTGTCAAATAGACTGGGGAAGTTTTGTAACAAAATATTCAGCGGGTTTCGAGAAATCGCAATTTTCGTAATGGATTATTTTTTTCGGCCGCACCCTGTATATATGAATATATAGGTCAATATGTAGTGTGTATATATACACTTGGCTGGTGAATCGGTGAAACTGTTGATAGGATAAACATCATGACCGCCACAGTATTGCATGGAAATAGAGTGCTACGACCTACCTAGCATAAGTAAGTACGTAAGTAAGCTCACTAATAAAGATAAATATTAGTAGTAAGTAAGCTCACTAAAACAATTGGAATTGTTGTGTCAATTTTCTCTTAAAAGTTAATTTTTATCTTCAACTATATTATAGTTGAAGGTAAAAATTAACTTTTAAGAGAAAATTGACACAACAATTCCAAAGCTTAAAAATTCAGTGCTACTGCCTACCCACCATCAGTAAGTAAGTAAGCTCACTAATACAATATTTGAAGATAAGAATCAGTAAGGAATTAAGTTCACTGACACAATATAGTTGAAGATAAAACTTACAAAATATTTCGAAAGCTTAAGAATACAGTGCTACTGCATACCTACCATCAGTAAGTAAGTAAGTATGCTCACTAACACAATATAGTTGAAGATAAGAATTGACTTTTAACAGAAAATTGACAATAATTTTATTTCCAAGGCTTAAGAATTTAGTGCTACTGCCTACCTACCATCAGTAACGACCCACCGTAAACCTTTACCAAGTTCGCTTTATTTCCCGGGGATCCGGAACACAACCGCGTTTTCGAGAATAAATTTTTTTTACAAAATAGATTCGGCGGTAATAAAATTTCGGCGATTCGGCGATTCGGGATTCGGCGATTCGCAACGAACAGCATTTTCGGCGATACGGGTTTTCTTCGCCAATTAGTTTCGGCGATTCGACGATAATACCATTTCGGCGGTTCGGGATTCGACGATTCGCTACGCGCCCGGCACATGTTAGCAACTGTTTTTCCGCAAACAGACTTGAACTTGGACAAGACCAACAGTACTTTATCCTATTTAAATCGCATAGGAAAATTAACCCGATAGACCTAACAATGAAAATTAAGGGGGCACCTATTACTCAAGTAGAGTCCACTAGGTTTCTGGGTGTATATGTTGACCAAGATCTAACATGGAAGAAACACATATCAATTATATCAAGCCTAAAACAGCTAAAACATAGGTACGCTAACTAGAATCTCTCACCAATAGACTCCCTAAAACTATCAGGCTACAGTTAAACCATTCTTTAGTCTACCCATATCTAACTTGCTGTAATCTAATCTGGGTCTCTGACTACGAATCTAGACTCGATAAATTAGAAATACTGCAAGAGAAGGCAGTTCGTGTATTGCAGGGGTAACAATTCAGATCGATATTGCAAATCGTTTGCGACGAATCGTAGAGCTAGACAGGGGTCCGTAGAGATGCTAACACCAGTCCAATCTTTGTCGAACCTCAATTTACTGAAAATAAGTCATATCACAAATAACGGACTTCGTATATCGTTTTGAGCATAATTTAGTACCTCCCTCATTCAGTGGCTACTTCGCCCTGTGATCGCAGACACACGCCCACAATACGAGGATTCGACTACATACCGCTCCGTAAAAGCCCGCACTAATATATGTGAATTTAGTATTAAGTTCTGTGGCCTTTTGATATGGAAAACACTCCCATTAGAAACTCATCTCTCTGTAAATGCCCACGAATTTAAAACGAGATTACGAGCATTCCTTATAAACTCGTAAACACTCCACCATCTTATTATATTGATTTTATTATATCGATCTTATTATATTGATGCATATACAAGCACGCATGCCTAGGAGCTTCTGGGAGTTCTTTAGTTAAGAATGTTATTTACAGTTACTCTTCTCGGTCTAACACAATGTTCTAATTCTTTAAAATATAATCTGAGCAAGCTACCGTGAATGAGGTTACAATGTCAGGCATTGGGATACGTATGTTACTTGGGTCACCCTTTTTAGGCAATAATACTTAAATATATGACATTATTGTGAATGTCAGCTCGTTATTATTGTCATTGCTCGCCATAAAGATTGATTGAATCTTAACTCTGCCCACAAGATTGTACACAACTGTACGTGGATCGACGGATCACCAATGCCCAACCAAACGAGTTTAAGGGGGACATACTGTCCTTTAGACGAGTTATGTGGTTCTCTGAAAGAGGCAAATTGTGATACACCTCTTAGGTTCATCTGCAAAAGAGGTATGGATATCTTATGAGTGAATTTTCGTGTTAACAGCGAATATGTTTGACCCTCTGTGAATCTGAAACTATGGAATCGACTAACTTAAAAATATGATAAGTATTATCAAAATACACTTTGAACTTGAAATTGATAATTCAAACTGCTCGAGTTTTTTTATCAAGACCGGAGGATCGATTGACTACCGATTAGGCCGTTTGACTTCAAATGAAGTGGAGTTCAAGGCGTGACTGGTTGCCAATAAATTTAACGACTGTTTTTGATGGCCTATTACAGAAATTTTACTTCAAGGAATAGTTTGTGCACAAATTATTCGGAATCGCTAGCCGATTACTCACCTAGACTTCTTTACGAACATGTATACGTATATAGTTATATGTTGCTTGGAATACCTCGCCATCTGGAGCCTACTGCATGGGTCCACCATAGTTTAATTAATTATTTGTTGATAAAAACCTACTAACGCAAGTTGGGAGGTTGGATGGATTTTTCCCCTTAGCTGAATGTTTCTTCGACCTCGGGATTACGCTTCTGGGAGTTTTATATAAGCGTATTTACAAGTGTGTTACGTTTAGCTTTAATTTTAGTGATGAGTGAGAAAGGTGTTGATGATTGAGCGCTATCAGATATTCATCTTATGTGAAATAACGCTGTAGGCTATATATGCTGCATGAGCAAGTGCCAAGGCATTTGCTCATGCAGCGTGCTTCGACATGCCATAACTATAGGAGATGCGTTGTTATAAAACTCTTTTTTTAACAACTCATTAAACCTGAAATACTTCAGAAAGTGCTGCTGTGAAAGATTCCAAAAGCACCAGTGTTATATACGGTAGACAACTATGTAAATTTGTTCGTCACATTTTCCTGCCTTGAATACACTTACACAAATTGTTGCCAAATAGCCTGTAGTTTGATTTTTTCCCAAATTGAAGTTCTGAAACTCTTTTGTTTAGAATTTCATACGTACGACTATATGCCCTGTGCCTTGCAGCGGAATTTTAAAAGGCACTAGAGAGATTGTTATAGCAGAATGTATGTTCGTAGGGAATGGCCTGATCGACGCCCGTGTAAATTAGCCTACTGAAATTCACTTTTTTTCTTGCATACACTTACATAAAAGACACACCTGCCCATTTTAAGCAATACAGAAACATAGCATTTCTGTATATTGCTTAAAATGGAAATACGTGGCTTTATGAGAACAAAACTTTCAAAATGTATCAGTTTCATATTTTACAATAGTTGACTGATTTTCTAGTGTTTAGGCCTTTGCCTAGTGTTTAGGCCTTTCATTCATCACGTTAGAATGTATAGCAAATCAAAATACTTTTTACTTTGCGCCTGTCAGTGTATATGGAGCATAAGCCGATAGAGATACGGACCTTCTTCGTATGGAGTCCTAAATAATACCAGAGAAGAAAACCAGCCCACCTGTTAAGAAGACGAAACAAATTTAGTACAAGTTACTAAAATGAGCAGTGATAAATGTTAGGTTTGAAAGTTGCTCCTCCTCAGTATTGAATGAGCCAATTTAGCTAGCAAGCTAGTAAAAAAACGCTTTACCAGGATCTCGTTAAATATACTATTGTCATTTTTATCAATATAAGTACAGACGGTTGTTCACAATCCTATATATATATATATATATATATATATATATATATATATATATATATATATATACAATACATATATATATATATAGATATATACTTTTATATAGGTTCAACTTTGTATTGTGACAGTCACCACCACTTTTAAAGTGATTGTGATAGTCATCATCACTTTTTGGCCCTGTGCTGAAATATTTTTCCACAAGAAACATGTGCAAGCTATGAATTGGGTTGAATTTGGTGCTTTCTTTCGCTAATTTAAAAGAAACTACGTGTGTCGTGCGATGTAGGCCTATTGTCGTGCATCAGTATGCAAAATCCGATATTTTCAAATAACCTCTCTCATAATCTATTACAGAAATTGAATTATCATAGAAAATGAAATGTGTAGGAGCAGTTTGCAACGAAACGTTATAACTTTCTTTTAAGGCTTGGTACATTGTCAGACACATGTTTAGACGTAGTCTGCAGGATATATAAAAAAGCTAGAAGTAATTGGTGACAAGCCAGTTTTATGGATTTTAGTTAGGTAATAACATGCAGGAAAACATACTAAAACCTGCAAGATGTATCTTGCTGGCAAAATAAGATATAGCACAAAATAGCCCAAAAATAGCCCACTTGTGAAAATGACACATTTAAGGCTGTATCTCTGTGTAAAATTGGCATATTTGCATGATCTTGGTGTCTATTTCTATATTTATAGGGTCAGGCAACCGAATGGTAATGGAATTAGGGTGCTGGACCTCATGGCTTACAAAATCGACATGGTATGAACATAAAAAAATGGAAAATATTGGCGATTCCATGTCAAATCAACCAAATTTTCAACTAAGATTGACATGACCGACTCAGATTTACATGAAATTTTGCCCACTTGTTGGGTCACATAAGACATGTATAAACCCTGAAAAAAATGTTTTTGGGTCAGTTAAATTTCGAGATACAGGCCGGTGAACTTTGACCCGACCCGCTCGACCTCACACCTTTGGCGCCTGTATCTCAGCTTATATGAGAGCTAGGAAGGTGTTCTTGGTGTCATTCTTCAGCTCTTTTGATTAGCTATTTGGGTAGATTAAGCAAGACTGTTTAAAAGTTTAACACTGAAACCATATTCACAATTGAGTTCTTTAACCTTGACCTTGACCCTTTTCGAGTTTCTTTAAATCTGAAAAAATGCACACTTCTACACTGAACATTCTCAGAAGAAACCAGAATGGGATCTCTAATGGTTTTTTTACTACAAAATTTAGTCTAGATGGGTATATGTCAATTTTTAGGAAATCTGTTTTCTGCCAAATATGTATCTATAGCACCCCTTGAAGATATCTACTCTCTACATTACAGCGAAAAGTTCACATTTTCACTGTCCTTCCAAAGTGTGGACAGTCAAGAAGGTAATCTATGCCCTTAAACTGATGAAAAGCTTCTTCCAAATTACTGTGCATGCTGCCTTATAGTGCCCCTTCAAGATATCTACATACCTAGCACCCCTTCAAGATATAGTGTCCGGAGAATTTAAGTGTCCAATTATATGGCTCGAAAGGCAAAGACATTAGTACAAGACCAAGATATTCTGTCAACACTGAATCCCACAGCAGGAATGACAATACTGACGACAGGAAGTGATGTCAAAGAATTCTATTACGACAACTCAACAAGTAGGGTGATGCCAGGAATGAAACAATAATTACATATAAATTTAGGTTGATAGTGTAAGGCAACATGCACCAAAGCATCTACTTCTAGATATTTTCGTTTATTGCTAGATCAAACTCACACATTTGTCAGTGCTGTCTGTACAAATACATGTACTATCATATTAACATCTGTGTCATTTGAAGCTTTTCATCAGTTTACGGAAAAAACCTCTGACATGACACCATCATACAACTGTTTTAAGTTAACAATTGGCTTGACTCAAAGCACTGCACTCGTCAGAATCACCATTGATCAAGCCGTGCATAAGCGTGACATGCAAAGCAGCATCCATCATCAAGTGCCTATGGACTGCACAATTATATGCTTTCCCTGCTAGCATGTGACCAACCATGTTAAGACCATAGCAACTTTCCAAAACCTCAGCAATGCCACAACCTGCCATGACTGAGCCTATGCTACCAAGATAGCTCATGATAATATGTAACCCACCAAGCCTGCAAACTATGTTCAGTTTGTGGGATTCAATGACCTCCACAGCCTTGATAAACAGCAGTTGATCAAAAGTAATACATGGTGTGACAACTCAGCTGCTTGATCAGCCACAAAAGAAAAAGAAGACAGGATACAAGACTGGTTGCCTCGGTTCAGATCAACGATGAGCACCATACGAATAACTACTGGTGGCCCATGTTTAAATTTGCATGAGGCCACCCAAATTAGGACTTGGTTTAGGTTTTTCATGAAAAAACCAACCACTGTGCCGAGCAAGATCATGGTCTGTTGACATTGGCAACGTGTGCAGGTGCTGCAGTTCAACAAATGGTTTGAAAACAAATTGAGACAATACCAATATATTTGGAGGGGTATGATGCAAAATCTTCATTCCCTGTCCAGCACAAGGTTCCCAACACTCACCCTAGGTATTCTTTTAATCAGAACCTCACTGAAAGCACCATCATTTGATTTGTCCAAACCAACTTCAATGGATTCGTCATACAGTGGACCTAAATCACCAGAGTCTACATTCATTGACCTGTCTCCCATTGACATCAGTATGATGCCCATATCATGAAACGTGTCAGTGCCATCCACCGTCACCACATCGCGACCAACACTGTCGCTGACCACTGCGTGAAAGTTCCTGGATCACAAGGTGGCAGATCATTTCCATCCGGAATCCACAGTTTAGCCAATCTTCTGTCATGTACAATGGCGTTAAGCGGGTAATTTTTTTGGTCAAACTGTGCCTCATGTATGCTACCTCGCAATAGTTTTGCAGCAGCTGCAACTATCCGCTCACTTTCCTTCTCAATGTCTGCATCCCTCTCACTGTCCCACTTGTCACTGATGATACGCGATGATAATACTTCTGAAGCATATCACATCCTTGTGAGCACAAATACCAGCAAACCATATCTCCTCACCATAATGCAGCTTCAGCAATTCCTTCAAATGCTTCACAGAATATACATCATGGTCCTTTTATTGCATATTGTGTTACTGCCTGATTTTCTTCATTGATTGCTTTTTTAACAATAACGTGAATGGAATGGAAATTGTGAAAGCATGTTAACGTGGATAGCCACCGACTGGCAGGTTTCATGAGCCTTAACGATGCCTAGATTGCAAGCCATGTATCGAGTCAAATTGCTATTACCCCTCCGAATGCTAGCATCTAAGAAGGCTTACCTTCCTCTTGACTGTCTAACAGTAGTCAGGTTCAAATCGCTAGTCGAAAGACTACCAACTGAACGGCAAATAATGCAATTATCTTCGCAGAACTCCGCCGAATCTGCCAGATTCGCCATTATCGCTCAACTAAATTTAATTGCAACGAAAGTGTTACACGACGTTAAAAGGTTAAATTACCTGATAAGATCGAAGCAATCCCTAACAATAACATGAAATCCAACGCTTAATTAACTTCAAACTCGTTTGAAACAAGCAAATTTCACGAAATTCAGTAATAAAATTGCCCTAAACATCCAACCAAAGACAGCGGATGTCAAAAAGTGAGTATGTAGCAAGGCATTTATTTCGCTAAAAGTTGACCACATTCAATTGCAAATTTTACAAATTGCCATTGTTAGGTTCACTGCAGGTTTTTATAGGAATGAGCCCAAAGCCTACTTAACATATTGCCATAAAAAGCGCTTTGTCACCAATTAGTTCTAGGTTTTGAATTTTCGGCTTTAATTCTGGCAGACTAACGCTTAGCTGATGGAACATAAACTAACCAAAAAATTGAAAAATTAAAATGATGTTAAACTTTGTCAAACTGTCATAAAATTATGCTGGATTGAAACAATATTGTATGTTTGACTTGCAGCTTGTCCTGAAGGATTCGTTCCAGAACCAGGGAAAAATTACTGCTACATGGAGTTTCAGATTGATGGTCCTCCGGTAGAGAGTATTGCATGAGAAACTTTAGTTTGGTCAGCAAACTTTAGCTGAAAGAGCTAATTTACGTTTTCGTAATTCTGTTAAAGATGCATAGGCGCTTAGGACGCTGGAAATCATTTTGCGCTAACCTGACAAAATGTGTGTCTGTATATTATTTCCGAACGGTGCCGTAACAAAATCGCGCAGGACAAATGCGCGCCGACAAAAGCGCGCCGACAAATTGCGCGCAATGAAAAAATCCCGACAACTGCGTGCAAGACAAAGCGCGCAAATGTAGAAAAATAATTGTTTTTCAATTGTCAATAACGTACCGCCTAACTTCATAGGTAGGCTACCCATCAGAAGTAGGTATACAGGCTACAACCATAGACCCGTGGAAGTGAAACGCAATTAACGTCCAATGACAGCATTAACGAGAAGACCGTAAATAAATTATTTGCATAGCATCCACTAATTTTCTTTCATGTGTTTTCTCACTTTCAAATCTTTGATGTTTCCTAGCCTTTACTTGCATCAAGGAATCTCGCAGTCTATTCTTTCATGTATTGTGTCCTTAATTCTTTTATGTCTTCTCGATTTGATCCATGATCGAGATCCGGTTGGCTTATTTCTTGTATGTATAAATAGGACACAATTTCATTAGCTTCGTATTAAACGAATAGCCATGGAGAGAACGACATCGCAGAATAGAAGGATCGTCTCTTGCATGCTGGATGTAGGCTTCGGAGGGACAGAGTTTTGGCTGATGGGAGCACCTCATGGAGATGTGCAAAGCGCGATTGTCCTGGGCGTATTAAAGTAAGTCTGGCTGATGATGTGGTTGTCGGTTTACAAACTTGTGGACCACTTCCGACAAGAACAAGACCATTACGAATTGAAGATCGCGATGTATCGTTCCGTATTCAGACATCCGGAGGCATCAAACTGTAAATACGTTCGTTTAAATCGACGTTTGCAGGCTTTGGCTCCAACATATGGAACAGTTCCACTGGACGAGTACTTGCGTGGGGTCGCACAAAACGTTGACATAACTGGTTTTATTTTACATAGGAACAACATTACACAGTTATTTCTAGTATATTTAGTATGCTATCAAACGTATATTTTCTATGTGATTCCACTATTAAACTACTATCAAACAACTAATGTTTTTATTGTCTAGTCCTGCGCGCTTGTGTCGGCGCGCATTTGTCTTGAGCGCATTTGTTACGGCGCGCATTTGTCGGTGCGCTTTTGTCCTGCGCGCTTTTGTCGGGTTACCTTTCCGAACACATCTGCAGGCTATGAAACTTTGCGGAAATAGCATCGCCACTTGGGTGTGTAGGATTGTCGTATCAGCTACTCCGTTACTTCACTTAACTAGCAGCTATGCAGTCCTGACCAATGCGCTTTGCTCCAGTAAGAGCGCCACTTATCTAGGCATCAGTTATCTGCATCGGATTTGAACAGCATTGATTGGCTATGGAGCGCTCGTGAATAGGCAGATACCCTGCGCTTGGTCTTCGAGTGGCGCTTTAGAAGTTTGGAGGTTACAATTACGATTACGAGCATCAAGAAAATATAGGCTGCATAATTCTTAAAATGATCATTACCCGCACTTGGATTAACAACCATCGGATCTGCTTTAGGTAAGTGAGTAAGTAAAGCACATTAAACGCTGTTTGTGCAGCAAACTGAAAATGGCTACACGTATACATGCCTTCTTGTATTCGCACTGCACCACCCGTCTCCACTTTTCGTTCCAAACTTAAAACTCATCTTTCTCAAATTTAGTGTACACACCTCCTTAGCTGTTCCCTTCTTTTCTTTGACGGACCTTTTGGAATTTGACTGGAACGTTTGTACCCGACCGATGATTGTACTCTGTAATCTTCCGGGTACTCTCTTCGACCTCGATGGCATAATCGCGAGATACCACGATGTGATCCTTTGACGGGGAAGGGTTACATTGCTAGATTACTGCATAAATGATAAGAAAACACTTCCTTTTTATTTACTTATTTTATCATTTTTATTTCTATTTATTATTACTTCAATGTTTTACAATCAATGCTTCTAGCTTCTGTCCCATTGTGCGTTTGCTAATGGTGTAATAAAGAATATACTTACTTACTTACTTACTATAGTTAAACACCATCGATTGTTAGACACGGTGCTTTATATACAGAAATTGATTATTACACTGTCGCCGAAAGTGTGGAATTTAAGTTAAATAAGTAAGTAAGTATAATTCTTGTTTAAACCGGTTGCTGAAGAATAACAAATCATATACAGAATCAGTAACAATACAGCTTTCTTCCAATGAAACTTTATGAAAGGTTGCCTCATAATATTGTCTACAAGGTTCAGGACCCTGTCGTGAGAACGTGGTTGGAGATAGTACCGGAGTCAGTCGCTAAGAAGTTACCGACTGACTTGATGAGTTATTGACTGACTTAGCGACTCAGTCGACTAAGTCGCATGCTTAGCGACTGAATATCGACTTCTCGGGTAATCAGGTTTGTCTATTGGACATACCTGATTACCTCACAATATAACGCATTTTACAGCATACTGTACTGACCGTGCCATCATTTCCGTGGGCATTAGATATGGGAATATGGGCTCCGCTCCAGTGGATTCTATCCCCACTAAACAGTCGGGCTCAATCCATCTTCTTCCCTCACCCCTCTTTCACAGAACTGTGAGCGAAGACTCTGTAACTTGTAGAGAGTGTGATAAAAGTTGAAAAGAAACCCACCCTCTGTTTTTCATTAGGCTCAACTTGCGCCCTCCAGGAATAGGGATAGAAGCCTCTGCCTCTCCCAGACTCCCAGTAGTTCTAGGATTTGTCCAAGTAGTTTGGGTAATAAATCGAATGAAGCGAGGAGGATTTATAGCAGTATCGATCATAAGGCCAACCAGCTGGCCGAAACTCCTGACGCGTGCCTCTTTCAGGCAGTAGCAGAGAACGAGAATCATGTACTCCGGCACTTATTCCAGGGCATATTTTAACTGTGTAACTAGTGGGAAAAATGTCGCAGACTCCCAGTAGTTTTAGGATTTGTCCAAGTAGTTTCGGTGATTTGTCCCAGGTAATAATCTACTTTTAATGTTATATTCAGTGATGGGCACCAACTACTTACCTAGTAGTTATAACTATTTCCTAACTACTTTCAAAATAAGTAGTTAAAAATACTGTTTAACTACTTTAGATGACAAGTTGTTATAACTAGTTTTGCTAACTACCAGATTAGCAGTTCACTGCTTTTCAAACTACTTTTCTATGGTTATGTTACGGTGCACTGATATTCAACAAGTTACACGAGAATTTACTGTCTGTATTAATTACTGATATTCAACACAAGTAATAAAAAAAATGTAAAAAACAAAACCAAGTAGCAAGTGACAAATCTAATTGTAACGAATTACTGCATATATCAAACAAAGTAACAAGGGACAGGAACTGCTAGAACATGCTACAAGGCAACCTGATGTCTTTATTGTCTAAACAGTAAAAAATGCCAAATTGTTATAACTACTAAAATGTGTAACTTACAAAGTCTGCAGCTGTTAAAACTCTTAGAACATTGTCAACGGAACAGGAACTGCTAGAACATACTACAAGGCACCCTGATGTGTTCGTTGTCTCAACAGTAACAAATGCCAAATTGTTATAACTACTAAAATGTCTAACTTACAAAGTCTGCAGCTGTTAAAACTCTTAGAACATTGTCAACGGAACAGGAACTGCTAGAATATACTACAAGGCACCCTGATGTGTTCATTGTCTCAAAAGTAACAAATGCCAAATTGTTATAACTAAGTCCATGGCTTAGCTCCCTAACTTACAAAGTCTGCAACTGTTAAAACTCTTAGTACATTTACGAGGACGTAGATGGTATACCGCTAGAACAGCTCTTCAAAAAGACCATCCTGTCGAACAGTTTGTCCGACATTCTGCATCTTCTTGGGGTCTCATGCTATAAACGCTAAAAAAGATGTTCAACTGCAGCGCTCCTCGGCAGCGTTGAATTGGCTTTCTGGGATGGCAATGATTTTTTAACACTTGTTAAGGTAAATCTAAACCGTTATTACTGGCATTATCACTAAAATGTATTAATACTACTGGATTAATAAAGCCTATGGGCGACGGCGAAACAGATATTAGGGTAGAAAGTCTTTGTTTACATATAAATAAGCAGCGAAATTATATAATTCTTTATATTTTATGATATTTTTTAAATTTTATTAAAATGGATTTCTGGATTAAAGTATTTTAGATAATTGGAAAGTTTTTAAAATAACTTCAACAAGTTTTCTGCCGTCTGTTCTATTTGGCCCATGGTTTGCTTAATACTCTTGTTACATTCTATAAAGGGTCCATCCACCAAGCAAACATTTATAGGATATTACTTCTTTTCTTTGCGTATTTAAATTGGAAAATAAAGTTTGATGTGTTTGCTGAAGTTAAAGCTATCATTTTTGTTGTAGCTGCAGCTCTTCCTCCACTGTTCACAGTCACTCAGGCTGTCCAGGGGTGGCGATCTAGAGGGTCGAGGGGACAATACCCCCGCCTTTAACAGTAGGGGGACACAGTATACAGTTGTCCTCCCGAATTTTGAATAAACACCAAAAAAGTAAAAAAAAATTCGCGCTCACTCGCGAAAAAGTTTTACCTCTTTTTTCACCAGGTCTGTTCAAAGGTGTTCCATGTCCCCACCTGTCAAACAAAATCGCCGCCCCTGAGCCTATCACTTAGTTACTTATATCAATTATTTTGCTGGTATGATTGAACTAATTATGTCATATATTCAAACTTCGATGCATGACTTAAATAAGGATAGAAAGCAAATTTGGTAAAATAAAGTGGCTAAAACTGATTCCATTTGGCAGCAAATGTTCTAAAATGCGTTGTCAGCTGGGACTTCACCCAGACCCCGCTATATGAGCTTACGATGTTTCCCCAGAGGACCCTCTAGTCGTGGCCGACTTTGTCCCAGTAGTCAAAATCCCTTAAAATATGCACTGAACTGTATTCACATAAGTGAAAGATTTGATTACAAATGGAACGACTCATATTGCAAATGGAAATTGTGTGCGCTTTGTCAAAAGAGTATTAAGGGACCATCTATATTATTACGTACGCATGGAGGGGAGGGGTAACCGAATGCATGTTGCTTGCGTATGCTTGCGTATGGGGGGTCTACTGATAATGTACTTACGCATAGGAAACGGGACCTTCAAATTGATTGGCCTTCAAGTGAGCTAGAGTTCAGTCTTTCCAGCTATCCGGAACTACCGGAGGAAGTAGGACTGTGGGAGAGGTGTCACTTTATGCCACCTTACCTCTGAACTCTATTATTAAATATCACACAACTCAGCAGTGAGTCCATGGCTTAGCTCCCATCCTTCAATCTGGCCCAAAGCGGTGCTTCCCAAACTGTGGTCCGCGGACCGGTGTCCTCAGCCCTCAGTTGCCGGTCCGCAAAGTGAGTCGAGAAACTGGACAAAAAGACAATAGACTTTTCTCGATTGGGTCTCGATTCGAACTATCTTAAAAAAACACGATTGTCTCGCGATCAAAACCATATTTTTCATATAAATTAAAAAGATCTGTTTTTGGGAATAAATGTATTTCAGCTATTTTAAACGAAAACCGCTGAAGAAATAGTTATTCGACGAATTGCCTACATGTCAAATAGAAGTTGTTGTTCACCTTTAGATGATAATATTTGCTGGTTTTGACCGGCAATTAGAAACCGGATGTGACGTATCTCTCTCGTCTTTAATAACCTGGTCACTGCTTCACACATAATATACATACAAAAAGGAAAAGCCATTTACACAGATAGTGAGAGAAATGGTAGAATAAAAAGACAATGCGCATTGCAAACAAGCAGTATCAACACGTGAATCACTTAGTTTGTCAGATTTAACTAAGTCAAACATCATCCTATGTGCTGTTTAGCGCCCAGTGAGCTAGTAGATGACATTCGTTGTTGATGGGTAAAGGAGGAGGTTTTAGACACCCACCATGACTTCAGTTGGTGAAAGGCAGTGGACAACAGCTGCACAGATCGGTGACAAGAAAACTATCAGTGAGATGTTATAACTTTCAAAATATGTCAAAAACGTGATTACGGACATTTAGATTGAGATCGAACGCTGTCAGCGGAATGTTTTGGGTTTAAATTTTTGGATAAGCCTGTCTACTCTTTCGTTTTATTAACACAGGCCTATATATAATCAAATTTCCTAAATTTCGGATGTTTTTTTTATTGTACAGTTTAATTCGCTGACAGAAGATAGTGAAGTGGTTAGCGCGCTGGACTGTCAATCGAGAGGTCGAGGGGTTAAAATCCCACCAGGGCAGAAATTTGGTTCAAGATTTCTGCTCCACCTGTGCCCATAGCCAAGTCGGCTATAATGAGTGCACTGGCCGTACACTGCCTTTGGAAAGATGAGACGGCGAGGTAGAGAACTGGCCACCCGCCTTCATATGGTGAGGCTACGAAAATGAAGTTCATACCCATGGCTGCCTAAGGGCTAGCTTAAGAGATTGCTCTTCTTTTCTTCTTAGTGCGCAGACAGATAAGTTTTATTCAACACAAACTCGAATTCATGAAGTTTGGCCCTACCTTGGTGTACACCCCCTACAGTACCTTGTTTACGTATTTGATAGGCGGATTCACCCAGTGAGCCTTCCTCTGTTTTCTAGAATTGTAACTTAAAGTTTAAAGTTTAAAACAAATGAGGATTTTGAGGGAACAGTGAACTAAAGATGATGTCGGGCTTAAAGATGTCCCAAAGATGTCGATAGATATGTCTTGAACCTCAAAGAGAATTGAAGAGCTCAGTAAGATTGCTCAGAAAGAAATTAAGCAGCTGCAGCTGAACAATGAGAAATGAGTCTACAACAATCGCAAGGCGAGGTTTAGGAAATTGGCGACGATGCTTTGTTGGGCTTAAAGCTGTTGGGCTATTATAAAAGCGACAAGTTAATGATACTTGTTCAAGGTCCATATGCGTAAAGACAAATTCAGATTGCACTGGAAAGGCACCAGGGTAGGTCAATTCATTTTATATTAATAAGCTGGAGATATTTTATGGAAGATATGTTAGTGGTAAGAGTGTAAGCAGAAGGGAGGGGGTGATTGCTTCAGTGTTTGCTGTGATGAGAGATGAAGAGGATGAAGCAGAAGAAGAAATCCTGAAGCAAGTAACGGTGTACTAATACGACTGGGATTTACCCTTTCTTGCGTATACATGTTTTGTCTCCCTTATAAAGTATAGGCCCTAGTAGGCCTATAATCTTCAAGGATTTACACGCTTAAGCCACTGTTGTGTATTGCTATGTTAACAAGGGCATCGGGAAATGTCAATACGCGATAAGTGTAAGATGTCTTGGTGTACCTTAATTGGCTTAAGTAGCCTACTGAACAGCATGAATTGAGACTCTCGAAGCCCTTGGTACCAGATAAATATTAATTATAGCAATAGTCAGGCACACAAGACTGCTTCGATGTTCCTAGAAACCAATACGAATCATTAGGCCTACAATTCTAAACACCGAAATGTCCACCAAGCGGTCCATTGACCGTCCGTTACGCTGACACCCTTGAATGAAGTTCTGTACACAACATTATACATTAGCACTCTCTTACACATTGAATGTCTATATCAAGTACAGGTGTTGTGTATAACGCGGCTTCAGAACACGCTTATGCATGCATATAATTATTATATATGTATGTATATTGGCATGACGCGTCGTTTAGGTATTATAGAGATTCGCTCGGAGGACGAGGCATGCCACATTGGAGTTTTCCTAGGATTGCCGAGGTGGTTTGAATGACGGAAAGTAGGACATTACTTCAGGTTCTTGGGGTTATGGTGTGTAAGGAGAGAAAGGGGCGTGTTTCGGGAGAGTTTTAAAATTGATTTCGAGAGAATCTGAAAGAGATAGTCTGAAATAAGGAGTTTTAAAGAAAGAGTGCTTCATGTCGTGAACCCAGCCTTAGATGAATACGAGCTAGTAGTATAGTATAAATATAGGCCTATATGTATGTGTGTGTGTATATGAGGCCTGTTTAAGTATGTATGTATATATTTAACATTTATTCTATGTTTATGAGTGTGTTATTCTATGGTTCGTATGCTTTAAGATGTGCTGGGTTCGAAGCGTATAAAAGCATATAAAAGCCGCAGAGAAAACTCCCTAATTCGTCCGGAGAGGTCGATGTTCTGCGTGCGAATGCTTTTTCTGGACTATAGTTCATAATTAATGGCCATCGTTTTAGCAACCGCTCAAGAGATCCTTTCCCTACTTCCGCAGAAACGAGTCATTACCATAAGATGACCACGAATCACGTGATCAAAACAAGGTGATGTCATAAACGAACATTTGGGCCAAAAGTAATACATTAAATGCTAGTATTCCTTGCTAGCGTATCATTTTATCATCGAACCGTGGCTCCGTTAAATCCGCGGTGAAGCGTGTCAGACTGATTAGTGTTATATTCTGCAGAGTAAACAACTTCCTATAATGACGATGATGGTGTATATTTGAAAACTGAAAAAGGATGAACTGTGGATTGCCGAAAAACAACTTTTGAACCAAAGGCTTGACTTAATTTAAACTGAAGGGTAACAGCTTAGCTCTGAAAATCAACAACTGCGGATAGATGACTTTTAATTTCACCTTGGTTTTTTGTGTGGTACGAATGCATGTACATTAACTTCCCCCGGTCTAAAGGGTTGCAAGGCACGCATGACGTCGCTGATGACCGACGTCCAGAGGCTCACACGATTCCTGTTGGGACGGCAGTACTCCAGCTAGAATCGTGACAAATCATGTAAGCGATGAACGCACCTTCTGCCTGTTATCAAGCCCACATGCATGTAAGGTGGTTTCGTTGAGAAGAATGCAAGCTGGAATGCCGGAACCTGACGGTGAATTAAGCATCCTCTGAAGATCGAGGTCTGGGGTTGCATGGCTGCCAGAGGCGTCGGAAGACTCCATATCGTCGATGGAACGGCCAACGCGACCAAGTAGGACTACATCAAAATCGAGAGCACAGCCCTGGAGTAGCACCCAGAGTGGAGAGGGCGAACTCTAGAGTACGATACATTACGATTACAGTGCAAAACAATGTGAATTCAATACAATACAACGCGGTTAGCGGTATATTATCGTTAATTTATTAACTAGTAAGTGAGACACTAGGATGAAACAATTAGGACCATGACATTTTCATCTCTTGTCAAAACAAGAAGACAGATTAGTGTGAACATTCCTCTGATCAAGTATTGATGTCTGGCAAGTAAATCTCATTTTATTCATTCATTCATTCATTCATTCATTCATTCATTGCTACACTCCTCAGAGGTCGCAAAGGTCAATATGTTTAATTAATAATGAAGCAGAATCAATTCCATCGTCTGAAGTTTAAAAGGTCAACTGCAGAACATGACAAGAAAGGACTCTGCAGGCTAAAACACGTTATTACAGTTCACCTATTTTTAACAGATGTGCACCTATATAGTATATATACGTATGAAATATCTATAGAAACACTGATAGAGATAAATATATACACACGAGTCGGACATATATATATATATATACATACATACATATATATACATATACGTATAATCATTACTGGACTCGTAAGAGACGGTGTTGCAAGCTAACAAACACTTGTCGCCTTGTCTCCCATATAAACAAATACATCTTAGTCTTTATACATAAATATATAAACACATATGCATGGACTCTACGAGTTATAGGTAGTATATATATATGTTGATATATATATGGGATTGACTCTACGATTTTAAAGCCTAGATACATGCACTATAATAGAACTGATCGAAGTGATTGTGAGCTGAAGGCTTGCATTGGCACTGGACTAAATAGCAGCAAAGGCCTATTGCCTATGCGCTGGCGGGATTAGCATAAGCGCATTAGTCTGTTCATGCACTGAGGCCTATAATTATGCGACGTAGGTCGGTAGCTGACGCTTAGGCCAACATAGGCCGCCTAAACAGACGACGGAGCCTATCCCTGATTCGTAATCCAATCTGATGGTCGCTCTTGGCTTCGTGTGGACACACTGGGCTGTTGTGTGTGTGTGGACTGTTTGAACGTCGTTAGAGGAACCACAGAACAAGTAGTAGCAAACGTAGATGTCAGATCGCCCAAACAGGAACCGTGTACGAAGTGACTTAAGGAACAACATGTTGAAGACGGTCGGCAATCGACAGAAACAAACGTCACTGACTCCGAAAACACAGTTAGTGACGCCTTATTTGTCTTCTTATAGTCATCTGAATTTAATATTGCCGCATACTTTCCATTGGTATGCGTGGAAATGCGTATGTATGTATGTATGTATGTATGTATGTATGTATGTATGTATGTATGTATGTATGTATGTATGTATGTATGTATGTATGTATGTATGTATGTATGTATGTATGTATGTATGTATGTATGTATGTATGTATGTATGTATGTATGTATGTATGTATGTATGTATGTATGTATGTATGTATGTATGTATGTATGTATGTATGTATGTATGTATGTATGTATGTATGTATGTATGTATGTATGTATGTATGTATGTATGTATGTATGTATGTATGTATGTATGTATGTATGTATGTATGTATGTATGTATGTATGTATGTATGTATGTATGTATGTATGTATGCATGCATGCATGCATGCATGCATGCATGCATGCATGCATGCATGCATGCATGTGTGTTCTTGGCTATTCTCCATCCTACCTCTCTGATCTTTGTCGCTTGACCCTGCATCGAACTCTCCATTTTTCGGCAAGGGGGAGGGGAGCTTTTGGTCCCGCGTGCTCGCACTGCTATAGGCCTATTAGACAGTGTCGGGCTTTTTCGCTTGTGGGACCCTGCATCTGGAATGGCCTCCCTCTAGACCTGCGCTTGTTGCTTCGGTTAAACTTGCCTGCTTTTTAAGTCCCGCAAATCACAGTTCTGGCAGCGCCTCTGAGTAGGTCTTTTGAAGAGGCGATATATAAACTCTCAGAATGAATGAATTAATGAATGAATATATTTAAATAAGTATGATTGTTTTTATACGTACGTATGTATAGTGTATATACGTATGAATGCATGTATGTGTGTTATGTACGTATGTATGTATGCAAGTATGGTCTACCTATGTTTGTTTATTATGTATGCACGTTTGTATACATACTTTGTATACATATGTAAGTACGTAGGTACCCATTTATTATTCATTTATTTATTTAAAGCACGTATTATGTTCGCAAGGTCAGTAGACCTGAATCTGAGGCATGGATGTATTTGCTAGGGGCCAAGATGGAATCATGTAAAAGCCAGATTTGGTCTGGGAACTTGTGCGACCTCAGATCAATCATATCATCTGGTCATAGTAAAATAATGAACCTTGGCTAATGATTTAAATGATGAGTTGCCAAGTAACGCCTTTTGAGATAGATGATTCCAAATACGAGATACACAGCAGTTGAAAGCATGTGATCCTAGAGTGCCTTGAACCTAGGTTCGGTTCCAGCAGCAAGCCAGTGTCAGGAGCAGGGTCGCATTGAGGCTAGTGCGGGCCCGGGTGCTGTGATTACCTATATGAAGCATAAGCGCGGGTCCCAATAACAAGTACAATAAAAAAAATTAAATGTACTTCCGAAAATGCGGGCCCCTCAAAACTGCGGGTCCGGGAGAGCAGCACCCTTAGTACACCTTTAATGCGGGCCTGGTCAGGAGAACGACATAGCCTAGGAGGGCGATATGGAATCAGCAACGTCAGATCTGACTGAAGGCTTGTTTCTCGGCCTTAATGGTAAGGCATGCTACCTTAGACTTAGTACTCCATTGGGCAGGAAGCCAGTGAAGTTCACAAAGGCGATCCAACGCATTCGATGAAGAAGAGCAACGTGTCACAACCCGTATTTCTAATCGAGAACCAAGTAGTGCACAAACAACAGTGTTTTTTGCCATGTCATCATTGAGAGAACGTCTGATGTGACGAAATGCCATCGAGTGATTGACATGCAAATAGAAGATACGTTGGAAGTCATCATGAGGGAGCTGTCAATGGCGAATTTAGTCTGATATTTTTGATCCTTCAAGGTCAACAGTTGAATGTGAAGAGAAAGACTGCACAAGCTGGTGGTTTTAAAAAGAATTGTCTCTGACTTAGACCATATCTGGGCTAATTTCAAGGTCATTTTTCCAGAATCAAATATGAAGAGAATAGAATCAGACTTCCAGTTTAATTTCAGCTGAGATATTATCAGTAAATTGCTGAACCGTTACATTATGCATGTGTGCAATTTGACAAATAGGTTAAATAAAGATTGAAAAAGGAGGGGCCCAAGGACTGTGCCCTGGATCACACCTGAACGAAAGGTAGCAGAACGAGATGAGTTTATTTCAACTTGTTGAGAAAGATCGTTGAGATAAGAAGATGACCAGAGAAGAGCAGAACCTGAAAGTGCGAATTATGTACAGAGTCGAGACAAAAAAATTGTATGATCGATAGCGTCGAATGCAGCACTCAGATCTAGAGGTAGGAGAAGAGGTTCTTTGCCACAATCGATTGAGTGAAATATGTTGTTAAGTGAGAGCAGTCTCAGCTGAATGATGTTTACGATAACGAGATTAGAAAGGACTAACATTAATTTAAAAACGATGTTCGATGCCTCTGAAGACGAGTACCTGCTTTCACTTGAAGCGCCATCGACTCACGGATTGAGATAAGGGCGCTATAAAAATCATCTGATTAGATTAGATCAGTTAGATAGCCATGCATACAGAGCTTTTGTGGGGCAGTTAAAGGCGCTATATGAAGTGTTTTGATATATATACATGCATGCACACACATGTATGCGTGCGTTTCCAAATTCCAGCGAATATGTACGCATGTATGTATGCGTGCATGTACGTATGACATCGTATGTATGTAAGTGTGTATGTATGTATGTATGTATGTGTGTGTATGCATGTATGTATGCATGTATGTATGCATGCATGCATGTATGTATGCATGCATGTATGTACGTACGTATGTATGCATGTATGTATGTATGTATGTACGTGTATTTTGTATACGTGTATATGTATGCGCGGGTGAGTGTATGTGCATAACTGTATATGTATGCGCGCATGTATATATGTATGACTGTTGATAAGATGGATTATTGTAGAAAACCGCAATTATTTTGCATGAAGCCCAATATAAACATGTGAGTGTCTGGCTCTGACCATTTATCAAATAATCTCAGTGCATCCTATATTCAGTCCAAACGAGTGCAATGCTTCATATAGCTGTGCAGTCCGGACGATGCTTTATTTTATGTTACTGTTCTTTGTATTTATCATGTCTACTCTTCAGCATTAAGGTCTAGGTTTCGCGATTTCCATTTGTCTGTGGTCTACACAGAAGACTGCATATTTAAATGTAAGAAGCGTACCTTTATACAGAACTTGTAAGTGATTTTGTATCAACATTAAAGGTCTATGAAGTTGTCCTTAAAGAAGAACGTCGAATGTTCATATCTTCTCGCTAGCATACGTTCTACTGAATGATTAAAGTAAATTAACATTTTATAGAGGTCTGCATAAACTGAACTATGGTACTGTAGAGAATTGTGGGATTTTAAATACGAATAGGCAAATACTGAAGAAAATTCCTCGAGTAGAAATAGCTTTAACTTCTGTAGGTAATTGTATGTTGTGACTTATTATTATGCCTCTGTCACAGCCTATATGTGTGACACACTACACTGGCTCGCAACGCATCAACTATAGAATAGCTGCATTGATCTGGCGTTGCCTATTTGGCTGTGCCCCAATTTACTTACATGAGCTTTGTTGTCCTGTCTCCCATGTGACTGGCCGCCGAGCCCTTCGCTCTTCTTCTTCGGGTGAGCTCTTGGTTCCTCGTTCTACCACCGCAACTAGGCAGCGTCGTGCTTTTTCTGTGGTTGGCCCCTCCATCTGGAATCAACTCCCATTGCAGATACGCCTGTTGCTTAAGAATAGTTCGCTTGTTTTTTTATAAGTTACTTAAGTCCAGTTTATATTGCCGTGGTTGGGCTGAGAGCGCTTCTGAGGGGGCGCTATATTAAATGTTTAAAATGAATGAATGAATGAATTATTGCACCAGCGTCTAATACACAATGCATCAATCAATGGTGCAGTGAAACCACTTCAATATCAGGTTAATGTCCAGGAGATAAGCAATTTGAAAAGTCAAGTCTCAAGTTGAGAACGAAATGAGAAAAGCCACTGAGCAGAAAGAACAGAGAGAGGGAGTGATTTCTAAAATCTAGGTGCATCAACCGAGAAAGTTCGTTCGCCCGGAACAGTTCTAGTTTTAGGTACGATAAAGTGATATATAAGCAGATGGTAGAAATAACAGCAACTCCGCGGATTGATTTTAATTATTGTGGCTGGCCAGAGACTTCAATGTTCATAAACTATAATGAGCCCATATTTGAAAGAAACCCTTTGCTGAATAGGACGTTAAAGCGAAGATTTAAGCACAGAGGCTATGTGTTAAAGGTGACTCACACCATACCAAAGCTATGAAAGATGAGATTAGGCCTACTAATAGAAAATTAATTTGTTTCATACGTATAAATCTATGACCACACCTGCACATGACTAATGTACAACTAGGCCTATGCGTCAGCGTAACGGTTTAATCTAACTTTCGTATGCATACTGCGTGGCTCTTTCACGCACCAAGGCGTCAACCTATGTTTGTGCGACATAAGAGCTTCGATTTATTTACATTTATTACCCTATTTATGCAAGATGCTAATAAGGACCTAAATGCAAGTCACAATTATATTATAGGTCAACCGTGTTATTTGGTTGCCTTGTTAGCCTGTTTAAGGCAATAGCACTGGAGTCAATAGCATCACAACAACTGCCTCATAACTGCGAACAACTATTTGGGCTAACTGTCGCTGGCATCATGGCAACAACTGGCAACGACTCTAGATCGATTTAATTGAAATTTTATAGTTAGTTGCCGGTCATCTTTGAACACTTTTGAACTTACTGATCCTTCTATATAAGCACTTGATATGTAATGAATATAGTACGTGTGCATCATATAAATGCTGATAATGAAATGACCATATTCTCGTTGCCCATCTTCGTGAGCCATTCTATAGACAGTTGCGGCGGCAGAATTTTAGAAACGAACGAAGCAAGTAAGCAAGACCGTGCTTAACTTCTTCGACTTTGACGAACCGTTCATATTCTCGGTTTCTTTTAGTTTAAGGAATTTAAGGTGACCAGATTTTGGAACGTGTTTCTGATCATATTTCCACGATGACACAACATTTTCAAGACATATTATCTCTAAATATGGACTTTAATAAAGCGCATTTAGGAGCTCCTTAAACGCGCTTTTAAAATGGCAGTTTAACGAATTTTAACAGGTCCGTCTTAATATAGCTAAAACAAGTTACTTGAGCAGAGTTTAACGGAAGGATTGTTCCATAAAACATAGCAACAAAGTTGTTTACACTCAAAGTATTGTAGTTGTCTCAAATGTTTATGGGGGATAAAGATAAAACAGATCAAAATAACACACGTAGGTAAGTAAAGACTTCAGATTAAGTGCCTAGACACGTACATACATACATGCATACACACACATATACATACATCCATACATAAATGCATGCATACACATGGTGATGTGCCGTTACAAAAGTAAAGCGTGGTTCCTTTGTTATAATGATCTTTTTAGTGAAGCGTAAAAGTGAGCATAGAGTCCAGCATTATATTTTCATTGGTCAATTTTCATTGGTTTATCTCACAACAAGCGATTCTACACACTTAGCGATCACGAAAAAGCATGGAGGATTGAGTTGACACATGTAGTCTGTTATCTCACGAATGGTCACCGATGCAAATCACTGCCTGCGCTCGACATTGCTGAATTGTCTGTTGCTTATCGGTTTAGTGTCCACATAGCAAAAGCAGCCGCCCGATGATTGCAATACAAGGGGGCGAATACCTCTCTGTTTCATATAGAAGTCCTAACTATAATTTCTAGTTATACAAATGTGTATAAAATATTATGTATAAGTCATGTGTTACGGTATACAGGCATGCAAAAATCTTTAGACCACAATGAAAATTGTTTAACCATTTTCAGTACTATGAGGTCTGGATCAGATACCACACTGATTGTACGATATTGAAAGCATTTTAATATAACCTTCATTGCCTTCATAGGATGCTATAGCATAAGCCCAATCGTAGCCATTTCAGTTTTAGGAATGCAAGGCAGTTGATAAACACAATGCAGGTTCAGAAGAGCTCAAATTATTACAATTTTTAACTGTATGGTGCCTACTTCTGCTTTTCAGATCAGCGGCAAAAGTTTAATATTATGTGGGGTCTCAGTATGAATCTATGTAAGTATATATAGAATAGAATAGAATAGAATAGGATAGAATATTCTTTATTGGAACCAATTGCAAACCGCATTTTGGTGTACAGTAACGTAAATATGTTTATACAGATAATCTATACATATAATATCCATATAGTGTCCGTCTGTCGGAGGACGCTACGTCACAAACGGGTTCTGTTCTATTGTGAAACATAAACCGGTTGTCTTGACGACGGCGGTCTTGACGACGGCGATGACCAACGATACATATATAGGCCTATAATATGACGTCATAATATGACGGGGAAATACACTAGTATACTAATAATATGTTAATATTAGCTACTAATATTGTACATATGTACATATGTATCTAGCTATGAATGCATGTGTGCAACTGTGCATGTGTGCATGTATGTATGTATGTGTGTATGTATACGTCTGTATGTATGCATGCATGCCTGCTTGTCTGCCTGCCTGCATGTCAATCTGTCTGTATGTAAATTTCGCGTGTGAATGAATGTGTATTATACTCTGATGGTAGTTTTTAAATTCCGTTGCCTGTTTTTATTTTCATATTAATTTACATGTGAAAATTGCATTATGCATAGATATCCATGTGTTGACATGTAGCAGTTCATTTTTATTGGAATACTGAACGTAAAATAGCTTGACGTGCGAAACAGGCTGAGGCATGCAGTGGCTACAATGAGATAGTATAAGGCCAGAGGAGGTCTGTAATACCCCCTATAGAGCCCAGGCTGGATTACTTTGACCCTACTTATACAGGAGAAACGATCTGCCAGAATATTGCTGGAACCAAAAAGACTTCGAACACGATCAAAACTTTTAAATCGATCGACCCCAAATTGGATCAATATAACCATTAATCGAACACTCAAAACAACAGGGCTCTTATTATCTATGTTAGATCCTAGGGCCCACATTTTATCAGCTAAGAAAACTGTATTTCTACTACCCATAAAAATCCGGGTATTTGTGCTATGCAACAAATACAATTGTAATTACGTAGGCCTAATAAAATACATTTGTATTATGTAATGAGACACTAACTCATAGAATTATCTTCTTCTCGGTCGTTTCCAGCTTAGCGATTGTTTGATGCAACTTATGAAATATCATTGTTGCATTTTACCCGTGGCACTTATGATTCCTGAGAATTACATAAATTTTGCGAACGTTATTCTGGAATGAATAGCAAATCTTCGCTGGTGGTTTCATCGGTGGAAAAGGAGCTGCACAAATTGACAGACTGGATGACAGAGATAAACGCTGATAGAGAAAAGTAGTGTTCCTGTTATCTCTCGATATTTGAGCAAGGCGATTGCCGAGGAGGTTGATCAGAGCAAGGCCGTTGTTGTTGTTGTTGTTGTTGTTGTTGTTGTTGTTGTTGTATCGAATCTGAATCCGAGGTGCAAAGTAATTGCGAATGAAGTGTACTCGCTCCTTGCACATTCATTCATTCATTCATTCATTCATTCATTCATCAGGACATTTACATAACGCCTCTTCAAGAGGGCTACTCAGAGGGGCTCCCGATTCCAGCACGACTAAACAGAACAGTTACTGTCCCAGAGGAGACTCGAAACCGTTATTATTCGAGCGTTCTGACCAATCGGTTACTGTGACTTTGAGTTAATTGAATAAAGGAATTTGAGTTCCCAGGTTCCTGTATCGAAGAGTTATTACTACGGGACCTGTATACATAGTTTAATTCAAATATATTGTTGGCATCAAATTTTTCCACTTCGTGACAACAAAATATGCATTAGATTTATCGATCTGGTTTCTGCCCGCAGCTGATATCTGTAGAGCAAAATTAAAGGAACATTGCACCACGAAAATTATTGTCGATCAATAGTTCATCGGGGTCGTTTCAAGTTCTGAAGAGGTAGATTAATCTATAAGAGAATATTGAATGCTAGGAATTTTGTTTTTAATGCGTCTCCAGAACATTTATAGTTTGTTGCTCTCTAAGGAATTTACATGACCTCTTGACCTCCTCTCCTATTTCAGAAATCAGCTGAATAGCAGAGCACAATTGAGTTTATAAATCTATAAACCAAGTCCTTGAAATGTTAATAGTTTAAGTCGGCAACAAGCCTCTGTTGAAGGTGATACTAAAACGGGACTTGCCACGCGCTATACAGGTGCATCTGTCTTGCAATGACACCATCTGTGATTTAATAGGTACTTTCTCGTTTAGAGGCATAGTTCTTGCCAACAAGCAAGTAGGTCTAAACAAGTTAGCAGCCGATCTCAAAAGCCCTTTTAGTCACTTGTTTAAATAGAATACACATTTTGATGCAATGTCTGGTAGCAACAGAAACAAATGCAATGAAGATGCTCGCAGAAAAACAATTCCATTTACGGAATTAACCAGAAATGGCCGTAAGTCCAACAATAATGCGACTTTTGCAGTATAGACCTACAGACGCGTGTGCGGCTTCGTGTGCGAAAATGATTTTGCACTTTGACGACGAACTGTATTGGCTTCTCAATCACTTTTAGTACATGCTTATCGTTGAAGTCCAGACAGTTTACGTAGTCTTTGAGATTGAGTTGTGGCCATATTATAACGTTGATGGCGCGTGCGAACCATAACTCAATATGTCCATGGCAATCTTCAGAGCGATGTTAGAGGCGCATTTGAGTTGTCTGCGCCTCTAAATCGAAGGCACATGTAATTAACTATCTCTCCTGGTTTAAAGTGGCCTTGCCGTAATTAGGGCTGCTTACACATTATTTACCAGCCGCTTGTGTTGATTGGCGGCCTTGTCTGATTTATTAGATGTCTTAATTAATGAAGACATGCATCTTGTGCCTGTGTTACATAAACCCTTGAACGCGTCAAGTGCTCGTCTACTTAGTTCTCGAGTGCCATCGCCTTAGACTTTTCGTCTGCTATCTATGGACCGACATTTTCTAAGTCAAAAGCACACAGCTCTCTTCAATAGTTTACGTAAAGTCACCGCTGAAAATCAACATAGGCCTATGTATGTATGTATGTATTGTATGTATGTATGTATGTATGTATGTATGTATGTATGTATGTATGTATGTATGTATGTATGTATGTATGTATTTATGTATGTATGTATGTATGTATATCTATATATATAGGCCTACGTTGTATAATAGAACATCTAATCAGCGCCGGTTTCAAGGCAAATTGTTGGAAACATTCTATTCTAAGCTATTCTCTAGCTGTGTTGTATGGTCGACTCTTAAGAGCAATGTTTTGTGTTTAATGACAGTTAACATCATTTAGGTCATCGTAGTTTTTAATCGGCGCTATTTAAATTTCAAATTACAAATGCAATTTATTGTCGGCCAACCCAGGCAGTTTTTGTCTAAAATAACTTCAAAGCCCTCGCAGGGAATATGAATACAACAAGGACAAGGGGATAATAGCATGTGGCTGTAAGCCAGAATACACATTTATTACCAGACAACTGTTGCCTTAGAATGCTATTGGTACAGCAGTGTCTGTCCTATCTAGACATTACCATCAAGAGTGAGGAATTGAGTAACATAATTTTAGAGTACCGGTACACTATACATTGCTTTGCATCATTATTATCGTCGATGTTACTTTTTCGCATATATAGGCCTATATATATATATGTTTCACCTTTCGAAATCTCATCAAAAGTTTCTCGTGAGCCTAACTAAGGCTAACGTTTCAGATTACCTAACAATATGACACGTATATATGGGGCTGCAGTTGTGCGCGCGAGGGTTTTTAGCATATTTATTCAAGTGTACTGCGTATTGCCTGCTTGTTTGTACACCAATCTGTGTATTATGTAGAACGGAAGCAGTCATTGTCTTAGACATGACTTCTGCTATGAAAATCTTCTTCGCGTAAAGCCATTCTCATTTGTAGACATGCTCAGCAAATTGTATATAATATGATCAATGTTTTCGTATGCACGTGCTTCTCAAACTGTAGCCGACTAATGCTGTGAGGAATAATCAGACGGTCTATGACCGCTGTAGGAAGTCAGCAGGGAACGGCACGTGGTCCTGAAGGCTGTACAGTGTGTACACTCATCTGAAACGTAGTGGGGTCTGAAATTACTGTAGTCAGAAGAGCACTATCAACGAGCAATATGTTCCTTCAATCAGACATTGATGCCAGATAAATATGTTGCTCTAGACCGCCAGACAATGTGTGTTCACTCCCCGAAACATTGATATCTACTTTAAACAGCCATTATTTCAGAGATTGATATCAGCCAAAAGCAACGGAAAGATACTGAACGTCGCTTGGGAAGATCAGCATCGATCATGATCGATGGATGGACGGAATCGATTCTTATGGAGTGGAGAGTGTATATAAGGATCAGCTATGTTGACTCGCCTGGAGAAAACATCTTACACACTTTACTTTATGATTTGACACGGTCCGTATTATTTCAATAGAAGGCATTGAATGGCATTGACGAATTGTTAGCATAACGTTTGATATGCAGCTGTGGTGAAGTAAAGTAGTTCTGCATTAAAAATAAACCTCTGTGCACAGCTGCAGTCTTGCTTTGAAGGGTGACGACCTTCCGACTGAAGCGCAAATACAGCAGCAGCTAAGCATAGTCCTTGGAGGTTCAATAAAGGCGCTACATAATTAGTCAAAGAAATCGATGATCGTCGAAATGTATATAGGCCCCTATGCATGTATGTTTGCATGTATGCGTGTATGTATGTATGCATGTATGCTTGTATGTGTATATGTTTATGTATATACATATATGCACATGTATTGCAAGGGTACTTATGCATGCATGTCTGTCTGGGGCTCGGTTGTTGAAAGGATAGAGCGCTCGCCTCGTAACGCGAAGAGTATGGGTTCGAGCCTCCACTCAGGCGGTCATTGAGTAAGGACGTTGAGCATTTATGAGCAAATCCTTCACTCACATGCAATTGCTCAGCGCCATCCATGTTCTGTTGTTTGGTTGTGTGCACTTCTGAATTTTGGAAGGAGGGCAATATCAAACGCAACTGTTTTTTATGTAACATTGTACCGGTATGTATGTATTCTTGTACGTATGTATGCACAATGCACACATACATCAGTGTATCTTTATATGGAGTTATATATGAATCCGTGTGTGTATACATAATGCAATTTTATTTGTTTCATTTATTGATAACTTGAAAAAAACCGCTAAAATATGTATAACCAGAAAACATGTAGAAAGTAATTGGCAGAATGTATGTTCATAAATATGCATGTATTATTTATCTATTTATGCATATATATATATAACCATAACCATATATATAGATGTATGTATATGTATGCATATATCGCTTTTGATGGGTTCCTACGATGCGCTTTATAAAAGTCCTGATACATATGTATGCATAGGGCCTTGCATACATATTAACTTGTAAGCTTTAATATAATCAGCGGTAAACAGACAACCCTGAAAATAGAGTAATGGATCTGACAATAATGCTTTCGGTTTCCCTTTCACATACCAACAGTAATGCACTGAATGGCTGGATGGTATGTATGTCCAGATGTTTTTGATTTAGCATGCATATGGAATAAAACTGGCGAATAAACTTCTTGACGTCTGGCACCTATCTTTGCCCCTTTTTGCTTTTCTCCTTGACTTCTTCTTCGCCTTTTACTTACCGTTTTCTTTACCTTCCTCTCTGTTTTCTTTTACTTACCTTCTTCTTTACCTTCTTCTTTACACCTTACTTGCCGTCTTCTTTGCCTTCCTCTTTGCCTGCTTCTTAGTCTTCTTCTTTGCTTTCTTCGTTGCCTATTACTTAATGTCCTTTTTCTTCTTTACCTTATACTTACCGTCTTCTTTGCCTTATTGCTTGCCCTCTTCTTTGTCTTCTTCTGTGCCGCCTTCTTTGCCTTTAACTTGCCGTCTTCCTTACCTGCTACTCTGCCTTCTTCTTTGACTTCTTCTTTGCCTTCTTCTTCGCCTTCTTCTTCACCTTCTTCTTTGCCTTCTTCTTTGCCTTCTTCTTTGCCTTTTCTTTCCCCTTTATTTACCATCTTGTTTACATTCTTCTTTTTCTTCTTCTTTGTCTTCTTTGTCTTTTACTACCGTCTTCTTTGCCTTCTTCTTAGCTTTCTTCTTTGTCTTCTTCGTCGCCTTCTTCGTCGCCTTTTACTTACCGTCTTCTGTGCCTTCCTCCTTGTTTTCTTCTTCGCCTTCTTATTTGCTGTCTTTCACCGTCTTCTTTGCTTCTCCTTTGCCTGCTAATCTGCCTTCTTCTATGTCTTCTTGTTTGCCATCTTTTTTGTCTTCTTCTTTGTCTACTTCTTTGGCTTCTTCTTTGAGTATTACTTACCGTCTTACATGTCTTTTTTTGCCTTTTTCTTTGCTTTCTCGTGCACCTTCTTCTTTCCCTTTTACTTGCCGTCTTCTTTGCCTTCTTCTTTGCCTTCTTCTTTGTCTTTTTCTTTGCCTTCTTCATTACCTTTTACTTACCTTCTTCTTTGCCTTCTTCTTTGCCTTTCTCTTGCCTTCTTCCTTGGTTATTACTTGCCGTCTTCTTTGACTTCCTCTTTGCTTTGTTCTTTGTTTTCTTCTTTTGTCTTCTTCGTTGCCTCTTAATTACCCTCTTCTTTGCCTTCTTCCATACCTTTTACTTACCATCTTCCTTGTCTTCTTCTTTGCCTTCTTCTTTGCATTTTACTTACCGTCTTCTTTTCTTCTTTGTCTTCTTCTTTCCCTTCTTCTTTTTCCTTCTTCTTTGGCTTTTACTTACCGTCTTCTTTGTCTTCCTCTTTGACTTCTTCTTTGTCTTCTTCCTTGCCTTCTTCTTTGCCTTTCTTTTACCTTTTTCTTTCCCTTTTACTTACCGTCTTCTTTTCCTTCTTGTTTACCTTTTACTCACCGTCTTCCTTGCCTTCTTCTTTGTCTTCTTCTTTGCCTTCTTCTTTGCCTTTTACTTACCGTCTTCTTTGTCTTCTTGTTTGCCTACTTCTTTGTATTCTTCTTTGACTTCTTCTTTGCCTTCTTCTTTGGCTTTTACTTACAATCTTCTTTGTCTTCTTCTTTGACTTCTTCTTTTTCTTTTGCGTTCCCTTGTTCTTTGCCGGCTTCGTTGTCTTTTATTATCGTCTTCTTTGTCTTCTTCCTTACTTTTTACTTGCTTTCTTATTTGCCTTCTTCTTTGTCTTCTTGCTTGCCTACTTCTTTATCTTCTTATATGACTTTTTCTTTATCCTCTGCATTATCCTCTCCTTTTTCTTCTTCTTTGCCTTCTTCCTTGCCTTTTACTTACCGTCTTCTTTGCTTTCTTCCCTGCCTTCTTCTTTATCTTCTTCTTTGCCTTCTTCTTTGCTTTTTACTTACCGTCGTCTTTGCTTTCTTCTTTGCCTTCTTCTTTTCCTTCTTCTTTGCCTTTTACTTACAGTCTTCTGTGTCTTTTTCTTTACTTACTTTTTTTTGTCTTCTTCTTTGCCTTCTTTTTTTGCCTGCTTCTTTGTCTTCTTCTTTGCCTTTTATTTTCTTGTGTTCTGTGCCTTTTTCTTTGCCTTTTTCTTTGCCTTTTTTTGCCCGATAGCGGGATGGATAACATCTGGCGTAGAGTGCGATAGGTACAGAGATCGAGTCCCATAGGCGGACATGCTTTGTAGGCTGCAATTTGCGCCGTGTATTGCAGGCTGTCTGTTCTGTTAGTAGTTAAGATTTATCGCATAACATGTACATGTACAGCGCAGTGCATTTGCAGGCGCTTAATTAAAGAATAAATATTATTATTATTATTATTATTATTATTATTATTATTATTATTATTATTATTATTATTATTATTATTATTATTATTATTATTATTATTATTATTATTATTATTATTATTATTATTATTATTATTATTATTATTATTTTACTTACCATCTTCCTTATCTTCTTCCTGGCCTTATTTCTTTTTGCCTTACCCCTTGCCTTCTCTCCCTCTCACATTATATTCTTTTTTGCCTTCTTTTTTACCTTTTACTTACCGTCTTCTTTGGCTGCTTCTTCCTGCTTCTTTGCGTTCTTCTTTGCCTTCTTCTATGTCTTTAAGTTATCGACTTTTTGTCTTCATTTTTGCCTTTCTCTTTGCCTTCTTCTTCGCCTTTAACTTACCGTTTTCTTTACCTTCCTCTTAATTTCCTTTACTTACCGTCTTCTTTACCTTCTTCTTTATATTTTACTTGCCCTCTTCTTTGCCTTCCTCTTTGCCTGCTTCCTAATGTTCTTCTTTGCTGTCTTCGTTTCCTACTACTGTCCTCTTTGCTTTCTTCTTTACCTTTACTTACCGTCTTCTTTGCCTTCTTCCTTGCCTTCTTCCTTGCTTTCTTCTTTGTCTTCTTTTTTGCCTTCTTCCTTGTTTTCTTCTTTGTCTTCTTTTTTGCCTTCTTCTTTACTTTTTACTTACCGTCTTCTTTGCCTACTTCTTTGCCTTCTACAGCACTAAAAGCAGAATTACCGACCATAATTCATATTAGTATTATAGAGTATTATTGCCATAATTAATATTTTCTGCATTTATTAAGCGTCTCTATCTAATAACTTAAAAATCAAGCAATGGCAATGAACAGTTGCGAATGACTTGCTAGAGTTCCATAGACAGTAACCGTCGCAGGTGAGACTCGAACCCGTCTTCTGCATTGCAAGCCAAGCGGATTATAAACTTGGTGTGATTAGTCACCGTTACACACTGGGACAGATGAACCAGGACTTACCACAGTAGTTGATGCTCCGCTGCCGTAGCCTTTTGGACTAGAGATGAATACGCATACTTCGTATTGAATCGCCGGAAAGTTTCAGCTTTGATTTGCATAATTTACAACGAAGCGTTTGTCCTACAGAATCGCCAACGAAGTAAATTCCCACATAACGCCCTTTAGATTCGCTACTTAAGACACTGATTAGTTTAATTAAAGAATTAATTAGTGAATCAAAAGATTGATATAAAACTATCCGATGCGACAGGGAAAAGCGTTCGTTACTAGCAAAACGTCATAGGCCTATGACGTCACCAACAAACAAAAACCACGAACGTATGATTAAAGGAAGAATTATTATTACGTAACCCAACGCAGCGCTATTTTTATTATTATTACTACGTCGTCATACAATTGTATTGTATCTAGAAATTTATAAAGCGCCTCTCGCAGAATAACTATTCAGAGGCGCTCTCAGCACAGAAACCCCGGGGAAACAAAAATGCCTTTAGCGAACGCGAGACCGATGAGGAAAAGCCAGTCATTAGTTTGGCCGTGAGCAGAGGGGGAAGATCATTCCACATCGTGGGACCCACTACAGCAAACGCCCGGTGCTGGGCCAACGCAGTTTTAGTCCTGGGAACAAAAAGATCAATGTAGTCTACAGAATGATGGACGCATTATACAGGCGTCCATGGTCTATATTATACATTGTGCGCCCTGTACGCAATACGTTCCGTTGAACTTGCGTTAACATAACAACAAGGCATTTAAATGATTTAGAAGAACCGCTGCAAATTTACCTGGAAAGCTTAATAGCCCAAGTTACCTAGCTTTCTCTTAACAAGTTAAAAGTCCAAGATTCCTAGCTTTCTCTTTCTTCAAACAGACCCTTAAACTTTACCTTTGCGTTCGTATGCATGGAAGCCAGCGAGAACCTTCCACAATGTCTTCAACATGTTGCACATGTAATGCTACAACCGCAGTTCAAACATGTTATCTCCAGTGAGTTTATGCACCGCAAATGACAATGGTATTTACTGTGCACCATATTCCTCCGACAGATATTGATGCGCAATTGGCTTACTTTGCTTCTCTCCTTACTATAAGGTAACGTATTGTGGTTATTTAACATAATATATGGCTGGGACATGTGATGAGAATGGACAGCAGCAGACTGCCAGCTGCGGCACTGCACGGATACGTGGAGGGAGACAGAAGTCGAGGAAGATAGCAAAAAACATGGATGGATAACATACGAGAGGATCTGGAGAATATAAACATGAATATGAGAGAGGCAATAGAAAAATCAGGAACAGAGAAACCTGGAGACGTCAAGTTGAGGACTCATCGTCGGCCCCGGCCTGACGGAAGAGAAACAAAGAAAGAAGAACATAATATATGCGTATATAATAATGTCACACGCTTGAGCTCTTGGGGGAATAGTAATGCAACAAACGTTAAGTACTCACTAGTGTAAAGCATACATACTTCAGATCAAAGACCGGTCCCTTGAATAAAGCTTACCTGGTTTCCTAGACCTCTTAACACTTTCAAGGTTCAATCAATAAGAATACTGTTTGAAACTGGTTTTATTCTGCTTGTAGGTTGTGCATATAGAAAACATCAGGATCTTCTGTAGGTAGCGTCATCAACCAGTACTGCTCTTCTTGTCCTCGTCCTCGTAGTCTTTCTCGAAGCATGTCGAGACCTTCCATAGGAAGCTCTAAGGACACTGAAGCCAGCGTTAAGTTCGAAACGTCGACCCCACGACGTCAAACGGCGCAAGCGATGCAGCCAACGCGAGCCCCGATCGTCTCGCCAAAGCAGGTCATCTATGAAGCGGTCGAGGCACTGGAGTTGGAAGCGACGAAATTGCGCAATGCAAACGACCGCATCACAACTGAGGTGGAAGTTCTTCGCCTGGAAAACGACGAACTGCGCCAGCAGCTGGAAATGACGAAGGAAGAGAGGGATGCGGCCAACAGACAGATCAAGGCACTCGACGAAGCCAACCGTCGACTGGAAGCCGAGAATCGACGTTGCATCGACGCCTTGGAAAAGGAATCGAAAAGGACGAAGGAGTTTGAGGAGATGTTGAAGAAACGAACAGCTCAGGACAGCGAGGAACTCCAGAAACTCAAGGACGCTTTGAACCGAAAGGCAGCCGACCTGAAGGCCGTCCATCAGGAGCAGGAGGCGATACAAATGAGGCTGGAGAAGGCGACGAAGGAGAACCTGGACGATCGTTCGTTCGAACTGCTGCACGAGGTGGAATCATTGAAGCGTGAACTGCAGAACGTGCGCGTGTCGAAGGACGACGTCTCGAGAACAAACATGAACCTCTTGACCGAGATTAAGAACCTCGAGATGTTGCTCAGTGACCGAGAACTCCAACTGCGCAATGAGACGATGAGGCACTCTCTCCTGACGACGCAGTTCAACTCCTTGATGGAGGAGAACGCCGCCCTTAAAGAAAAGCATCACGTCAAAGCGATGCCCAGGTACTGCGACAGGGACGGAGCACCTCCGACCGTAACATCCTCCTCAGCAGCTGTCATATCCATCCAAGACACAAACAGACTGCAGATCAGCACACTTTCCCTCAAGACGTCTTTCGGTGGTACCGCGGATCGCAGTCTACCAAATGCCAGTCTGTGTCGTAAGTCATCGTTCTCGTCCGGTTTAAGCAGTCGGGAACCTCCACCTGGAGGAGACAAGGGTGACCTGAACAGCAGAAGCCGTGGTGTATCTCTGTCACGTGGTAGGAGCTGCGTGGATAACAAAAAGACAAGTAGCGCCTCAAACGATGGGTCTGTGCGAAACGTCATTCGACGAAATCAGACGATACCAGATGCGCTGATGAGCCACAATCAGGTGGCAGCCAATTCCGATGAATCCGTCAGTTCTACCTCAAATCGCACTCTGCCACTTCTAGTCAGCAATTCTACCAAACAGTGGAAACCATGACCACAGAGACGTTGAGTTGATTCCGCAAACCGCCACATATGCTACGATAGAGTACATAGGCTAAATTGTTTAAATACACCTGCAGGTAGACAGATGAGTAAAGCTTGCTTCGCCTTTCATCTTGTATAGTGTAAACGAATGAATACTAAAAGTATTGCGAAAAAACTCCGTTTACAGTTTGAATAGAAACCCGCCAGAAACTCGACTACCGCCAAGTATTTGTATCCAACAACATTAATTACTCTAAATTTTGCACCCACAAACTAAGCTTCACTAAAATAATGCAGACAAGAGACAGGATTAATCACACTGGGAACACAACCTACATGTACTGCATACGTCAAATTACAGAAAACCACTGAAGTAGGCCTCATTTTAAACTACGATGAACATCGCTGAAATAAATGTGCTTCTACAAGGTTTAACTGAAAGGGTAATTTTCTGGGAGTTATTTCCTATGGGGTTTATTGCCTGAGCGTTTTTCCTTGAGTGTTATTTAGGCCAGGAAATTAGTGACGAGCGGATATTGGCCTGATATCACTTACAAGAAAGGAAAAGAGGTTTTCGGTTTCTTTCTTTGTTTTTGAGCCGAGTAAACCTTTCATCGCTGATTTTGTAACATGGCTTGCAATGTGATTTACACATAGGAGTTTTAATGGGTCGAGGTAACCCAACCTAGTGGCCTAGTAGTGACTGTGAACTCAAGGCAGCCGAGCAGAATCTGTTTAACAACCTTTGGCAATAGTTTGCTCGTACGTGATTGTGGTTCGGCACCAAGCAGCAGAATTGGTTCAGGCTGTTGCAGTGCCGGCCTCAGGGGCGTGCGAACCGTGCCACGGAGCCCGCAACTTAGGGGGCCCGAAAATGTCACAGAAAATTATAGAATAGAATATTCTTTATTAAACCAATTGCGAACCGCATATTGGTGTAGGCTACATAAACAGATATGAAACATTCGCACACATACAGAGCCCTGCAAAACTATCAGTGGCCAAACCTCTGCTAGTTCTGTGATTTAGTTAGGATCAGGACTGACATCCCACCTGTTTTGAATAGCTTAGCCCTGGACTCGTGCATCATTTTAACATCGTTGTTTGTTCCAACACATTGCGATGCTTAAATTGAATGCGGTTATGCCTAGAAGCGACCGTCGACTGATGATACCTTGTGCATTACGAGAAACTTCGCTGTCGAAGTTTCCGGATCAACTAACTGGGGTTAAATATGCTATAATGTGCTAGCATATTCTATAATAAGAAATATTTCTAAAAGTCATTGAATACTCAAGTCAATTTTGGTAAATCAGGGATTGCTCTATATAGAAATAAAGCGTCTCATAATTGCCTTATTATTTCGTTACTTATAAACGATGTCTTTCAAACTGCAGAGCTGAGCGAAGATCAAATTTGAAAACCTGGACTGTTAGGACGAGGGAAGCAACTGTTAATAGTCTATGCAAAGATTATTATGGATCGAAGACTGTTTTCCTAGGACTGACTTTGTTATAAATGCCTTATTCGTCGTTAATGAATAAGTTATTGTAAAACCAATTTGAGTCTGGCTTTTATGGGTCGAGTGAACGGAACAACCGAAGTCCTCTGAAGAGAGACGCTCACCGCCAAAATACAGTTAATAAATTTATTGTTCTCTTTTTTTGCTGCACATTTTCTTGTCGTCAACATGATATAAGCAACAACCTTTCTTCTTGTAATTTGCTGATGTTTCTGTTACACGGAGACCGCTTCTGCAATATCATCAACAGAATCATAAAGCAGAAAAATCTACATGATTATATTTAGCCTACATGTATGCAAAAATAGTTTCTATAATCATTCTACAGAAATTCTACTGTGCTCGAAATCAGAAGATATAGAAAATACTTGCTCCCGACGTTTTCCTTGTAAGTGGACGCATATCCAGAAATATTTCGTAAATACATTTGTTACTGGTTTGATACTTTGGCGCATTTCACAGTTGTGAATATAAGTATGTATGTTTTGGCGGGAACGACTCTATAAAAGACGACAACAAACGCATTGTTTGGAGAGCACGAAAAGACTTTGTTTATAGTTAGGGGGAAAATGTCGTCGGAAGTGTCATGCCAGTACAGAATTTCATGTAGAACTCTGAATTGTTGTTGTCTTCAGTTGATGCTATTGGCGATTAGACAGTGCGACAATTCGAAGTCCGATCGATTGACTCTTCGGGAGTCTCGGCAACACCAACAACGACAACAACAACAATAGTAATGATAATAATTATAACATTTGTTTGCACGGGTAGAAATTTACTGATATAAATATATATATTTCTTACCTTTTCTGCAAATATATCTCTGTTTGATGTTACAATCTTTGAATGTAGTAAAATTCTGTCGTTCTCTATGACTAATACGCAGTGAAAAGCACGCATCAGAGATCCTTGAATTGCAATCTTCAGTAGTTGATGAGGTCCAATTTGAGTCCATCCTCACAACCGCTCCTTTGGGACAGATCCAGAACTCAGAGCTTCTGTTGGAGTCAGAAGATGCACTTCTGACAATAATCAAAATATGTTTTACATTTAATCGTCGAGACAAGTAAAGACACAGGCGTTGTTTAATATAATGCACGAACGTTCCACGGGATGATGGTGTCTCATGCCTCTGTCGTTGTTTCTCATAAACATTTCTTTTACAAACACGTGGGGCGTGGTGGCTCAGTGGTAAGTTCGGCGCCTTGTGACCGGAGGGTTGCAGGTTCGAATCCCACTCTAGCTGCTGCGTACGGACCTTGGGCAAGTCCTTCACTCGCAATTGCTCGTGGCGCTTCGGCATGAAAATTCCGGCACAGTATCAAATGCTGTAGTCGGGAGCGCCTCTGAGTAGTAGTTGACTTCGAGAGGCGCTATAGAAATATCCGGAATAAATAAGCCATTTCTACGAGACCTATTGAAAACAACATTACTAGGGACCTCATTACAAAATACCTGTACTTCAATGGTCCTTATTTACAATGTTTAAGATACTCTGGAGCATCTTAAACAAATTAACTCGTTTGAAATATCTAGAACAGAGTTTGTCAAACTGTGGGTCGCGACGCTCTGGCAAGTGGGTCGCCAAATTTTCGAGAAACATTTATTTTTCGGAGCAACAATATTTGGCTACTAGTGTATTTGCCCGTCATAATTATGACGGCAGTGTATATCGTTGGTCGTTGATCGCCGTCGTCAAGGCCGTCGTCAAGACCACGGGGAAGCGCCCGATGTACCGAACGACGAGCTACGTATGCCCGTTCTACGTGCACCCGTTAACTCGATATAGAGCAGGACCTACGTCATTTTCTACTGCTCGATTGTGTCTTCGTGTGCTGCCAGGGTTGCCACCTATCGTTGCTTCACGCTATCGACGCAGCTTAATTGATGAAGAGGCTGGGCATTATGCCATCTGTTAATTGCTGGGATCTACATCTCTGCGCGAATCCGCCAATATTGACCCTTCTAGTTTCCTATGCGCTAGTTTACTTGTGCATGCAGTTCCAGGCCACAATGACATTTAACATTTTATAAACGTTGTCTCAGAGATCACCACAGATCAGTTTCTCTTAGAGTGTTAAATTCCCAATTACAAATACAATCACAAATCGATTTGGGTTTTGATATTCTCTGATCATATAAATTACACCGAATGCCTAAGATTACACTGGACTGGTTTACCGTATTAGGCTGCTGATTAAGACTCTGAGTTTTCTGAATTCCTCAATCGACTGGACGTACGCGATACTTGAGGCTTTCGACTTGCAGCTTTCAGCAGCCAGATCAAAAGTCAAGTTTTGTTTGCCCAAGTAGAAACATGAGTTGAATGGTCCAACAGAGTGCCATCCCAATAGACATTTTGCCCCTATACGTCAAAACATTCCCGCTTTATTTACTTATTATTTATTTACTAGAGTATTTGCCCGTCATATTATGACGTCATATTATAAGTAAAGGTAAGTATTATAGGCCTAAATGTATCGTTGGTAATCGCCGTTGTCAAGACGGCAGTACTGGCGTCACAAACGGTTTATGTTTCACAATAGAACAGAACCAGTTTGTGACGTAGCGTACGTCCCCCGACAGACGGACGCTATAGGGATATTATATGTATAGATTACGAACACTTCTAACCAGTACTTTTTTTCTGGAAAAAAGGTTCCGGAACGGAATAATTTTGGGCGGCCTAAAATCCCGAGAAAAACGGCATTGGGGGTTGGGAGGGGTCTCAATAAACACTGAAAACAGTTCAAGACACTAAAATTAAATTAAAATAACTAAATTATTTTCTTTATTATTAAAATAAATAAATTATTTTTTAGTACCTGAAAAAAGGTGCCGGAACGCCGTTCCGGCTCGTTCCGGCTGAAAAAAAGCCCTGCTTCTAACGCGCGCAAAGTCACACAGAAATGTGAATCTCATGCGCGGATATCAGCTTTACTGATAGCTTTGAAAAAATCCATGGTGTCTAGCTTTCGATAAGTCGATTCAGATGTGGTTTAAGACGAGCAGGTATAAAGCTAGTTCAAATAAACTACGGCGTTATACATACAAAATCGGCGTTGTCATTCTTTATTGATAAAGCAAATAAAACTAAACATTAATGAAAAGTAGTAATTAGAGGCAAAATATAGTGCAATGTACTACCAAATTCAACGAGAATAAAAATTTGACGATGCCGGGACAGCAGTTTGGAAGACGGGAAGGCGATAATTAGGCCTAAAAAGGTGAAAAGACGGTAATCGAATGGGCACGTAGGCTTAGGTCTAATTAAGCCAAGATGATTCGAAATGGTAATTCAGAAAATGCAGACGCGCTACGCTGGAATGAGCAAAAATTCGGCGTTTTAATACATAAATAAATGCATGAATACATACATATCTACATACACAGATCTATACATACTTACGGTCTGTGTTCTGGATATTGTTGACCAGCTTGGTTTTGGCTTGGTTTTGGCGTGCCATCGGTTGTTGCCTTGTGCATGAGACATCGGCGCAATAGAAGTTAATAATTACAATTACATACGTACATACTTAAATGCATACGTAATTATAATTAATTTGTTTACCTTAGCCATTTAAACGATACTTCACTTATAAATCTGCAACCAGAACTTTATAACAATGGGGTTTTACTCGAATGCGTCAGCCTAAAAAGATGGTTCTCCGCTTTTAAAATTGAAACACTACAATCAATAATGTAAATCATTTCAATAACTAGAGTGTGTAAAATGACATTGAGGAGATTAAACTGAGCCTCATTTGTGGAAAATTTTCTGAGTTATTTTTCGTCAAATAAAAAACTTTAGATTTCTATGTTTCAACAATATTTATACTCAATACAAGCTCAAATAGGTAAAAATTCAATTTGTAAAAATGATCCTAAATACATTCAAACTTAATTTTGTCATTAAATATACAACCCACTTTTGATGTCTTTTCTTCGACCGGGTCTAAAATGTGTAGGTCTATGCGATCTATTGGACCTGCAGTATACCTGCAAGTACACCTGTTTGTCTTTTCTCTTCTTGTTTCAAGCTGCCTCAACTACTGCAATTTCAAATTTATAATAACTCCAAACGTAACCTGCTCAACTTCAAAGAGACAAAGCTCCACCTTTTCATAAAAACTCTGGAAGTATGAACATACATGTAATGTTACAAAAATTTGGCTACATTCTAAAATTCGGCTTTCCTCGGATTCTTAGATTGCTGACTCTTAGTGTAGAGAAGATAAGAACGATCTATTTATAGTCACCATCGGTTGATTCCCTTCATTTGCCTTATGAAAGCTACTGTATAGAATTGTTACATTACGGTAGAAATTTAACCTTTCACCGATTCTTCAGAATCAAACTGTCGATTCTTATTGAAATACCTGCAGTTGATGATTTGAATTCCACGCATGTAGTGAGAAGCATCATCATCGTAATTCGCACCAGGAACATATTTACGTCTTGTTGCTAAAACTATTCAGATAAAAAAATACTTTTAAGCCACGCATCTCTCCATTTGCGATTGCAACTTACAATCACACATGGAAACACACATTCCGTAGATGTCGAAGGAGGAGAGATATTACCGCGTTGCTCCTTCAGCATTTTGACGTGAACGAACATGTCCATCTATCTATATCAGGTGGTCAGGAAGGGAGCGATGCTATTCGGAGAGGGGTACACCTCTGAGTTGCAGTCGTCCTAACAGACAGAGGGCATTTACGGTCATTGTCATTCTCATCATCCCCAACGAATACAATAAACTGACATCTTGTGGATACAAACCACTGGCTACCTCAAGTGACAACTGGATGATCGTACCATCTGAAAAGACGGTTTCTTGCGGAGTGGATTAACAAAGCATGGGAAAACATTGAAGTAAAAGCTATCATACCCAGGAGAGATTAGCTACCGAGGTAACATTATAACCACAGACATCGAGCCATGGTTTGAGAAGTGAAGTTGGAATAAAATCCAACGAGGAGCGTTCATTAGATTAGGAATCAGGATAAACTAGTTCATAAAATCCATCTAACATTCTGGACAACAGTGAAGCATGAATTGGAGAGAATGTTGAAGTGTAAGAGAAACATCAGATGCACATGTTCGAAGACACTTAATGCAAGTGTCTAAACGTTTACTTGCAAAGATACTCAAACATGTATCCGCGAGACGATAGGTATCGATATGCCTGAAGGCGTATTTACTCTTTTCGCATCATATTAGTTTCTTTAGAGCAATCAAAAGTCTCCATGAGCAGTTCAAATTCTCAGAAATTATGCTTCCTGACCTGTAAATTTTCAGATATGTCAAATGTGCCTTCAAAAAGTTAAAATTCGCTTAAACGATGTTGTTGTTTGGAGTTTACACTTGAATTATCCCGCTTACAAGGAAGAAGTGCATAACCAATTTAAAAAAATGCAAAACATCCTCTATGAAACTATCGCATAATGGAATAAGAAAGTCGAACATATCAGTTTTCTGAAAGAAATTCAGAAAGACAGGTTTATCTATTCGACTCAGCCTCCCACTCACTAAGAGAGAGAGAGACAGAGAGAGACAGAGAGAGAGAGAGAGAGACAGAGACAGAGAGACAGAGAGAGAGAGAGAGAGAGAGAGAGAGAGAGAGAGAGAGAGAGAGAGAGAGAGAGAGAGAGAGAGAGAGAGAGAGAGAGAGAGAGAGAGAGAGAGAGAGAGAGAGAGACAGAGACAGAGACAGAGACAGAGACAGAGACAGAGAGACAGACAGACAGAGACAGACAGACAGACAGACAGACAGACAGAGCGAAAAAAAGAAAGAAAGAAAGAGAGACTGCGACAGAGAGACAGAGACAGAGACAGAGACAAAGACTGAGACAGACAGACAGAGAGAGCATTGACGTCACAAACAGGAACGATACAGAACGATACGATACAGAGAGATACAGCAGTGAAGTCATAAATATGAAAGAAAGAGGCGACACAGAAAGAGAGATAGAGCAGTGACGTAACAAAGGGGAAAGATAGTAGCGAAACAGAGATATACCGCAGTGACGTAACAAACAGGAAATGTAGAGGGAAACACAGAAAGATACAGCAGTGACGTCACAAACAGGGAAGATAGAGGGCGACAGACAAATAGACAAATAGAACAGTAGCGTAAAACACGCACGATAGATGGCGACACAGAGAGATACAGCCGCAACGTCACAAAGTAAAGATGGAAGGCGACACACAGAGATACAGAAGTGACGTAACAAACAGGAAAGAAAGCGGGCGACTGAGAGAGGATAAAGCAGTGACGTCACAAACAGAAAAGATAGAGGGCAAAAGAGAGAGATAGAGCGGTGACGTCACACACAGGAATGATAGAGTGCAATACAGAGAAACAGCGAAGGCGTCACACACACAAATATATAGAGGGCGACACAGTAAGATTGAGCAATCACGTCACAAACATGAAAGATAGAAGTTGGCCGAAAGAGGAAGAGCACTGACGTCACAAACTCACAAACTGGAAAGATAGAGGGCGACAGGGAGAGAGCCGTGACGTCACAAACAGGAAAGATAGAGGGCGACGCAGAGAGAGATACAGCACACAGGAGCGATAGAGGACGACAATTTAACCTCAGTTGCTTCTTCTGTGAACCCTGCCTCTGTTTAACCCCAACAATAAAGATGGCGAGCGACGGAAAGAGATAGAGCAGTGATGCCACATAAAGGAAAGATTGAGGGCGACAGAGAGCGTCAACAGTGGCGTGACAAACAGGAACGATGGAGGGCGACACAGAGGGATTCGGCAGTGACGTCACAAACAGTAACAATAGAGGGCGAGAGAGAGAGAGAGAGAGAGAGAGAGAGAGAGAGAGAGAGAGAGAGAGAGAGAGAGAGAGAGAGAGAGAGAGAGAGAGAGAGAGAGAGAGAGAGAGAGAGAGAGAGAGAGAGAGAGAGAGAACAGTGACATCACAAACAGGGAACGATAGGGGGCGACAGATAGAGATAGAGCATTGTTGTCAAAAACAGGAAATATAGATGGCGACAGACAGAGATACAGCAGTGACATCACAAACAGAAACGATAGAGGGCGACACAGAGAGATACAGCAGTGACGTCACAAACAGGAACGATAGAGGGCGACACAGAGAGATACAGCAGTGACGTCACAAACATGAAGGATAGAGGGCGACAGAGAGAGAGAGATAGAACAGTGACGTAATAAAGAGGAAGGATGGAGGGCGACACAGAGAGATACAACAGTTACGTCGCAAACAGGGAAGACATAGGGCGACACAGAGAGATACATCAGTGACGTCACAAATAGCGAAGATAGAGGCAGCAGTAAAATGAGCTGGTGCCGAACAGACTGTCAAGACGTGTGGTCAATAATTTCTTGATAATTGTACCGGCATATTTCAATGTTTCAGTGTACTTAGTTTCAATGTTTCAGTGTACTTAGTTTCAATGTTTCAATGTACTTAGTTTCAATGTTTCAATGTACTTACTGCGGTTTGTCAGTGAGCTTTGTGAATAAACACGAATATAAAAAATTGTAGCATAGGCCTACAATTGATGTAAACTAGGACGGAGTCTACAATTAAGCTTACCCGTGCAGCTGCTAATTTAAACGCTATGGGGCCGAAATTTGCATCAATAATTTCCAACACAATGCATTCGCTATTTCTGTGCACCTAACATCACTGCAAAGTTTATCTGTAGCCACATGCTATTGTCATTTAAATTGAGAAATTATTCTGTGAAAACTGTACGTAGAGATTTCAACCGATTAATCATTCAGATATCCATATTGACCACAGTTATGCCTAAGAAGAGTCGAAGGCTCCCTCATTAAATCAGGCTAATGGAAGAACTGACAGAACCGTTGGGAAAGACACGTCTAGGAAGAAGGAAACAGTGAAAACTAGACATCCAAGATAGCCATATGAGCGGTGACCTTTGACAACTCGCTTTAGCAACTCGTGTGATTGATCAATTGACACCCAATGCTGGCTTACAATACAGATTGCTTCGCTGTTCTTCCAAGCAACCTACTGTCTTAGCAATATTCATTTGTTTGAGCATCGTTAACTTCATTTGTTGTTTGTGTATAGGAAGTCAGGTCATCAATTGTTCGTTTAACTGATCTCTTAGTTTCCAGTTTAACTTCTGAAGAAGTCTCAATGTTTTCTTAATTTTAATTTGCTGCTTGTTTTCGACAATTTGTTTGTAAGTTTATTGCAGTTGTTCGAGAAACATATTCTTTACTGATAATTATCTTAATTTCTTACGTTCTTTCTGACGTTGTCTCAATACTTCGTAATTAATTTCTGAATATAAATTTCTTGCTTATTTTTTAAAAATGATTATCTGTTCATTCATTGTACTTGTTCTCGACACACACACACACACACACACACACACACACACACACACACACACACACACACACACACACACACACACACACACACACACACACACACACACACACACACACACACACACACACACACACACACACACACACACACACACACACACACACACACACACACACACACACACACACACACCTACACACACACACACACACACACACACACACACACACACACACACACACACACACACACACACACACACACACACACACACACACACACACACACACACACACACACACACACACACACACACACACATGTACATATGTTATATATATACATATATACACATATTCTTTAGTTAAGTATAGTTAAGTCGTTTCCTAAATTGTAAATTCTCTTCTAATTTACCTTCAGTTCTTTATTTCTAACCTCCTCCTAACCTTGGAGAGAAAATAATCTTAAGCCACCATATAATTTGTAATTACCACTAGTTGGGTACCCCTGTTTAGCGGGATTCATATCCTTATAGGGACGCCCTTTGCCGTAGATGACTGCAGAAAAATATATATAAAATAACCCCTAAAAATGAAACTATACTATTCAATAAAATAAATTAGTTTATATTACATTTAATTTTGATGTACTTTGATGTAAATTTGCATGTACTGATGGTTCATCTAGCTACTATGTGCATTATTTTAGTTTCTCTCATTTGGACTCATGTACATGATCTTGATCTTGATTATAGTTTCTTCCATAATGATATCGTTATATGTTGTCAAATTAGTAGCTTCTCTATTGATGTTATCGTTATTGTTAACTTTCATCGAAAGCAATAAACAGATTGGTTGATTGATTGATTCTAAGCCAGTGGAACAAGTATCCATCTCTGTTGCCTTTAACGAATACCACCTGCGGCGCCAAGTGATCCACTCAATCCGCTCGCTTAAGTTTGCAGATTCTGAAAAATATCGGCGATGATATCTGCCATTAAGATTAGATTCGAGACAGTAGTTCCAATTGTACCACCATCCTCCGTTACACGATATGGTCCACGGCACAGTGTCCGGCAAACGGTGAAACTTAATTCATCATGGGTGGTCGAAGACACTAGGTTCGACATTACTCTAGCCACCCGACATCAGTTGTTATGGACGTCGTGCCTTCTTTGTGTGGCTTTCACTGATGCATCATCATCAGGTTGACGCCTTCAGTAAGCACATTTGTTTAGGGCCTGTCTGATTTCTTGTCTCTAGGTTGGCACAATTTCTATATACTAAAGACAACAGAATTCCATTTATGATCAGAACTGTTGGCACCACACTTCGAAATTAAACTTAAGAACATGTATAGGTTGTAATTTTTTTACAAATTCGGCAAAATATAGCTTCTACTGAAAATATTGACAACGGAAATAACAACGACAAATGTAAAGTGTTAATAATCATCTTGAATGTAAATGAATAAGCAAAATTAATAAGGCTGAGATAAATGGAGCGAGTAATTGCAGATCCTAAAAAGTGTTAAGTCAGCATTTACTGAGTTACCTATGGTAACCGTGATGTTATTATGTTCAGGGTTTCAGTAAAAGCACATTCTCGTAATCGTAATGTCCAAACTTCTAAAGCGCCACTCGAAGGCCAAGCGCAGGGCACCAGCCTATTCACGAGCGCTACGTAGAATCAGATGGGGTTTCCTGAGTGGCCCAAAAGAGGTTTGAATTCGGTTTCCACGGAGCCAGATCGAGAGGAGGCAGAGCAGCTGTCAAGGTGGGTATCGTTTAGGGCGAGAATAATTGGAAGGAGGGGGATCAGATGAGTTAGGTTCGGAGTACTTAAAAAGGTGAGACTTCAGTTTTGAGTGGAGAGCCCGGGGTGATAGATAGTGAAATATGAGACGCAGGGCCACCGACAGAAATTCCGGGTCCCTAGACATAGTAGTCACGGGCCCCTAAACTATTATTGGGCTTTATGAGAAACGTTGATTGCGGGCCCGGCCCGGGCTCCTAAAAATCGCCGGAATATCGCCGGGCCCCTGGGCATTTGCCCCCATTGCCCTCCCCTCTCGACGGGTCTGATGAGAGGAGGATGAAGGAGTGGTTGCAATGATGACGGAGGAACTGAGAAACTGCGGCGTTCTAAGGAAACTAAGGCGTTCTGCTGGATGGATTGCAGACAAATAATTCTGGTTGTGGCAATTTAAGGAACGAATGAGTAGCATTATTCGATGATTATGTGGGCATGATTGAATACGCATAACATTCCGCAAAGGCAACGGATATGCCTTTTCAAAGGCAGTGTTTAAATTACACACTTAAATTGTCAACCAGGATACATAGACATTACACTTTTGTCAGATTAGCCTGATGCAATTGGTAAAAAGTAAAATACTAATGAAGCAGATGGAAGCATAGAGAGACAAAACAAAACAAACTGACGGACAAAAGCACACAGTACAAGTAAGAAGTTTATTTTTTTTATTTTTTTCCGGAAATTTCTATAGCGCCTCTCGAAGTCAACTACTACTCAGAAGCGCTCCCGACTACAGCATTGGTATACTGAGTCGGAGTTTTCACGCCGAAGCGCCACGAGCAATTGCGAGTGAAGGACTTGCCCAAGGTCCGTACGCAGCGGCTAGAGTGGGATTCGAACCTGCAACCCTCCGGTCACAAGGCGCCGAACTTACCACTGAGCCACCGCGCCTTTAAGTTAGTTATGGAACATGTTAAGGTGTCATATTACATGGTACAGTAGTTTTATAAACGGTACTAGTGCCCAGTATACGTGTCATTCGGCAAGATACGTTTCACTTTTGATTACCAGTTCCGAGTTTCCACGAGTTTGAGAGGTCATGCTCCTGGAGGAGACGTCGGTCAACCGCTTGTAGAGTTCTTATTACGGTATCATGCTGACGTTTCTTTAAACGATGCACGAAAAAGCTCTTGAATAGGACTACTCTGAACGTGCTTGCATAGATGATCAAATAGCTCAATTCTCAGCTGCATTTTTCTCCCGCAACTAAGGGCCTACTGATCGATGGGTCTTCATTGTTGCAGTCTTGTATTGTTCTCTGTCCTTTCACTGGAAATACCGTGTTATGCGTTAATATTTCCGGTACTACAAACACTCAGTTGTTGGTCCTGCGACGTAGAATGGGCTCCCTCGGGAGGTGCGCTGCATCCTTCTGGTTCTCCCCTCGCCGTCCTATTTGTTCCTTAAGACTGCTGTTTTCCGCTTGGCTTTGGGTCGGGAGCGCCTCTGAGTACCTTTAAGAGGCGCTAAATAAATTCTTATTGATTCATTTACAAATGTTGCGAAACAATACGCCATATGAAAGCTCATGTCTGACACAAAAGAAGATTCAACCAACAGAGAAGCATACACGGCAACTGTTTGCTTCTCTCTGACAACATGTGCATCAGATTAAACATGTTTGTACCGGACTGAACGACTCCTTCCTGACACACGATCGATCGCAGTATGTTTGTTTATCTCGACGACAGATCAGATTAAATGTCTGATTCAATTGCTTAGTAATTCTGCTTTCGTAGGCTGTAGTTTCCACTTCCGTATTAAAGGCAATATTACAAACTAGTCGCGTTGCTGGGTTTCGTGGACGGTCAAAACTGAATTTCTGCAAAACTGAAGGTCAAAGTTTATATTTTGTAGGCTATAATAAGCAAACGGATTTCGACTTAGTTTCTCTGATGTATTATGACTTTAACTACGATTTCACTTGAAGAGACCTTCGATTGATGATGATTTTTGCATTATGATAATTGATGCATAGACTTAATTAGATTGGATCGGGTGACGATTTGGTGAACGAGGTGATGAGATCGGTGATGGAATGGCTGGTGCCATGGCATGGTGCCCTTGCCTGGCCTTCGAGTGGAGCTTTAGAAGTTTGGAGATTATGATTACGATTACGATTACGAAATTCGCACTGAAACACAAACCGCACCGACATTCAAACGCTGTAATCGTAATCGTAAACTTCACATTTCTAAGGCGCTACTGTAAGCTAAGCGTAAAGCACCAGCTTCTTCACGAGCGTTGCAGAGATCGATGTCCATTAGAGGCCCGAGTCCGGTTGCCAGAGAGACCAAAGAGAGGAGGCAGAGCAGCTGTTACTGTGGGTTTCGTTAAGAAAGAGAAAGCTTGAAAGGCAGAGGATCGGATGGATTAGAATAGGAATTATTAGTTGCGGTTACTAGTTACCTGTCTCTGTGATCATTATTCGAATACAAACCAAATCTTTTATCTCAGTTCCGACATTAAAACTGCGCAGAGCGAGAGTCAGAAGCTGCTGTCTGATTTGCAAACTTACGGGTAATTTGGCTTTTTGTTGAACACTGTCATTGATTTTCTGTTACATGATCTCCACTCTTGGATGTGATCAAATCGACTTAACCTTAACTCTTCTAAGACCAAGCTGATCTGGTTTGGCACTAAGCAGCAGCTATCTAAACTTGATCTCCCACTTCTGTTGTCATTATACCTTGATTTTTCATTATCATCCAGTGTCCGGGACTTGGGCGTCACCTTAGTTTTCTGAACACCTCTCACACCTGACGCGCTCCTGTTTCTATCACCTGAGGCGTTTGAGGGCCGTCAGAAGCTCAGTTCCCCTTCTGTGTTTACTACTGTGGTCCATGCCTTCATTTGCTACCGCATTGACTATTGCAATTCATTGTTTGCTGCAGTCTGTTCTGAAAGAGGCTGCCAGGCTCTTTGCCCGTTTTCTTCGCTTCTCCCACATAGCTAAGTACCTTTATGACTGATGTACTTCACTGGCTTCTTGTTGCTTCCCGCATCCAATACAAGGTCCTCCTCCTGGTCTCTAGCACTCAACAAGGAAAAGCTCCTAAGTACCTCCGTGACCTAATGCATAAACCTCTATCTGCGCTCTCTTCCCGCCCTCTTCGTGTGTGCGAACCGCCTAGATCTCCTTGTCCCTCGGGTTAGGACTTGGATGGCTCAGCATCGTGCTTTTGTTACTTCCTTGGCCCTTCCTTATGGAATGACCTGCCCCTCACTCCGTAGCAAGCTATTGTTTGGGATCTCGCCCTCTTCTCTCCGCTGCCTGAAGACCTTCCTTCCCTCGGGGCTGTCAGACTGGGAGCGCCTCTGAATAGTCTATACTGTGAACGGCGCTTTTTAAATAACCATGTATGATACATAATATGATTGGGATTCGCTAATCGTTATTGTAAGCTTACACGGCGGCTTTGTCACATTGATTGTATTATTGTTAGACGGAGAATTATAGGCACTAACCTGCTCGGCCACCATCTCTCTCCAATGACAATCGATCCGTATTTTATCATCACTGGTATCTCAAATAAAGCACTTTTTTATCAGATTGATCCTGCCCATTGCTCATTCAGTTCAGCATTTTATGTCACCCATCCGAAATCTTCTCTATGCAGTAGCTGTCCAATTGCTTCGCCAAATATCGCCAGAAATATCGAACAATCTATTGATGTGCTTTGTAGACGGATGGTGAACGTGTGGCCAAACATTTGTGTATAGTATGAAGCGGTGTTTCGGTTGCTAACGTTTTGTGACGTATTCGTCCTTCACCACATGAAGGGCACCTGGTACAGGACACCAGTGCGGTTGGAAGTCTGAGAAGAGACGTTACCAGTTGAAAATCTGAACAGTTACAGGAGCGTCTGTGACTTCACTTCATCGTCCTTCGTGAACAAAGACAGTCGCCGCCAGTGAACAAGTATGATTGCGTTCCGCTTGATATTCATTGATGTTTCCCTGTTTTGCAAAGGAAGAAATGTTTTATAGATTTTAACATTGAGTTTTTGAAATAGAAATTGCTGCCATTGGCAGCCATGGAGCTTGTTTCGTTAGCAACCAGCTATTTAATTTATTTTAAACCATTGAATTAATGCTTAAAGTAATACGGTCAACAAAATGCTCACAACATAGGATGCAGTGTAGGCTTATCATCTTGGTGGTCTTTGTGCAACAATTTTCGTATGAGTAGGCCTACAATCCAAAAGTTAGGTAGGAATGATAGGCCATTCCAGTTTATAAGGCACGTGATATAAATTTAATCATTAGTAGACATCAAATGCAGTGATGGGCAATAGTTAACTAAAAAGTTGCTAACTTTTAGTTTAACTAAAAAAATTTAGTTAAGGAAGAAGTTTAACTAAAAAAATAGTTTAGTTAAAACCATAGTTTAACTAAATTTTTTTAGTTGCTAACTAAAAAGTTTAACTAAAAAAATCAGCAATATGCAACTATTTTTCCTCACTGAACATTGAACACTGTCAGCAAAAAACATTTTAACACTGCATGGTTTTAGCATTAACAGCCTGTGTTTTCAAATTCCTACACTACTTACAGCACACATGTAACTGTATGCCAGAACAGTACACATTGCACAGTTTGAAGGTGAAATTGTCATTGACGCTTTGCATTATTACAGTTCACTTAACGTCTTTTATTGTGAAAATGTTTGTAGAAAAAAGTTGGAAAAAGTTTAACTACTTTTTTTAGTTTAGTTAACTAATTTCCAAAATCAGTTGCCAACTTTAGTTAAACTATTTTTTTTAGTTGGAAAATAGTTTTAGTTTAACTAAAATAAAATAGTTTAGTGCCCATCACTGATCAAAGGTTGTGAAATCTATTTAGTGGAAATGTATAGTTTTACAAAAGTAAATACAACTCATACTTCAAGAAAAAAAAACATAAAGTAAGGCAGTGTTGAAAATGTTTTACAAAACGAGAACCAGATTCGAATTTTCAATTTTATTTACAAGAAACTCATTTACAATAAGATAAAAATGTTTACAAGCCCTCTTCATTGGTCTAAATTATCAATGCTTACCGTGAAAAATTAACAGAGTAAATCTGTAATTATATTGTTATCCGCGAGATCAAACATTCAAAAAATACAAAACTACTCAAGATTTCTGTCGGTTCAGAGCCGATGTTCGTGAGGGATACATGAGTCGCGGAAGCTGAGGATTCCAACCACCCGAATGACCTCACATTCTGGCCAGCTACGACAGCTTCGTGTTGTTTCCCGCTCTCTTCCACCCCCCAAGACAATCTCTACCATTGTTCTACCATTACTACCACCACGATTACCTTTTATCTATCCATAATTATCTGGAATTGTCTTTCTTTTGTTGGTTGGTAGAATGCTGAAGCTGATCAGGAGAATTGCTATCCTACTGTCTCTTGTTGTTGCTGCTTGTTACCTGGGCAAGTGCACCGAATATACGGCAGTGTACGACTCTGGGAAGAGACGTCTGTGCGTCGTCGGTCAACCAAACCAAGTCCATCTGTCGACCAAGATAAGGAACCTCGAATGTGCAAGATTATGCAGTGGAAACCAAAACTGTGTCGCCTTCAATATCTACGATGATATTAAATGCGAAATATTCACATGTCCATCCTCTAACTCCCGTTATTACCAGAATGTTCCATTCTGTAAGAGCTTTCGGGTGAGTCCAGTTCTCCATTGTATAATCTCACTTCAGTTTCCAATTTTTATTTTATTTTACGTTATATATCGTATATTGCATTATGGTAGGTCTAGCCATGTCAGTGTCATTGATTGAGAGATTTATTCAGAAACCGTAGTAATGTAATTACTGCCAGCCAGAGAGACTTAGTCACTGACTCGTTGAGCCACATAGACTGACTGACTGCCTGATTGTCCGAATGAATGAGTGAATGAATAAGTGAATGAATGAATGAATGAATGAATGAGTGAATGAAAAAGTGAATGATTGATCGGCTGTATGAATGAAGTGCTATTAGTCGGTCAAACGAGGTCCATCTTTCTGCCAACGTAGCGAGTCTTGAGTACCGTACGTAAGATTACGTGATGACCTGAGAATGCTTCGTCTTCAATCTCAACGACCTGTGAACTATTCATTTACCCATGCAACTCATCTCTTGGTGACCAGATTTTAGAATTATGTAAAAGCGTTCGGGTAAGTTTCAGTTCGATTAAATTCGATTATTGCAAGTTTCCAAAGTTACATTCATGCGTAACTGCAAAGTACAGTTACAAGAAATTCAGAAGCAGAGAGATATAATATATGCCACAGACAAAGGTTCGTAGCTTGGTTGAAATGCAGACTGACTGAATCACTGACCGACAGAGAACTGATTGATTTACATTGACTCATCTTTTTCCATTTTTACTTATTTATATTTATGGATTTATAAGTTTCATGAACTGTATTTCTGCAGTAAGGTATTAGCTCCGCTGTAATAACGTGAGACTGTAATAAAACTGTATGACATACATCCTCGTGTAATTTTAGATCAACGATTGCAAATTGAGATGCAACCAGTCAGATTGCGGTATTTTAAACGTTCTTACTTTTCCTCTAAGATAAGTAAACTTTATATATCTTTACATTTTAGAATTACCTCATTTGAGAGAGATCTTAGATAACCCTCATATAAATCGTCGAGGTGCTGTAAGGTGTTAATTAAGCTGCATATGCCTATGTTGGGAAGTGAGGTTAGCAGCTAGGCCTAATATAATGATGCCTCTTCTAAAAGAATTTCTCTTTGTAAAAACTGACTGTTACTTTATTATTAAGCCATTTGCAAATCTACAACTGAAAAGTCATTGTGATGAAATACGTGACTTCTCAGTAGAGAAGCGCAAAATAGCAATTCATTCATTCATTCATTCTGGAAATTTATATCTATAGCGCTTCTTCAAGAGACCTACTCAGAGGCGCAATGTTAAGAGTCTGAGACTAATTTAAGTCTGTTCTGGTTTGGTACAAAGATGCCCAACCTATGTGAAAGCAGATTCTGCAGTTGTCGTCGCCTCCTGGGTTGGGAGATGAGGGAAATAAGGGCTCCATACTGAACGAGTGAACGGTGACGATACCAATGTTCCAGGGCTTAATGAGATTGCTTAAATGCGACATACTAAATCTAAACGCAGATATATGTAGCATACATAACAGGCACAAAAACTGGTATTTACAACTAACGAGAGTTCAACAGCATATAATATTTATGCTTACTTGTTTTATCTTCGTCGCAGGGTTTTCGTCACCGCCGAAAGACTGTGCGGACATAAGAGCGGCTGGACTCTCAGAAAGTGGCGTGTATGTGATTAACCTGGCAAATAGCAATAACGAGTCAAGCGTCTACTGCGATATGAATTCCTCGGAAAGTTGGCTGGTAATTCATTGGCGTAATAACAAATTAATATTTGTTCATAGCATCGTTGAATTGCAGAACCCAAATCATACATTCCAACAGAATCCAGTTAATCGTAGTTAATTGACAGAACACAATATTGATTTCTATTCATATTATAGCATTGCATGTAGTTTCTGGTTTCCACCACCGTCAACCGCATGAAGTAGACTACGCCTCAAAAGATTTCTTCGGCGTTTACTGGATGTGTGTGACAGACGAACAACTATCTCACCACGGGCTTATCTAAAACAAGGCATCTCCGTCAATCAAACACTAGCGCTGCTATACTGTAGGCCCCCTACATGTATAGAGGTTGCCTGTTGCGAAGAGTACGCAGAAATGCAATGAATGTGTAGAAGCCGCGTGAGATTGAACGTCTTGCAACGAAATTCAGAGTCTGTTTTTCTGGCGCAGTGTTTTGCGCTCGAGTCTGGCAGCTGTAGACAACTTATATTACAAGACTTTAGTTACATAATAAGTTTAGCGGGACCTTATGTTCCTTCTGGGTTTACCTATTGGCGCCATTGCATGCGACAGTTTGTGACTGTCTCGTAACGTATTTTGTTACATAGTGATTAATAAAAAGAATCTGAACTTTTTCAAGGCTTTATTCGTATAACAATTCTTGTGTGTAACTGAAGCCATATATATATATATAGCGCCTCTACCGGCCTTTTGAAGGCGCTGACTTATGATGTGATGCATCTAATGATAACAGGAAATTGACTAGAACGCAAATTGTTTTAAAGAGTGTAGGCCTAATATATTTTTGTCGAATTTAAAGATAGGCCTACTAGCTAGGACATCACAAGCAAGTCATAAGTTGTCAAATTCTATTTTTTATTGATTGCGTCAATGTGTCCTTTTACCATAATTTTTCAGTGCCATAACGATAAACTTATCTGATATGAATCTCTTTGTCCGGAGCTGGAAACTGGGCGTCTTAAGAAACTGATGTTTTGTTTTCAAGACATGTAGTCTGTAATGCTTGGTTGAAAACACTGTTGTTCTGTGTACGCTGCGACCTCGTGTCGCAGCGTACACAGAACAACAGTGTTGGGAGGACTGATGACGTTGCAGATGAGACCAGTGCTCGAAATGGAAAATTTTACGAAACGGAACGCTAGTCAAAGATATGGGAGCATTCACGTTAATTTCATAGTATTTTCCACAATGATTCATTTGACGAACCGGAACGGAACGCTGACGAACCGGAACGGCGTTCCGGTGCGTTCCGGTCCATTTCGAGCACTGGATGAGACACTGAATCGACGATTACTGTCCTCACCAAACATATAGCCTATTGATACTGACGAACGACGATGTCCATTTTAATTCTTAAGCCTACTGCTGTGTGTGCATTTTTTATTCATTAGGTGTTCCAGAGACGCATAGACGGAAGCGTTGATTTCGACAGAAAATGGACCGAATATGCGAATGGCTTCGGTGACCTAACAGGAGAATTTTATCTAGGTATGTAGACTATATATTTGTATAATGTATATATATATACAGATTATAGAGTGGAAGAAAACGATCCTAGAAAACTTGATTATTTTTTGCATGTCATGTCATGTCGCCGTCGTCGCTTTGCGATGGTAGGCTACAGGAATGGGTCAACATTGTCCAGCGTCTCTATCTCGTATTGCAACCATTAGGCTGGTCCCAGATAGTCCAATCCATCCTATAATGTTGTCGAAACTCCAGGAAATTCTTGGTCTACCGCGATTGTGAAACCCTTCTACAAGACCCGTCATCAGACTGCCTTCGATATGTTGTCCCTCGGCTGCCTCATATTGTGTCCGAAGTACCGTAGCTTGCGGGTTTGGACGTGGTTCAGCAGTTCGCTTTTGGTCCTCGCCAGCGTGTAGACTTGTTTGGTGGTCATCCTTTTTGCCCAGGGAATTCTTAGCAACTTTCTGACGCACTTGTTCTCAAACGCTTGAATGCGTTTCTCTTCTTCTTTCCTTAGCGTCCAAGCCTCACATCCGTATGTTGCTGTCGGCCATGCGAATAAATTCATCATCCCTAATTTGGTGTAATTATGTATTGACCTGTTCTTCCATACTTTCGTCAGTTTAACCATGACTGCCATCCCCATGGTCAGCCTTGATTTGACATGCAATGTCAATAACAATGAAAAAATTGAACTTTGGAAAACAGTCAATTTAACTATTATGCTTGACGCATTAACCCATAATTTGTGCTGAAGATCTTTTCCTCTGACTTCGTCGCTGGCAGCAAGGCTCGTCCGTAATTTATGCCTTGCTCCAATTCAACCCACGCCTGCCTGATATGTTGATGTATCACAACGAAATTTCCAATTCTTATTCTGTAGCCTTTCTGTTTCATAATTCCAGATTTTATAGACCTTCTTTATGCATGTAGGGCCTAAGCCCATTTTCAAACATATATGCTGCCTCTTACAGATGTTTATTAGAGAGGTCAACCGTCAGCCTATATATCCTAAACCTTACGAGAAGTTGACATAGAAATTGCTTAGCTCGTCGTTTTCAATCGAATTCCAAAACTTATGAATTACATAATAGCTGCATACAGTGCATAGTAACTTTCACAGTTTTACAAACGCAGTGAAAGATTTTTATTTATCTAAGCTGAGAACTGCTAGAACGCAATAACTGTATTAGTGTTTAAGGTTGTTCCATTCTGCTGATTGAAAATTCATGTGTAAGACCTTAAATGGTTTGGCAAACTTGAAGGAAAGTCTTTTTGCTGAATGCCATACTTTAGATGCAAGAGTATAGCGAAGTAGAGCCTTGGATATGCAACAGTAGCAAAGACAAAGGTAACTGCAATTGCAAAGAAGGCAAAGACAAATAAATCACTCGTTCACTTAACAAACCGATGCACACATGTATCTAGACACTTAAGGTAGCGCATTTTGTGTAACTTACAAAAGTAAGGATGGCGGCGGTGATGATGATGACGAATGATTGTGATGGTGAAAGTACTCGGGATGAGTGCGTGATACACAGTGTTTGCATAATTATTTTGTGTTTTCATACACGTTATGTGTCTCGCAGGTAGGTTAAAGCTCCTGTAAATTCTGAAGGCTCGTAATATATACTTATAAATCCTTATCTCGGTTGCTAATTTTGAAACTTGTGTTTTAGGTAATGAACTCCTGCATAGTTTGACCGCGAACAGAATCTACCGATTACGCATTGTTATGGAAAACATTCAAGGAAGAACAGCCTACGCAGAATACTCGATGTTTTCCATCGCTTCGTCCGCTGATAACTACAAATTGAGTCTTGGTTCATACAAAGGCACTGCAGGTGATCTTTCATACGCCATCACGACCAAAACTTCTAAAGACTCACTTTCGCCCACTGTTTTGAATTGCGTTGTACGCTGGGGTCTGTACTTAGCTCGCTGCTATTTATATTATATACCACCCACTAGCTGCTAGCATCTCTCTTGACTATCACCTGCACGCTGACGATAACCAAACTATTCTCTGCAGCTGATAGATAATGACATGGCGGAGTCTAACACTATGTTCAAAATGCGCGTGCATTCAGCACGGTTAACAAATAAGCCACCCAACTGAACAGACATAGGTCAGTCAAGTTTAAGGCGCTGTTCCACGAATAACTGGTGGATAGCGAATTCTTAAGCCATGAATCGGCACCCGAGAAAATTCGAGAACTTATTCGGGTGTGTGGCACAGCACGAGTCGCAGTGATCGAGTATAATAACTATTTGTATGAGATATAAGCATGTAGGATAGACGGATAGGCTGATCCGTGGTACTGTTTAAGCTGTAAAGCAGAGTTTAAAAGGAGTTCTGCTCAAAAGGCAGCCATTGGCGTAATATGCTCCCATATCCCATATCCCATGCTCCCAGTTGAAAGAGATAAATCCTAAGCTTTTCGACTAGTTTTTGCCGATTCCGACCATGTTCAATGTTGGATGGCTAGTTTTAAAGTTCTGCTGAAACCTGTAAGCGCCACATTTCTTATTCTAGGCACAAGCCAAGATAGCGCCGTAAATTTGACTGACGTATACAGTTTGATGGCTTACTTGTTAACCGTGCTGAATGCACACACAGTTTAGGCGTGGTGTTTGATTCTACCATGCCATTTTCTAACCATGTTCGGGCATTATGCAGATCAGCTCAATTTCACATTAGGGCTATATATAGGCCTACGCTGAATCAAGTCCATTTTGCCTCAATCAACCATTATCTCAACCGCTATACTTTGGTTCCAGCAGACTCGAATGCTGTAAATTCCTTCTTTTTGTCATCACTAAGAGTCATCGAAACACTTATGAATGACTCAAAACTCCCTTTTCAGAGCCAAAGCCAACCAAGTCGTAATCCGGTCAACATCTAAAATTTCAGTCTGGTGAGACAGAGAGGCGACCTATAGTGGATTTGCAATTTCAAAAAGATAAGATTAAAGTTGAGAACGAAATGACATAAGCAGAATGAACGGACACGAAAGGAGAATTCCAAAAATTTAGGACCAACATCCGAAAAAATTCTTTCACCTAGCACAGTTTTAGTTAGAAAGGCAGTTAGATGACCCTGTTGAACAGTGATAAGACTTTATAAGTAAGGACTGGTTTTGAATCCTGTGACTCGTTAGAGTTCCTTGTTTTATAAACCATGAGCCACAATTTGAAAGAGATTCTTTGCTGACCAGGAAGCCGATAAAATGATTTTGTATCAAATCAAATTAAATCAAATTTCAAATCAAATCAAATTTATTTGAATCTAATACAAGGCCAGTATCTGATTAACAGTCAATAACATAAAGTGCATAGTCTGTATCATATAAACATTATACTGTAACATTACTACTACAGTGAGAATCTTTCAAATGTAATGCAATAAGACGATTCCCGGATAGAAGAAGCTGAATAAGCTTATCTTGTCATCCCCGTTAGTATTTATAAAAAGTTCGTACAGTCAATAGGATGTATTAGACTAAAGGTTTTGCTGATCATCCTGTTTTATGATTAGATAAAAATAAAAGTTCCGTAGGTGACATGTTGTGTAGCTAATACTGATCAATCAAAAACGATTTATAAGCAGATTTGAATACACTAAGTGATCGTAATGCACGTGTATTATGATTTATGGAATGCCATAATTGTGGGCCTTTTATTCTAACAGAAGAGCTTCGCACATTGGTCATGTGCGCCTCGGATCGGTAATTCCTTTTAAAGCGAGTGTTGTGCTTATGGACTGCATCATTTAAAATAGGAGTTGAATATTATTGGTAAAGTACCTGAGTAGTGTCTATACATTAGGAGTGCTAAATTGAGTCACTAGATATCATAAATATTTAATGTTTTCTGGGTTTTCAAGAGATTCGAATTTACCATTAGATAGTGGGCACCACAGATGGTTCTTATGGCTTTTTTGCAACAGAAATAATGGTTTAAGCATAGTCTGATAACCACCTGCCGATACTGTAGTACAATAATTCAAGTAAGGCAAAATAAGGGCAGTACACAGCAATTTACGAGAATGGGTAGGTAAGGACCACTTAAGCTTATGAATAATACCTACAGATTTAGACACTTTATTGGTCAAATGCTCAACATGAGCCTTCCATGAAAGATTCTCATCAATAATGACACCTAGAAATATTACACTTGTAACCCGGCATAGCCGAATATTATCAATAGGCTTACTTATGATGGGAGTGTCAGATTCGGATACATATTTCCTACGACTTTTAAATAGTAGGCCCTATATAGTTGGATGTTTTCAGATTCAGGGACAACATGTTCGTGCGAAACCATTGAGATAATTTAGATAACTCCGTACCAAATCCAGCGTAGACGAGCAATTCGTTACATCATTAATATAAATTTAAAATAATAATGGACCTAAATTTGAGCCCTGAGAGACCTCACAGAGTATAGGTGCTAAGACAGATAATACTCCATCATTAGAGACCTGTTGAAATCTATGGGTGAAATCAGATCTGAACCAATCCAAAGCTACACCACGGATACCATAGTGGGACAGTTTAGCTAATAGAATATTATGATTTATGGTGTCGAATGAATGCTTTCGACAAGTCGAGGAATACCTCCAACACAAATTGGAATCATCTAGGGCCTCCGTGATTTTATCAATGCCTTCAATTATAGCTAATTTGGTGGAATGATTCTCCTAAAGCCAAATTGCTTAGCATATAGTATTTTATTAATTACTATAAAATCATATATACGTTTATACATGACCTTGTCTAATATTTTAGAAATGCAGGGCAATTTAGAAATGGGGCGATAATTTGACATATCGTGACAATCCCAGTTTTAAAAATAGGGAAAATGGTAGAAATCTTTAAATTTTGTGGGACAATGCCAGTTGATAGAGATTGATTAACTAAGTAAGTTAATGGCTGAGGGATATAAACAGCATTACGTTTAATAATATCAACAGGTAATTTGAGGGAGCCATATGCTTTGGTATTTTTGAGGCCCGCTATAATACCTTGGATTTCCCTCTGATCTGTGGGAATCATAAATATGGAGTTAGGGTTGGATGCTTTTAAGTAATCAGTGTAGGAGGCAGTGGTAGAGGGAATTTCTTTAGCCATTTTTGGTCCAATGGTGGCAAAATAGTTATTAAGAGCATTAGCAATTGTCGTAGAGTATTCCTCCATTTGGCCATAAACTCTTATAGGGATATTCATACGTTGAGGTCCTATTTTAATGAAGTGCCTCTTTTATGAATCCTCACACCTTTTTCAGATTATCCTTGTGGTTATCCAACCTTGAGACATAATATTGTCTTTCACATTTACGAAGAATAGTCGTCAGTTTATTCTTTTAGGATTTATACTTATTAAGGGATATAATATGGTAAGGGATTGTAAGATTGTAGGATTTATATTCAGGGGTGTCTACATCATAGAAACTGTGGAGTAAATGCTCCATCCAAGAAATGGGGAAGGGACGAGATCTGTCAGTGTGTGTGCCACCATTTTAGGGGAGGGGGAAAGGAGGGGAGAAAAATAGGGGAAGGGGAAGTTGCTTCAATGACTTAAGGGAGGATAGACGCCCCTGTTTATATTTATTAAGGGATATAATATGGTAAGGATTGTAAGCTTATATCTTGGTATATGATATCAGTGAAATTACTCTCTCTACATCAAGAATAATCTAATTCTAACTTAATGGTAATAGGGACTAGCTCCCTAATGACGAATTAAGCGAAGTGATGTGACAACTGATTCTAAGATATAATAGAATTTAATGACATAAAAACTTAAACCTGAATTAAAGTAGGATACATGATGTAAAACTAAATCGATGAACCTACATAAGAAAGTCAATTGAACACTTTGCCCGTCACGACGTGACTCAGAAATATTATTCAAATTTTTCTGAATGTACTGGACTTCGAAATTCTGAGCAGCGAATTCTGTGTGTGGAATCTATATAAAGACAGATGCTATATATGTGTGCTATCACACGGGAACAAACAGTCAGCTGTCATCCCAGGAGCTAGCCAGCTTGAATACAACCACTTATCTACGTATAGCTTCGTTGACTGCGACAAGGTGCATGCCCTGTTGATTATAAATTAACCCCGGGTGATACTGTGTAAGTCCGCCCACTTTGGGATCAATATGAATTAAGGTATGCGCAAATGGGGTTGCGTAATGACAGCATGGTAGGTGTATTAATTACACATCTATCGAAAGAGTTCTGAACCACAAGGAGCTTCTACAAATTATACTTAATGATACCAGTAAGAATTTAAGCGAGCAACAGGCACCATCTGTTTGAGTTTTACCCAAATTGACGAAAGAAACAATGTTGAACCCTCCGGAGCGTCTGAAAATTACCTTAGTGGTACCAGAAAGAAGCGATCATAGGCTTCAAATGTTTAATATTTTACCAAAGTTCACATTTCGTAATCGTTCATGAGTTAAGCTCTTTAACAGTGCTTTACTAGATTATACAGTGTCGCTTCATGCGATTTGTACGCTTCTAGTGCGTTTTGGACCTTTTTGTGTGTCGAACGGAGTATTTCAAATATCAGGCCTTTGTCAGATGAGCTACTTAAAGATTAGACCTAGTTTTTGATGCATGTCTTCATTATTCAGGTGACAGTATGTATGTTAACGACGGCAATCCGTTCAGCACCAGGGACGCCGATCATACTACAAATTGCAATAAGATGTTTTGTGGAGGTTGGTGGTATTACAACTGCTTAAATTCAAATCCTAATGGCATACATCGGAATGTTAATGGATCGTGCAGCGATAAAATGGATTGGTGGAATTGTGGTGTCAAGAGCAGTTACTGTCATCTGCTAGTGAAGACTGAAATGAAAATAGCTGCTCCCTGATTCCGAACGTAGGCCTACAAGTTGAGGAAGAATGACCAAAGTAGACCTTTCGGTTAAGTTGTAGCAGATGAATTAATATTTTCTAGAAAGTTTAATGACAATCTCTTTATAATCGTGCCAGTGTAACCAATTAACAAATTATCCTGCGATTAATTATCTGGACATCTCGAAGCATATAGCCATTATCTGGCTATTCATAAATTGTGCATAATTATAGTCTACCTAGTACCTACTCTTTCACATTTTCTTTGAAAAATCCTTTTTTGCCTTTTGCCATCTATTTGACATAGATGTACCATTAAACTTGTCATGCGATACATAAAACCTGCGTGACTGACTTTAAACACATAATCCAAGGACTCGGCTGAGCGCCTGTGAATAGACTTCCGCTATTTGGCTTACTAATGAGCGCTGTAGAAATCTTATGAATTCATACGATTACGACCCAAATGGTAACCAAATTCATCACGGACTCCTTGCTATCCATCTCTGTCGCAGAACTTTACAGTAGGCCTACTCTTGTTTAATTATTAAACTTACAGTTTGTAGACTGTAGAGTCACACCTTAATATTTATCTAGTAGGTCTACTCTTCGTGAGCTTTGTATTCCTCGGCGCTGTATCCAGAAACTATTTTCGTAAAACTATCAGTGCTTTCGTTTCTTAACAACTACTTTTAAAGTTTAAACATAATGTGCAGTTTATAAAATATAATGCACCGTTATTTATTCTACCATTGCATTGTTTGATAGGGGGTACTCGATAGTGTAGTGGACACGCTGGACTGTCAATCGAGAGGTCGGGGTTCAAATCCCCGCCAATGCAGAAATTTAGTTCGAGATTTCTGCTCCACCTGCACCTCCTGCCCAACTCAGCTATAATGAGTACATGCACTTACCGTACACTGTCGGTGGGAAGATGAGACGGCAAGAGAAAGGACCCGCCCTCATATGCCGAGGTTAAGAAAATGAAGTCGCTAACACTTCATGCCCATGGCTGCTTCAGGGCTAGCTTAAGGGACTGGTCTTCTTCTTCTTCTTCCTCATTTTTAATGAAGTCAGCAGGTCGGCCTAAAGTATTGACTCATATTGAGAATACTAACAGACGACAGCGGTTGGCATTGGCCACATTACACTAATTACACAAACAGAAATTGTAACACTTCTGTGTATAGTAATCTCAATAGTTATTGCATATTTTTGTAGCACTATTACACTCAATTTACTGTAGTTATTTCTACATCGCAGTTTTGTGCATTCACCTTTTCAACGTTACGTTTTCTGTCGATACATCTACTTGTTTGTTACCATTGTCTGCACCGAACTATATGCGACAATTTTTCTAAGGCGACTTTTTCTGCAGCAAATTTTACTATAACGAATTTTCCTGTGGTGAAATATCTACAATGTTAACCACGTAGACCAACTGTAAATTGTTATGATTTGCTTCTTACAAACGTCAAAACATTTGTTCCTCATTTTGCTAATACTGCCTGTTAAAGCCCAACATCATCAGCGATAATAATAGCCTTAAGTTATTCGATGTTTTAAAATAAATAACTAAATTAATTCAGTGTTTCATTTGCAATTATTTTCAAAAAACATAGACGCCTTGTTTCTGAAACGATTCTAGTGATTTTGCACTTAATAGTTAAATCTGGTTTTTCTTTCTTATTTATTAAATAAATACATCACCATTGTCAAATTTGAGTTTGTGCTCTTTATTTGTCTGTAATTGGACCTTTTGGTTGCTGAGTTATGATGTACTACTATGCTTAATAGACGATTAAAGCAACTCTGAAAACCATGACTATTCGTTGCCTCATCAAATGTGTGATCTTTAGGCTACAAGCAACACAAGCAATTGCGGCATATACTGTCCTACACGTCCTCAGGTCAACCAATTGAAACTGACTGCACCACCTTGTCACCTTGACCCCATAAGCTTCACGAAGTATTGACCCACAGGCGAGCATAGAGCCATGCACTTCTCTGTTATTTCTGAAGGGCGTAGTGACAGTAATGATATTGATGACAATAATATTATGATGTTGCAAGCTGCAGCATTGAGGTGCATGAAGCACCCATTTGCAGAAGGGTGAAACTGATTTAGAAGCACATGCATTGTGCCCAAGCAACTCCTGGTGTCAGATTGCACGCGGAGATTAAGAACTATCGGCAATACAACTCTGATGACTAAGACGATGATCCTTCGCCACTTTTTGCGCTGTAGAAACCTCGAGATTACGATTGCGGTTTGGAGAAATGGCAACTTCCCACTACTCGAAGCTCTTCTTAAGAATGTCCGCATTCATTACGCCTCTTTATTCCAGGTCGATAACATGTTTTCTATCCAGACTAAAACATATGAGACTATGATACAACCCGTCCTTCTATACGGACCAGAATGCTAGACAAAGCAAAGGCAAGATGAGAAAATAATTGTCACTGCAGAAACGAGTTGGCTACGGAAAATTGCAGGGATTTCAAGACTACAGAGCATTAGAATGATTACCGATCTTCGCTGGTGGTTTCATCGGTGGAAAAGGAGCTGCAAGATCGACTGCATTGAGGCGCTGGATGTTACAGAGATAAACGCTGATAGAGAAAAGTAGAGAAAAGTAGTGTCCTGTTATCTCTCGATATTAGAGTAAGGTGATTGCCGAGGAGGTTGATCAGAGCAGGGCCATATGTATTATTATTATTATTATTATTATTATTATTATTATTATTATTATTATTATTATTATTATTATTATTATTATTATTATTATTATTATTATTATTATTATTATTATTGTTATTATTACTATTATTATCTCTTATGTTATGCTTTGCGAAATGAACTAGTATGGTCTAGTGTGATAGAGGTGGTCGCTCCTTGGCACCGGGCAGCATCGACATGGTGCCCCGGAAGGCAACCTCGTTAAAGCGTTGGATCGCCACCGACAGCCGCTGGAAGAAGAAGCTCGTCTCCCGGTTGTCCCCGGTGACCCCGGACAGGCGACGGCCCATCTCGGCAATAAAAGCAAGGCCTTCTCTGTTGATGGGACCAAGTGTTTCCACGGCGACGGGAAGGAAAGTGTATCTCCTCTCAAGCTCTGCGTATTTGTTGTGTTTTCTTGATGCTGCCATCTCCGCCGCTGCCCCCGCCTCGGCCGCCGTCTTATTATTATTATTATTATTATTATTATTATTATTATTATTATTATTGTCGTCGTCGTCGTCATCATCATCATCAGTATTATTATTGTTTATTATTATTGTTTATTATTATTATTATAATTTGTTTTATTTATTTTGTTTATCATTGTTATAATTTATTAATTCAAATCGACAACACACAGCAAGATTACACTGAAACATGACAGTACAATCAAGATCATAATAATAATGATATGATCCCTCAGGTGGTCAAAACTTCCGGAGATATGGTGTTATTCTGGAACGGCTTCTCCCTCATCAAGATTCTGTTGGACAAAGGTTCCTCGACAGGCAATCGCATTAAAGCGTTGGATGGTGACAGAGAGGCGCTGGAAGAGATAGCAAGTCTCTCTGGTTTCTCCGGTGATTAGAGTTAGTCGTTTGCCCAGTTCTTTAACAAAGTCCATTCCGCTGGTGTTAATGGGGCCTAGAGTCTCGAGAGCAACAGGAACGATAAAGTGGTTTGCGAGTAGCTGGTTGTACCTGGTGGTTTTTCTTGCAGCAGCCAGCTCCGCCGCCGCCCCAGCCTCTGCCGCAGTCGCGTGAAGGTAGGATTGGGCCAATGTGTCGGACACAGTGGCATCCTATACGAGGCTGATTATAATAATAATAATAATAATAATAATAATAATAATAATAATAATAATAATAATAATAATAATAATAATAATAATAATATTTTTTTCCCCCGAGGTACATATAATCCCTCAGGAGTCAGATACTAAGTGTGTGAAAATTAATCTCTGGAGTGACCATCTTCATCGTGACCTGGAAGTGCAAAAGTGTTGCGGAAGGCGGCTGCGTTGAAGCGCTGGACTGTCACAGCTAAGCGTTGGAAGAGGAAGCTAGCTTCTCTTGGGTCTCCTGAGACCTGGCTCAGAAGACGTCCAAGGTCCTTGACGAATGCTAGTCCAGCAGCATTGATTGGGCCGAAGGTCTCAAAGGCTAGGGGCACGAAACAATAGCACTGCGACAGTTGCTTGTATTTGGTGGTCTTTCTGGCATCCGCCAGTTCGGCTGCACCCCCGGCCTGAATTGATGTGGTGGGCAGGTGGTCAATCACTGTGGCATCCCAAATCAAGCATAATAATAATAATAATTATTATTATTATTATTATTATTATTATTATTATTATTATTATTATTATTATTATTATTATTATTATTATTATTATTATTATAATAATAATAATAATAATAATTATTATTATTATTATTATTATTATTATTATTAATATTATCCTAGATACTTATGATTCCTCATGATTGAAAAGTGTAGGCAAGTCATGTTTGGCCTCTTCATTTATTATTATTATATGATTTTATGATTTTAATATTGTTATTGCTATTATTATCAATTTTTCTAACGGAAGCATTAGTCGCTGATGGCGGACAACTTCGTTTGAAGGAATCGCTCAATTTATTACACAATAACCGTTTCAGAATGGGCTTGAACCCTAAAACTCGACGTTACGAGGCAACAACACAAGCCAATAGGCTACGGTGTCATATAATTATAGGAAATAAGTCAAAGCAGAATCTAGAGTGCGGAAATTTCCGGAAAACAGTAGTTTTATAATGCCATTTTATTAGGAAATAATTAAAGTCATACAATACTTAAACGTTTATTATTACTGATAAAACAATGATTCAAAGCTTTCAAGTTGGTTATCAAGTCGCAATATTGCGATTATATGTCTCTTGTAGATTATTCTTCTAAAGGTGCTTATGTTGAAACTTTGTTATTCAATTGGTTTCTTCGCTCTGGATATCCTCTTTGTTCTATTTGTCATCTGCAAGTACAGTTCTCTAAATCGTTACAGATCTGGTTTGAAACATATCAAAACGCATCTTAATCACAGTTTAATTCATTAAAAATAGTGCCAAAATGAGAAAATCAAATAGATGCTGTTGGATTTATTAATACTGGTTGCTCACAAAATACATAACGCTAAAATCTAGTTCATCGCCATCGTAGGAACGAGGTTTTTTAGACGGAGGATAACTGCCAATACCTTTTAACACTTGAGCACGTTTAGAGAAGTTTCATTAATATTAGCATTTAAAATGTCTGATGTATCAACAGTGTCATTTATATTATGTTGTCATTAACATTGATCAATTTTTTTATATTAATTATTGTACAGTTTGATTCAAATCAGTACCTTTTTTGCAGATATATCTCAAAGGTATGTTACAATATTCGTTTTTCCAGTAGCCATGCATTTCGATTGGATCGTTCAGAAGGCTTAATGAGACACAGCGATGCTTGCCTGCTGGAAAACCTATCCCCCAAAACGTCGCTTGGTTGGACAGTGGCGATCCGTCGATCCATGTCCAGTTTTGCACATGATTGCAAATGGCGTTACGATTGCGTAATCCGATCCAGTAATTTAAGCAATTGTCAAGAGCCGTACATTTCATCCTAACATCGACAAACAGCATCCATTGACACTAAACATTTAATACTTCTAATACGTTTGCAGTAAACTGGGGAGTTACCTTATGAGTTCTTCCATAGTCTAGAGTAGCATTCACCAGAGCATTCCTTACGTTTAAACTAAGTTCATATTCCATGATATTTTGTAGGTTAAATGTAGATGTGACAACTCATAGCATAATGTAATGTATGGTTGTACTACTGCACGAGGATCAACATAAATATACCAAAAGTACATTTATTTATTCTATTCCGGAGATTTCTATAGCGCCTCTCGAAGTCAACTACTACTCAGAGGCGCTCCCGACTACAGCATTTGATACTGTGTCGGAATTTTCACGCCGAAGCGCCACGAGCAATTGCGAGTGAAGGACTTGCCCAAGGTCCGTACGCAGCGGCTAGAGTGGGATTCGAACCTGCAACCCTGCGGTCACAAGGCGCCGAACTTACCACTGAGCCACCACGCCCCACAAATAGGATGAGCAGACTTGATAAGCAGATGACCAATGATCTTTATGTTTGAAAATGCAGAAGAAAAACACCAGTTCTGTTTTATGAGAAGTATAATAACTGTGGGATGTAATGCCACGTTCATACCTAAGCAACAATTACACTGGGCGCTTTTGTGAGCTACCCAGTGTTTTACGAGGAACTTAAAGATGCTTTAAAGTAAGTGTACCGATACATACATACAATGGCCAAGTTAGTGGAATAACTCCTAGAAAGAAAACTAATTCCGGAAGCAAAGAAAGCCTCACATAGAGCGTAATATGTAAGAAATTTACAGGTACATGCGTTTATATAGCGACCGTATGGCATCGACCATACTTATTTTTAATGAATTGATGGGGTGAGATCCTTCACGACCGCTACCCGTTTGAATCGGGGTGCTACACCACTTAAGGTCCTCGTGTACGGACCGTGCTAGCGTCGCACTGTGTGGATTGTGTGGAATCGAGGCATGTATTTCAGAAGAGGAATAAGTTGAAGTCGTGCCAATTGTCTCCTCAGAATAGTACTGGAAGAATGAGATAAAAGAGCCTAACAGAACATGAAGATTGAGAGCAATGATGCAGTACAATAGTGGGTAAGAGAGCACCGTAGAAACAGATGTTAGTCATACTCATTCATCGTTGTCTCCGATTTATACAAATGCAATTGATTCCAATTTTGTAATTGTGTCTTAAACAACACTAAAAAGCCGAACTATATGATTAATTCTGAAACGCAGCAGAGCGAGAGCTTCGAAGGATAGACTAATTTATCAAGATGACGTTTCGTACTTTTCCACAAAGACTAACGGTAGAATAAAGAGATGCTCATCATATGAAAGAAACGTTGCAAGAGACGAAGACATGGTTTTGCAATCCTTGACGGCGACTTCGAATTTGGCATACTGGTCGCTGATGTAGTAGCATCGACCATTGTTAGGATTCAATGTCCAGTCAGCAGGACAAACAGAACCTGCATTAAAATATCACGATGTGCTATAACGCAAGTAACAATAATGAAATTCTTTGCCTCAAGTAATGGCCAGTTTAGTGTCTTGGCTTTCAGTTAGTTGTCTCGTGTGATGAAGTTAATTTCTTGTCGACTTTCAAGCCACAAAGCAGATGAGTAGACCCTTTTAGGATTACTGTTTTAGTGATTGTTTACACTGCATTACAGTTGAAAGCTTTTGGATAGGATCACAGATACAGCTGTAATATGTGGGAAATGACCACTTTGTGTTTCCTCAGTGGTCAAATACCAAGCTAAGGCGGTAATGACTATACCCATGGATGTCATCATTGGGGACACACTAAAAATGATGAAATCAGAAACTATATAAGCGAATTTATTATTGACAGCCACTTCCTTTTCAGTGACGTAGTTCCTGATTCGTTGTAGTCGGCAAACAGAGTTCAATAAAGGAGACAAGCTAACTTCTCCCAGAACTAGGCCTATAAGTCCTCACGTTTCGGCCCCAGGGAATCAACATCAAAGTAGGTAAACGTATCAACCAATTGGAATCCACCGCGCACTCTTTAGGCTATAATAGCAACAACTAGCTTAAATCTGTTTTTTAAGTAGCGATAGACGGTCAGAGAGAGTCGCAGCTAGAGCAGCCTTCTAGGTAATTAACATCAGGCGTACGACGGCAAGGTTTGACTATGTCTGATAAATACACTAATGTTATCTGTTTAGGCAGATTAGAGTAGATTATGATTCGTCGTTGCTGTTGTAATAAACTCTCGCTATCATCGTACTTATTGCGCTGATATACAGTGTCGTGTGGATTCTGGAGGTATATGCACGTTCAAGAAGACAACGACAATGAAAGGTAAAGGAACATTCGTGTCCTGTTCGTGGTCCAGTGGTTGTCCTTCTTAGCAGACAGGGCACAGCACTGTGATAAATGATGGAGAACTGGAACCAAGTGTGATAGTTCTAATGGACATTCAGTCATTATTAATGGTAAAACAACGATGGTTCGATGGATATGTTTGCCATAAAGGCAATCACCTTGAAGTATTTCAGGTTAAGTACTTGAGGTGGGAAAGTGAAGCAGTTCTTAAGTTCAATATGCTCCTGTGTATAATATGAGAGAGTATATACAAGACAGAGTCTTCTAATACGATATTGTGGTCTTTTTAGGTTAGCACATTTGGTATATAATCTATCAATTACAGATTTGAGCCTCCTGAATGGATTCCATGCTTCGATCGTGGACAAGTTATTAGCGTAATTGTCTATTTAACCGAGCAGTAGAATTTTATATCGCTGAGAAGTTAACAGCAAGTCCTGCGACGTACAGGTCCAGGGCTCGGTGGTCGAAGACAAGGAAATTAGCGCATCACCTACTTTTAACTAGGAGTGACGCTCCTGGAGCGTGGAATGTTTATTTTATTATAATGATCGATCTTTGGGTAACGATAGCTCAAAAAACGTATATCTATAATATCAATAGAGGCCACCACCACTTCTCATTCCTATAACCGATACGCATCAACTTATACGCTTTACAGCATCAATTTAGCAGAATGGTAGGCCCCTATGTAATATCTAATATTTTATTTGAATCATAGTACAATTAAAAATTACCGTTGCCCTTGGCTGAAGTAGCTTCGATCAAAAATACAATTTTCAAAAGCGCAAACAGAAGTGATGTCTTCATTTTTCATTCCTTTAAACACCAACAAAATAAGTCTTTTAGCACAGCAATTCAACCAAAGATTTAGATTCAACTGCATATCCAGGTATCGTATCTCTATAATGTAAACTCATTTGATAATGAATGTAAAAAACTTGACAGTTTGAAATGAACGTAACCTGACTGCTGGAGCATGAGACCTTGCAGTAGTACTAGTAAGATCTGATAAGGTCTGCTGTTTTACATATTATATCATACCAGATAATTGCTCGAAAAGTGTCTACCCTCCGAAAGAGCCAGTCTGCCTTTATGTTTCATAACATAGACGACATATTCTGAAACTTAAATTAAACTGCACTTGAGTTCATATTGATTCCTGTTTGAAAGTCCGCCTTGTTTACCAAAGATCTTGCTTGATGTGTATACTTTTCTGCATTCAAAAACATTAGCGAAAACCCAGCTAATAAAAATTCAATAACAACATCTGCTTTGGCTTTCGACGATCAATTGAAACAAATGCTATGGCTCCTTAAGAACGATAAAATTCACGTAATCCATCATAATAATAACTGCAGAGCAACTAGGGGCCTACTATTCCGATTCAGATGTTATATATATATATATATATGAATTTTTATGGATATTTAGAAGTAATGCGTAGAGTAGACAATCTGATGTATACTTTCAAAATTCCTCCTTTCTTGTATAAAGTTCATCTGGTACGACCTGTCTTTCCATTTCAGGCCCGTCATTTCAAATTGACGTTTAAAGCAGATGATCAATGTGCAATTGATTATGAATGTGCAGTTGATAATCAGTGTGCACTTGAATTAGGCCTACCTCGGCTTGGCATTTTGGCATACCTTCTAGAAGCATCTTCAACTATATGACCTTCCATTTTTACCGGCAAAAGTAATTTCGTTAAAAACAAAAGGATACGGGGTACATTATGAACATTGTTCAGTGCAGAGTAGCGCTTTAGAAATTTGGAGTTTATGATTACGATTTTACAGCTGAAAGCGTTCAGAAAGTTTATGCTGGTTTATAATTTGAAATTGAACGAATTGATGGCAAATAAAAACAAATCATGCATTACGTGATGTACGCTTGGCGCGATAACATAATTACATGAAGATCAGTGATATTTTACTTCTAAAAATAATTTCTAATTCAGTTTTAATTCAGTTCTGAGCTTTTGAATTTTACTTCTAATTCTAATTTTACTTCACAAATAATTTTACTTCTCATTCCTCTTTTAGTTCTCAAATAATTTTACTTCTTATTTTAGTTTTCCAAATAATTATTAATTTCCGCGCTGTAAAAGTATGCATTGCTTGCATGCAGAAACGCGACAAACTTGGCTCGAGAAAGAAAACACTGAAGTAAAACAAGGGGTCTAACAATGCAGCATCTATTCCCCTCCCAAGACTTGTAATGCTTTTATTTTTTCTAGCAAGTGCTGTTCCACAAAGTCCGGCATTTTCTCAGTTGGTTCTTGGCATGTAGATCTGCCAGTAGTTTCGTCAAAATGAAAAATCCCAAACCGGCCTATCTCGCTTCCTTCCAGCCAACATTCTCGATTAACTCACAATTTTACAATTTAAAAAAAATGGTGTACGAAACTGAGGTCGTTAGTACGCAAGCAAGGGTTCTATATAAGTGCTCATTTCTTTCGTGTAGGCCATCGACTTATATTAAGGTCGATGGTGTAGGCCTATAAAAGGTCGTTGGTACGCAAATCAGGCCTATTAGACAACGAGGACCAAAGACAGTATATTACATCGAGAAAAATGAATGGTATGCGCCTCTGATCAACTAAAGTTTTCCAATGGATTATGTGTTTGGATCGCGTGCAATTTCACTCCCCTTCATGATCTCAAGTTAAGTTAGGTAGCCTACCACAAGAAGTAAAATGATTTTACTTCTTAAAATAATTGTTAATTTCGTTCTTAATTTTAGTTCAGCAAATAATTTCTAATTCAATTCCTAATTTCGTTTTTTCTGCTGAAATAATACCTACTTTTACTTCTAGTTTTCGTTAACGAAATCATTTATTTTTACTTCTAATTTTAGTTTTCGTTAACGAAAATATCACTGATGAAGATACATAACATCTCTTGCATTTTGTTAAAACCATGATGGAACTAAATACTGAACGAAATTCTAGGCAAGTAGGCCTATTTCCGAAATCTATGTCTGCAGTGGTTCCTACGAGAAAAGGTTCGAAAGCGCGATTGGTACAATTGAACATATCCAAATTATAAATGCTGTGTAATACGACCGACATAGTAAGTGTTTTCAGAATTGTTTTATATACTTTGCTTTTGAATGCTTGAAGGAATATTTACCTAAATATGGGATATGTATGGTTGTGTGTTTGCGGTTCGGCCAAATGATCCTTCGCATCATGACTCCGAAGACTATTTATTGAGACAGTTTGATGATAGGCCTATACGGTTCCGAATGGAATCAGAGGGGGTCGATAGACTCAACAAAAATCTGTCAGGAACGAAGGCTAGCGCTTAAACGCTCGTTGGCTAAGAGCGGAGAACTATCGATTTGTAGGTGGTTGTTGTTGTCCTTGCATAGAGCTAGTTGTATAACATAAAACCCATATTTTGACGATATACAAGTAAAACTATATACAAGTAAAACTATAAGAGAAGGCTACGAGCAGTGGTGGAGTTGTTCTGCTACTCAGCCGCGAGGATTAGCGTTATTCTGGTAGGCGAATAGTTGACGAGAAGAATCTGCATGGTTATCGCTTTGACATTAATAGTTTAATACTCATAACTCAAGTGACTCTTTTGGAACGTTATCGCAAGGGACATCCTAAGGATATTTTAGTGGATAGATGTATTGCAGTACCGTATTTACGATCCGAAGTCTTGATAGAGAACTTATATAAGTTATGAATGTTATCTTTCAATTGAAAGTAGGCCAAACTGATGACGTCATATTTATGTGTGTAACTGTGTATGTACATATTTGTGTAGTGGTGTACAAGACGACACAAACGGGTATTCGAGGGAGAGATGGACAGATAGAGACAGAGAGACAGAGTGAGACAGAGACGGACAGTCAGACAGACGGCCAGATAGACAGACAGATAGACAGTCACAGAGATGGGAAGACAGACAGGCAGAGAGGAATGACAGATGCACAGAGCTGAGCTATGCGTGGGCGTGGCTGGAATGCACTATTGTTTAGACTAGATAGGGGAGTGGCACCTGGGGTTAAGCCACATAGGGTGCTCGTATCCGTGCATGTACAAAATATGTAGACCAAGCAACGCCGACTGGAAGAGTATTTAAGAGTAACGTTAAGATTGTAAAGTGTACTAAAGTCCCTCAGTCGGTTACTCAACTCAGTCGATCCGAGTCGCTGGTAAAAGGTCGCGCTGCTGAATAAACTACTCTTCAACATCCGAGTCAGTCTTCATCTTCTTCCGTTGGTCGGCAATCCCGAATCTCGGGCGACCAACGCATACACTACATTTGTGTACTTCTTTGTATGTGCGTATATACATATACACATGTGTGTGTTCATCTAGGTGTTAATGTATGCTTGTTTGTATGTGTGAAAGTGTATGTATATATGTGTATATAGGCCTATGTATGTATTGTCGCAGTCAGTATAAAGGATCAGTGAAGGATAGTTTGAAATGCGCGCAGCCGAATGTTAAGTGCAGTTCTGTTGTTTTTTTTTTATTATGTGTACGATGATAATTTGATTTGCTTTGAACTTCTTAAAATGAAGTCACCCAACTTCCAAAAATATAAATCCATTTCTGAACTAATCGGTATGCTAATAGAGGTGAATTGAAGAGGCAATTAAGGAGAAACGAAAAGCCAGAGTATTGATGGAGTCGAGCCAGAAAGACTTCGAACCAGAGCCAAACCAAACTGATTTCTAAATCGATCGACCCCAAATTGGATCAATATAACCATTAATCGAACCCTCAAAACAACAAGGCACTTATTATCTATGTTAGATATTAGGGCCAGCATTTTATCAGCTAAGAAAACTGTAATTCTACTACCTATAAAAATCCGGGTATTTCTGCTATGTAACGAAGCCAATTGTAGTCAAGTAGGCCTAATAAAATACCTTTGTATTTGTACTGAGTCAGTGACGCATAGAATTATCTTCTTCTCGGTCGTTTCCAGCTTAGCGATTGTTTGATGAAAGTTATGAAATATTATTGTTAGATTTTATCCGCAGCACTTACGATTCCTAAAGATTTCAAAAATTAGGCGAACGTTGTTCTGGAATGATTATCAATCTTCGCTGGTGGTTTCATCGGTGGAAAAGGAGCTGCAAAAAGCGACTGCATTGAGGCGCTGGATGAATTCAGATAAAAGCTGATAGAGAAAAGTAGTCTTCTTATTATCTCTCAATATTTGAGAAAGGCGATTGCCGAGGAGGTTGATCAGAGCAAGGCCATATGTATTTAAGTAGGGGAGGGGGATAGAGTAGTGGTAACACTCATGGCCAGGAGAGCATAAGGTACGCGGATCGACTCCCGTAACCCCCTCTAGGGCGGCGCCTTGCATGGCTGCCAAACCGTGTGTTTAATTAAGATATTGATTGTATTTTCATGTTTCAATGTAATCTTACTGCGTCTGTCGGTTTGAAATAATAAAGAATATAATTATATTATTATTATTTTTTTTTTGCCCCGAGGTATACAGGATCCCTCAGGGACTTCAATATTAATTAATATAACATATAAAAAGTCCGGAATGGCCCTATTATTATTATTATTATTATTATTATTATTATTATTATTATTATTATTATTATTATTATTATTATTATTAATAATATTATTATATTGAATTAGTTACTTTTGAAGGAATCGCTCAAGTTGTTACACAATAACCATTTCAGAATTGGATTGAACCATAAAACTCCCCATACGAGGAAACAACACAAGCCAATAGGCTACGATGTTATATTGGAAATAAGTCAAAGCAGAATCCAGAATGCAAAGAAATAATAGTTTTATAACGCTATTCTATTATGAAATAATCAAATATTTTATTATAAAATAATTAAATATTCTATTAGGAAATAATTAAAGTCATACAACATTTAAACTTCCATTATTACTAATAGAACAATGATTAACAGCTTTCAAATTGGTTATCAAGTCGCAATATTGTGATTAAATGTCTCTTGTGGATTATTCTTCTAAAGGTCCCTATGTTGAAACTTTTTATTCAAATGGTTTCTTCGCTTTGGATATCCTCTTGGTTCTACTTGTCATCTACAATTACAGTTATCTAAATCGTTAATGATCTTGTTTGAAAATTATAAAAACGCATCCTAATTTATTTAAATAACTCCCAAATGAGCAAATGAAATAGATGCTGTTGGATTTATTAACACCAGTTGCTTACAAAATACATAACGTTAAAATCTAGTTAATCGTCAGCGTAGAAACGCGTTTTTTAGATGGAAGGTGACTGCGAATACCTTAAAACCTGAGCATGTTTAGAAAAGTTTAATAAATATTAGCGTTTACAATGTCTGCTGTGTAATTTATATTATGTTGTCATTAAAATTGATCAGTTTGTTATATTAATTATTTTGCAGTTTGATTCAAATCAGTACCTTTTTTGCAGATATATCTCAAAGGTATGTTACAATATTCGTTTTTCCAGTAGCCATGCGTTTCGTTCAGAAGGCTTAATGAGACACAGCGATGCTTGCCTGCTGGAAAACCTATCCCCCAAAACGTCGCTTGGTTGGACAGTGGCGATCCATCGATCCATGTCCAGTTTTGCACACGATTGCAAATGGCGTTACGATTGCGTAATCCGATCCAGTAATTTAAGCAATCGTCAAGAGCCGTGCATTTCTTCCTAAAATCGAGAAACAAGATCCACTAACATGAAACATATATGATTAGTGTATCTTCTAATACGGTTACACTAAATTGGGGCCAGTAACAGTTATTCTAGAGGAGCATTCACCAGAGCATTCCTTACTTTTAAACTAAGTTTATATCCTATGATATTTTGTTGGTTCAGAGTAGATGCGACAACTAATAGCGTAATGTAATGTATGTCTGTACTACTGCACCAGGATCAACACGAATAAACCAAAAGTAAATAGGAAGAGCAGACTTGATAAAGCAGATGACCAATAATCTTTTTGTTTGAAAAGGCGGAAGAAAATCATCAGTTCTGTTGTATCAGAAGAAAAATAAACGTGAGATATAAATGCCAGATTGATACCTAAACAACAATTACAATGGGCGCTTTGGCGATCTACTCAGCGTTTTATGTGGAACTTAAAGATGCTTTAAAGTAAGTGCATACAGGTACAGACATACAACGGCCAAGTTAATGGAATAACTCCTAGAAAGAAAACTAATTCCGGAAGCAAAAAAGCCTCGCATGGAGCGTAATATGTGAGGTACATGCGTTTATATGGCGACCGTATGGCATCGACCATACTTATTTTTAATGAATTGATGGGGTGAGATCCTTCACGACCGTTGCCCGTTTGAATGAGGGTGCCACGCCACTTAAGGTCCTCGTGTACGGACCGTGTACGGAACGTGGCACTGTGTGGATTGTATGGAATCGAGGCATGTATTTCAGGAGAGGAATAAGTTGAAGTCGTGCCAATTGTCTCCTCAGAATAGTACTGGAAGAATGAGATAAAAGAGCCTAAAAGAACATGAAGACTGAGAGCAATGACGCAGTACTATAATGGGTAAGAGAGCACCGCAGAAGCAGATGTTGGTCATACTCATTCATCGTTGTCGCCGATCTATACAAATGCAATTGATTCCAATTTTGCAATTGTGTCTAAACCACACTAAAAAACCGAACAATAAGATTAATTTTGAAACTCAGGAGAACGAGTAGTGTATGCCTAACTCAGGATATGCGAGAAAATCGGGGAACAACACATCGGCTTGACCCCACAGATTCTGACCTGGCACCGGAACGGACAAACAACCTAGCTATTGAGGACTTGATTTGATATAGCGCCGGTGAATAAACTGGTCTCCCTGACGCGACTTTTGTGTGGGGCTGAGAAATTTCGAAAATCTACATCTTCATTTACACAAAGTTATCGAGATTAAATGCCCTTCCTCAAGACTACAGAACATGACTGTGTTCGTGTAAGTGAGAATCGATGGCAATGGTAAACTAGACATGGGTATGTTATGATTTGAGAGGTGCATGCAAAAACTTCGAAAGATAGAGTAATTTATTAAGATAACGTTTCGTACTTTTCCACAAAGACTAATGGTAGAATAAAGAGATGCTCATCATATGAAAGAAACGTTGCAAGAGACGAAGACATGGTTTTGCAATCCTTGACGGCGACTTCGAATTTGGCGTATTGGTCGCTGATATAGTAGCATCGACCATTGTTAGGATTCAATTTCCAGTCCTCAGGACAAACAGAACCTGCATTAAAATATCACGATAGGCTATAAAGCAAGTAACACTAATCAAATTCTTTGCCTCAAATTATGGCCGGTTTTGTGTCTTGGCTTTGAATTTAGTTTTCTCCTGTGACGAAGTAAATCAACAGAAATATCTGGATTTCTCGGTAGCGCTCCATATCAAGTCTGTCATGGAACTTAAGTGTGTAACTAAGTAAGTAGGAGCAGAGCTAAGATCCCGTAGTATACTCCATTAAAATACCACCCCAGAAGCTAAGGGAGGTAGGATTGAAAAGAGGATGAGGTTGGAGATACGCTGCACTGACAAGATTGATCACAGTTAGCCATGTTGCAAACAGCTTCGAAGAGAAAGACTGATGCGACGCTGATATAAGCGCCTCAGATTTCTCGACCTCGTCACTTTAAACAAGTCGCCTTGAATATGCAGAAGATAGGGTCATCGATAACTTGCTGCGCGATGTACCACATCAGGCGAGTTGCCAAGCAATTTAGTCACCATCAGAAGGTACACTCCCTTTTCAGTGACATAGTTCCTGATTCGTTTTATTCAGCAAACAGAGTTCAATACAGCAGACAAGCTAACCCCTCCCAAAACTATGAGTCCGCGCGTTTCAGCCCCCAGGGAATCAATGTCAAAGTAGGCAAACATATCAACCAATTGGAATCCACCATGCACTCTCTAGGCTATAGCCATAACTAGCTTAAATCTCTTTTTAAAGTAATGGTAGACGCAGTGGCGTAGAAAGGTTTTTGGGGGCCCTTGTGCAGAGCTTCGATGATGGGCCCTTTGAACCCCTTCGATTTGAAAAAAAACGCTGTGCAAACAACGCTTTTTTTAAATAAACAACATTAATGGTCATGATTCATATTTAAATCTGTGTGAAATTTACAAATTGTCAAAACGATGTGTACTTGCTAATCATTGTATAAATTTGACTGACTGTTACACACTTGTATTAGGGCTACCTTGTTAGCGGAACCTGAGGTTCCTTAGGGTATTACCCTTTGTCACTGAAACTGTACATGTTTTTTTTTGCAATATGCAAACATTGCTTATTTTGAAATGATGCGGTGAACAATAAAAAAATTGATTGATTGATTGATTGATTGGCGCTTTTGCGATATTTGCTTATTTTGCACCATGAGAAATATGCAAATATCATAAATCGCACCCCAATTAAATAATAATTAAATAATTACATTTCAGTTATTTTCTGCGATTTAATTTTTATAAAAATTGTTTTTTATTTCTCCAGGCTAGCATTAAAAATTGAACTAGGCCTAGAGATAATTAATCTACACACATTGTTCCATCTGCTATGACTGCTAAAATATGAATTATCCACACTTAAATTCTGTCAAATTGTGAAACAGTTGGGTTGGTTGGTAAAAATAACGAAACAGTTTAACAAATTAGACAAGTTCTTAGTTTACGGTAGCCTAAACAGAAGAATCCTAAAATTCCGAGAAGTTAAAATGTTCGTTTGCGCGCCTTGTCTTGCACAAAAATAGGGCCTATCTACTACTGTTGAAGTGTCAAGCTTTCTGGCATGTTTATTTTCTACTGACAAGATTGCCAAGTCGCTCAGCTGCTCTTCTGACATTGTACTTTGTATACAGATAGTTTTTTTTATTAGCTTCAATTTTGAAAGTGATCGTTCACATGGCGCAACAGGGTCACAGGCAGTCAACAGGAACATGTAGGCAGTGCAGATATTGCTGAATGTAGGCGAAAGAGTCTACGAGTAAAAGTTGTGCAATTTCGAAGGTGGTTGATCATTTGAGTGTTTATTACTGTGCACGCTGTTGTTAACTTGCTGTACATGTAGATTCACTTCTATAGGCTAAAAATGATACTCGCTGTCAGGGGCCCTTCTGACCGCCGGGGGCCCTTCTGACCGCCGGGGGCCCTTGTGCTTTGCACAACCTGCTCAACCCATTGCTACGCCCCTGGGTAGACGGTCAGAAAGAGGCAGACACAATGAGTCGCAGCTAGAGCAGCCTTCCAGTGCCTACTAATTAACATCAGGCGACTATGGCAAGGTTTGACTATGTTTAATAACTTGAGGTACTTATAATGTTATCTGCTTACAGTGCTTAGGCACATTAGAGTAGGTTATGAATCGTCATTACTGTCGTAATCAACTCTCGCTATCACCGAACTTATTGTGCTCCTATACTCTTAATACCTAATAGTAGTATATTCGTTTATTACGCAAAACTGGTTGGCACACCGCAACCATGAACAAGAGAATAGATAATGTAAATAATATAAATTAAAGTTATGCTGGTTATGGATTCTTGTGGAATGAACTCACATTTTTTTATAGAGGATGCGGGAGATATAATTTTTATTATCTTTATTCTTGGTGCTATGCAGAAAAGTATAGTATTTTATTTGAATCAGAGTACAATGAATAATGAAACAATTACCGTTGCCTTTGGCTGAAGCAGCTTCGATCAAATATACAAATTTCAAAAGTGCAAGCAGAAGTGATGTCTTCATTTTCATTCCTTTAAGCACCAACAAAATAAGTCTTTTAGCACAGCAATTCAACCAAAGATTTAGATTCAACTGCACATCCAGGTATCGTATCTCTATAATGTAAACTCATTTGATAATGAATGTAAAAAACTTGACAGTTTGAAATGAACGTAACCTGACTGCTGGAGCATGAGACCTTGCAGTAGTAAGATCTGATAAGGTCTGCTGTTTTACATATCATATCATACCAGGTAATTGGTCAAAACAGTTTATGAAACCTAAATTAAACTACACTTGAGTTCATATTGATTCCTGTCCGCCTTGTTTACCAAAGATCTTGCTTGATGTGTATACTTTTCTGCATAGCACCAAGAATTCAAAAACATTAGGGGTAATCTAGGCTATAAAAATGCAATAACAACATCTGCCTAAATTGAAATAAATGCCATAGCTCTTGGTGCACGAAAACAATCACGAACTCCATCATAATAATCACTGCAGAGCAACTATTATTCCGTTCCAGATGTTACGTTTATGAATTTTTGAGAATATTTAAAAGTAATACGTAGACAGAATCTGATGTCTACTTTCAAAATGCCTCCTTTCTTGCATAAAGTACATCTTGTACGACCTGTCTTTCCATTTCAGGCGCGTCATTTGAAATTGACGTTTCAAGCAGATGAACAATGTGCAATTGATTATGAATGTGCAATTGATTATAATCAGTGTGTGCACTTGAATTAGGCCTACCTCGGCTTGGCATTATCTTGGCATACCTTCTGATAACTTCTTGAACGGCATGCCATTCCATTTGAATGGGCAAAATTAATTTCTTTAAAAACAAAAGGATACGGGGTACACTATGAACATTGTTCAATGTAGAGTAACGCTTTAGAAATTTGGAGTTTATGATTACGATTTACAGCTGAAAGCGTTCAGAAAATTTATGCTGGTTTATAGTTTGAAATTGAACGAATTGATGGCAAATAAGAACAAATCAGTGCATTACGTGATATACGCTTGGACGGATGATATAAATTATGTGAAGACACATAACATATGTTGCATTTCGCTAAAACCATGGATGGAAGCAAGCACTGACCGAAACTCTAGGCAAGTATTCCCGGAACCTATGTCTGTAGTTGTTTCTAAGAGAAAAGGTTGAAAAGCGGGATTGGTTCAATTGAACATAGGCCTAACCATTATACACTGTGTAATATGACCTACATAGTAACTGTTTTCAGATTTACGTTGCCTTCGAATGTTTGAACGAATATTTACTGAAATTTGAAATCAGAATTTTGTGTGTTTGCGGTTCAGCCAAATGATCCTTCGCACCATGACTCCGAAGACGATCTTTTGAGACAGTTTGACGATAGGCCTATACGGTTCCGAATGGAATCAGCGGGAGTCGAACGACTCAATAAAAATCTGTCAGGAACGAAGAGTAGCGCTTAAACATTCGTTGGGTAAGAGCTTAGAACTATCGATTTGTAGGTGGTTGCTGTTATCCTTGCATAGAGCTAGTTGTGTAACAAGTATACAAGTAAGCTTAAAAGACAAAGACATACAAGGAACACACAATGATGATGCACGAAACGGAAGCGCAGTAGCTTATATTGCGGAACTGAACAGTAGCAAAACCAAATTAGGGAAGCCCAATTTATTGTACATTTACTGTTTGTCGCTGTCGACAGGTCACATGATGCATATAGATTTATCTAAATTCAGATTCAAACCGACACGACTAAAAGATTTAAAGATCTGATTATGTAAGTTTTTCATAGATATTTTGTACCTAATGATCCATGATTTTGATAGTAATAAATCTAGATGTTGGCAATTATAGTACTTATAGTACTAAACAAGCTTCAAGAAGAAGAACTCAATGGAAAATTGATAGTAAAAAACCATGGACCTGTATCCTTCTAAACCTCTAATAGAAAATAAGTGATAAAGTGAGTAAAAAATAGGAAGCAATTCAATCTGTTTGGTATTTACACTATATTAACATTTAAGTTCTGACAGCCATTATAGATCTTTTGGTTTTAACTGTATAAACTAAACGCAAACAGACTCTTGATACAACATATGTATTTAACATTTCTGATGGTTTAAAGAGGGTGTCGTGTATTTTGTAAACATGAAATGCGACTGTATTAGCCTACTTGAAATATCCTAGTTTGGGTAAACATCCGAAATATATTGTTTTTGTTGTTGTTGAATTTTTTAAGTTTGGCTATCGCTCGGATTTTAAATGCTGGTGCTTCGGGTACAATATATACAAATATTAGCGGAAGCTTTGTAAACAACGTGGGTCGGCATAAGATTAAATGCATGTTGTTGTACAACACAAGTTGAATTTCACAGACTCTCATTTGTGCAATTGATTTAATTGATAGTCTTGCTCTTCACGGTATCAGTGATGCCATGAATAAACTTAATCACGTGTAGGCCTATGATGTAAAATAACACAGTCAAGGCTTTTTGATCTTACTACTTAATTTTTACTGTTTCACATATGGTATTTTTATCTCGTACGTCATTAACAATTAATAAACTTGCATGATTTACATAAACTAAAATAAGAAGAAGGTTAATATATTACAAATCGGGTTAATATCTTTTAGGTTGATCACGTTTCTTTTACGCGCAACGGAATTGTCGCTTTGATTATCGGTTTTCACGAATTTAAAGATGAAGATATCGTTTATTTTTGCGCTTTGGATACTTGTCCATTTCGTAGAAACAACTGAAGACATGGATTATGGTAATGGTTAAATATGCAATGTTCCAAACATAATTATGATATGATTTGCCATACTCATTCTAGTGCTTACACACATCTTCTTTAGAACCGAGAGTAGTCGTAGTAGGCCCATTTAATGAACTGTCATTACTCGGATCTGGCATTTCATATTTACCCGATAATACAAAAGAATTGAAGTCTTTCCAATATTCACTATTACTGTTAAGTAAATGTGTCCATGCATATTAAAAGCGCCGTGTTAAGTGTCTAGATTATATGTATGTATGTATCTATGTATGTATGTATGTATGTATGTATGTATGTATGTATGTATGTATGTATGCATGTATATATATGCATGTATAGATGTGTGCACATTATGTATATATAATATATATTACATTATGTATATATAATATATATACATAATGTGCACACATCTATACATGCATATATACGATAGCTTTCGGTGATTCAATAAAACGCTTCATCGTCATCATATATATATATATTATATATAAATATTATATATATATGTGATGACGATGAAGCGTTTTATTGAATCACCGAAAGCTATCGTCCAGACATTTGGACTAGTTTTTTTACTAAATATTTTATTTTTTTATATTTTATGTTTAATGTTTTTCATGCGTTACGTTTTCTTTGTTTTACGATGTAATCCTATGTAGGCCTACACCAGAGTGCGGTTATGCAACTGGTATAATAAAGAATATACTTTCTTACTCAGTTTAGTAAGTTGAAATTTGTATATGTTGAGGTGTCCAAAGGACAAAAAGAATTCTTAGACGGGTCGTTACATACATGCGTGTATAATTGCACGCGTTTGCGTGATGTGACGGCTTGTCGACCGTCGTAATACGATCTTGGAACTTCATCTATCATGGGCGTAACAATATTATGTGCAGTTTAATATAAACATCACCGTTCAACTTGCTCAATGTCCGAATTACATGAACCCTAAACACAAATTTTGAACTAATCTGACCTCTAAACTGACTTGTAAATTCCACCACGTGGTTATAACCTTGCCTCGATGCCAATAGTGACCGTTAATTTTCATAAAGAATCCAGCACAACTGTCGCCATAGCAACACGAACGTCGTAGAAACACAAGCAGAGTATCAATTGGCGAAAGTCTCCACAGAGTACGAACAGGCAATCCCATAGCTGTTCTATGCGCTCTAATTTTAATGTTATTATAATTATACCCTATGATGCTGGTATTTAATGAATAAAACCTTAGCTACACTACACATCAATTGACCAATCGAACACTAGGCATATGATTCGGTTAGAGAACTCAAGACGAGTAGTGACTGAGGACGCGTTTAGGAGAGCAATGAGGACGATCTGGATACTTTAACGATTAAGCTTTAACAACAGCACGTCGGTTTAAATTACTGTAGAGAGTTAAAGTTAATTGAAGGAATTTGACCCTTTCGATGTGCTTAAGTAGCCAATGTGCTTAAGTAGCCATCATGTCTTCGTTCTTGGCATCCGTACTTTCACTACAATGACTACCTGCCTCCAGTGATCTAGAAAATTAACCATATCGTTGGGACACCTCTTTTTCATTACTGTTTGGAATAAAGCAAAAAACTGAACATGAATCTAAATATGTGTTAAGTTATTTGTGGATTATATTCCTCTGACTTGGTTTGGCCTATATGTGGGTACGAGAGTCTGCACTGGATAATTTCCCTATTGTCAATAATAACCAGTGTCATTTGCAACGAAAACAACTGCAACGTGTTTTTGCTGCCATAGCAACTGAGCGTTGAACTACTATACTCTATGATACGCTCTCTTCTGCCTCATAAGAGTCAAACCAGGTGAGTCTTCAGAACAGGCGAGCTTAGTCATCGCCGACGTCAGAAGAACATCGTAGCACTAAGAAGCTAACAAATCACCAACATCTTGGCAGATGAGTGAAAGCAAGGAGGTCATTGACAACACATTGACACTGTCACACAAAGTACAATATTTAAAAGCACAGTAGCAATAACATCTTTACCCTGTAAAAGAATCAAGGATTTACTTTTTTAAACTCTTGGTTTTGGTACCAGACATGACTGGACTTTTTGCAGATTCTGATTGTCCTGATGGCTGGACGTTGAACCCAGAGAACAGTTGCTGCTATTTTATTAGCGAACAATACGCTAAATTCGAGATTGCTGACAAGAGTTGCAAGAAAATGTCTTCGTCCTTGGCCTCCGTACTTTCATTTGACGAACATCTTTTCATTCTCCCATTAATATTTATACAAAGGTAGGAATTGTCATTTGACAAAGTTAATCAACCTATATAGCTTTGGGAATTTTGCCTACTAGTAGGCAGGTAACATAGGCGTAGACTCTGGGGGGGGGAGGAGCTGGGGCACGTGCCTTCGTTAATAATCGAGATGGACTATACACCCAATGCAACAAGTGTAGAATGAATAACCAAATCTCTCCCCTCCCATATTTTGGACAATTTTACGCCAGTTGCAAACAATCATTCCGACAGTCCGTAATTAAAAAAGGCAGCAGTGGGTCAGGGCATAACCGGGTAGACATTTTCCGCCGAGTACCGAATCAGAGTATTTGGATGTACTATTTGCCGGATCCGGGTACGAACCGAGTACCATTTGTTCCATATACGAAGCTTCACATTTTCATGTAATAAAAAAATTATAAAACAAATTTTTGTTCCTGTAATAACTGACTAGGCCTAATACATTTTTAATTTTAGAAATAAATAATCAATGAAATGGACTTGACATCTGTTGTGGACTTCAGATGTTGGTGTTTTTTGTACTTTTCTTCTTCAAAATGAAATGCTAGATGAAGCTCAAAGCTAATATTATGAGCCTACAAATTCCGGCATGTGAGGCAGACAAGCAACTACTTGCGTGTACAGTATTTGCCGAGGCAAATAGTGGCAAAAAACGGGATATTCGGCCGAGGCAAATGTCCGAGGCGATTTCCGGTTATGCCCTACAGTGGGTCCATCGCGCACGACATTTATGGCGACGTCACTAGCAACTGACGCGCTCAGGACATCGATGGAGACAAGCACCAATAGTTACATCCCGCAGTCAGTTGTTGCATCCTGCAGTCTCTTGGGAGGACTTTTCGATTCAAATTGCTTCAATCCCACAGAGACCGGGCAGCATAGACCAGATGCACGTGCAGGTAAAGAACGGGTGGAGAGTAGGAGATAGCACTTGTGCGCTGTCCTAAACTGAGGTATCACATTGGAAGGATCTAAATGCATGCAAAAGGAAGGAGTAATTTATCATTTGAATTTCATTAAGTCAACACTACCGTTGAAATCTGCAGCAAGTCTTAATATCCCACTTAGACGCTGCGTGTAAGATATATAGCGACTTTACTGGAAAAGGCGCTATAGTAAGTGTATAGAAGCATATATTCTCATACATGCAGCAAGATTTATGAAAATCGATATGTCATTGTAATGTGAATTCTAAAGCAGTGGTCTGTTTTCAAGTATTAATAAGTGAATTAATAAATAAGGGGGAAAACACTATAATATATGCAATGCACAAACATTTAATATGAAATAATGCAGTCAGAAATGTTAATTTCAGGACGACGTGCACATCCTTTGACAATTGTTTAAATTATTGGATTGGTCTTCGCAATGCTAATGCTGTTTGCATCAATTTGCACACCTGGCTATGGATCGACAAATCTCCGATGTCCTACAATATGATGTTTTGGGGGATAGATTTTCCCTCAGGCAGGCATCGCTGTGGCTCTCTACGGATTTTGTCAGATCCAATCGACATGCATGGCTTCTGGATAGACGAAAACTGTGACATGCCTATGAGATACATATGTAAAAAAGGTATGATTGGCAAACAATAGGCTTACTTTAAAATCACACTGTTTAACAGTTTCCTTTAAAAGATGTATCGATTCCTGTTTATTTTTGGTCGATGATCACGGAAATGTCCAGTGCATGTTTTAGTATTTCTTCTTCTTCTTCTTCTTTTCTCTTTTTCTTCTTTTCTCTCTTTCGTCAGGTGTTTATTCGTTTCCCATCCATGTCTTTGTTTGTCTTCCTCGACTCCGTGTTCCCTCCACGTAGCAACGAAATGCCCTTGCTGGTAATCTCTTGTCATCCTTTCTTTTTACATGCCCAAACCATGTCAGTCTTCTTTTTCTGATCTTATCTACCAGTGTTTCTCTCTGTCCTAACTCCTTCCGGATTACCTCATTTCGAATTATGTCTCGTCTCTTCCTCCCTGATAATCTTCTTAGCCATCCAGATTACCTCATTTCGAATGCTGTCTCGTCTCTTCCTCCCTGATAATCTTCCCAGCCATCCCATTTCCGCCACTAGAATCCTTCTTCCGTCCTCCTTCGGTAAGCACCAACACTCAGATCAATACATCAGAACTGGGTTGACAAATGTCTTGTACAGTTTTATTTTTATAGTGTTTTAGTATTACGTGAGGCTTAATCAGAAACTGCCTTCCGTTGTAAAGACTCAATTATGTTTAATGCCTGCATTTCAATGCAAAACATTACGTTCGTGGCTGATATTTGTTACAGCATTTTTGCAACGGATTAAATTGTTGCATTTTGATATGGCGCCAGCAGCCCAGCATGTCCTGGTTAATGCTTTATTAAAACTCGTACTGTCTGTACTGTCTAGGAAATTCACTTATGTTAGAGCGCCTTGTCCAGAAATAGCCTACAAAGGACTAGTAATGTAGAAATTGGTCCACTTGATTGCAGCTTCTAATGAATTGTGTAGTATGCAATGCAAAGCTAAATAAAGCCAATTTGAGTGATAGAAAGATTAGTTGTTGTTTAAATTATTTACTCGCGGAATGTGACGTAAATGTAACAACTGCCGTGATACTTTTCTCAAACATACGTATTGAGTTCACTTTGACTGCAGAAACGAGATATGTTAACTTGTTGGTTTGATAAGAAGGCCTATCAGCAACAGTTTATTTGTAACGTTGGTGACCAAAGGGAATGGAAGGACGCTTCAGATTTGTCGTACATCTTGCGCATTAACTCTCAGAGTCAAGATTAAAGGTGTCTATGTCAGTCGCTGTTTCAAACATATGGAGGAAGCAGAAAGACAATTTTACACACCGTTACTTTGGCTTGACACAAGCGTGTGGCGTTTCTTTGAGAATGAAGAAACCATGCCTGTAGACTATGCAAAACTGCCACCAGCAATGAAACCAGTGCTACACAGTCTTGCATTGGCAAAGATGGCAAACGTCCAAACATGTCGCCAAAAGGAAGACTGATAAGGAGCTCGATTGTATATAGCTTTTATAGCGGTGTAGTATTTTGTTTGCTGCGGTAGACCTGCAACGATTAGGCCTACCTCAGAGAAAGACTTTCAGACACTAGGCGAGGTAAGCTTAAATAAGAGACATGTTTACAGACATTACAAATTTTGCTTTATAGTTAGAAACTATGATATGGTGGCCAATGCATCGAAGATAGTGTTTCTGAATATGTTTTAGGGACAATGTATAGGGTGTGCTTTGTTGACATATTTGACACAGTAAAAATCACATTTGTTGGAGTCATTTATTGCTGGCGATAGCAGTTTATAAAATTGTATGTAAAACTTGTAATTTTTATTAACCTCTGTTAACTTCATTTAGATCAAGACTATGAAAAAGAAGGTAAGAAAATCTTCAATTTCAATGCAACATGTAGCCACAGACAAATCATTATACATGTCATGCTACTTTCACAACCTTCCACAGTTGGAGAATATAATTTTGGTATCCAGTTAAAGCCGTGCTGTCCAACATGCGGGCCGCATACTGCCCGCGGGCTGATTTTAAATGGTCCGCTCGAACTCGTAACATTTTTGCACTTTGTGTAAAAATGAAGTAGAAGACAAAGTCGCGGCCTACTTCCATAGCTATTCCTTCGTAACTTGGCTTATCATTGGATACATTTTGGCGCTGAACTATAATAAATCAGGCCGTGCATACATGCCATTATTCATTATGATTATTGAATGATTATTGTCATAATAAACATTAATACAGTTAATAATTCTCAATAAAGTTAAGCAGTTGTATGAGTTTACTGGTGCGGCCATCTGCTTCAAGGATATTTTTTTTCGGTGGCCCACGATGTCTAAAAGTTTTGATAGCACTGAGTTAAAGTTTCATAAATTTACTTCGCCTTACTCCATTTCTAGCATTAGGCCTACAGCATAACGAATATACTAATTATATCACGCAACACGCCAAATACAGACAATGCCTACAGACAATGATTTATGACTTTACACGGTATAGTAATCATTAAAGAAAGAAAACATTTGCCACAGACCATAAACAACATCTGGAACGGGTCCGCTTTGTCTAGTTATGACAGTAAGAAGGTTCCGAGATGAAAAACAAATATAAAGAAGCAGTTGCTGTTTCTTGTGTCTGTTGTATCCGAATGTCATTGTATAATGAGACATGCTTACATAACTAGTAGAATATGTGTATTTGCACGCCAGCTTAAACGCAGATGTCTAGACTATGGATGTCTAGATGTTAATATGGTCGATTGTCAGTTGACGCCGCTAGGGTCCAGAACCGATGACGTCGTCTAGATAGCGATCAAACCCAAAGAAGAATTAACTGGAGGTCTAGCTGTCCAAGGGAAACAAGTTGGGTCAGTTTTAATTAGGAGAGAGACAGCCACAGAAGGAAGTCCCTGACGTTGTGAACCAGCGGATATGGCACGCCACATGAGACAGAACACTGTCAGAAAACATTCAGTCGTGGCAGGTAGAACGGAAGTCGGCGACTAAGACGTTGCCAGTTAACAGTTGCACGTGACTGATTGAAACACAGCCGAAAGGACACTTCCGGTCACCGAACGTGGCGGGGACATTTCCAGACGCTCCAGTTCGGATGAATTGACCCCCAACGTGACCCATGAAAGATATCTCGACCTTAAAACTTGAGTTTTTCAACGTTCTTTCATCTGATGACCTAGATTTTGGAAGTGAAACTGAGAGTAGCGATGGGGATGGTTTGATAATCGATCATTAGAGGAGAGAGAGCTGGCTTTTTAATCAGAAGATACATTATTATTTTGATTGAAACTTGAGGGAAGCAACCTTCTGCGAGAAAGCGGTTAACGATGGATGTGATGAATGGATAGGGCCTAAGCGTTCTTAAAGAAAGGCAGATGAGACAATGAGATTACGAATCTCGTTGGAATGTTGGATGAGATTAGAATGTGATAGGACACTGACACCCAACATAATTATGCACATTCTATATACTAGTTTTTTTAGTTGTTTCTTGACACAACCGCGAAAGTGTTTTACCAAGGATGGCTCAGTGAAAGTCGATTATTCCCGCGACATGCGTTTCTCCTAACAGCTAGGCCTACCGTTAAATCTGAAGCATATCGTTCAAATATTTTTTGGTAAAATGAAGATAAAACAATCGCAAATGTGTACTTTTTGTCATAAAGATTGGTTTACCTTATAGACCTACGATGCAAAACGCGTGAACAATTAAAATTGTTTGAAAATTTAAATTTAATGCCAACAAGTAGGGGCGCCCGCAACGTTACGCACTGGACGCGCGTGGGTCCACTCACCAAATCAATCCATACAAGGAATAGACATCGCATCGATATTTCTGTTGAACGGCAATACGGCATGTCAGGGCATTAGAATGTTATCTAAATTGAAATTTGTTTGTTCCGCTTGTCACTACTCACTACTCTATGGTAGCTATTTCAATTTTCCTACTTATATCTATGGTAATAGAGCGGGCAAGCGACCATAATTATTATTTGTTTACGAGAGGGCTGTGCGTCCAATTTTTAAGCCTGCGGGCGCCCCTGCCAACAAGTCCGCACAAATTTGGACTATAACTATACTTGACTTAACATTTTATCGACGAGCGTGTACTACATGTAGCCTAAAAATGAATGGGAAACCAATGCAGCTCGAATCAACATCAATGAAAACCACTGGAATGAGTATTAACAGAAATAGACTACAACAATATAACACGCAGCAAACTAACAAAAATATTAAGCGCCATTCCTTTTCATACCTGACCCAGTTATAACTTCATTGGTTAGAGCGTCGTAGTCTGCGCCCATGGCATGCGCGGCTCTGTGCTATAGAGGACGTGCGGATTGCGGTTCGCCTCCCGAATGTGGCTTATTTCAGAGATTTAAATCTCGGGCTAGAAAGGTCTGTAAAAATCTTATATGAAAAGGTGTACATCTACATTTACTGACCACGTGGAATAACCTTCCTTTCAATCTGCGTGTTCTTTCAACTAGGGGCTCTGCATACAACCTTTACAAGCCTCTGAAAACTGTTCTTTATCACCGCAGTTGGGTTGGGAGAGCCTCTGAGTAGGTTCTTGGAGGGGCGCTATATAATTCCTATGAATGAATGAATTCATCTGTATACAACGTCATAGGCTTATCTGTATTGCTATAGGCCAAAAAGCTTGCAGAGTTTGTATACCCTTACGTCGACGACGTGGGTCCCAGTGGTCGCGAGTGAGCTGGAGCTGGGAAGTAGGTAGATGAACTTCTAGTGTGAGATCAGTGCTCCCAATCGAATGACAAGAGTGAGTGAGTAATCTATTCTGAAAAAGGCATTTTAAAGCGTTCCTGATTAAAAAAGGGAAGTCTAGTAAACTTAGCAAATGTCGTTTATAGCTTTCGTCTCAGTACTTTAGACATATCTATAATTGAAATTGTAATTGTAACCGAAAACTTATATAGCGCCACTCAAATCAGCGGCGCTTTCAACCCGCATCAATGCCGGCACCGGCAAAAAGGAAAGTTTTCAGGCGTCTACGGAACTGGAGAGGAGAGAGGGCAAGAAGCTCTTGGCGGAGAAACAAGGGGAGACAGTTCCAAGCAGAGGGGCCAACATTGGCGAAACTTCTGGATTGTGCCGTGGAAGATCGCATGCGAGGGACAACCATAAGGCCGCGAGCCGAAGATCGCAAGGAAGCCCTCGCAGGCAAGGAAGAAACTGGGTTGCAAAAATTCATTAGGTAAGACGGAGCAGAGGCAGTAAGGCAGTTGCGCATGAGGGTGAGGGTTTTAAACTGAATTCGCTGTTGAGCAGGGAGCCAGTGGAGGGAATCACGGATAAAGGCAGAAATGTGGGCAAACTATAGTATTCGCTGCATGTTAATCATGAATATGCATATGCTGTTCAGAAGCAGTCATCAGATGTCCTGCTGGATTCACCTTGACGCCATATTCCAGCAGTTGCTATCAACTCCTGTCTGAACCTATGACCTGGGCACAAGCATCACAAGTGTGTAGCAGCATTTCACGGAATAGTCATCTGGCGATTATTAGAAATGAGGCAGACAACATTGCCGCAACAACATATGTGGAACAAGAACTTAAAGGTTAGCAATATATATATATATATATATATATATATATATATATATATATATATATATATATATATATATATATATATATATAGGGGCCTAACACCGTCACGTGGCCAATATGGTTTCGTTTTGTTTGTTGAAATATAGCGTTTTGATCGGTAATGACGTAATTCACCAGTAAAGGGAGTAGCAAGTAAGGGGTTATAAAAAATTGTTTTGATCTGCAATGATTTCTGTATTGCTGGTCTTTTCATCGGGTGATAGTTCTGTCATAGCTGACACTGACTTGATTTGGCATTGATATCCTTCAATTTGTGCCTGGATTTTGTTCATGAATTAATTCCTGAACGATGACAGGAAAAAACTCTGACTGCTAATTCTTTAGCGTTCAGCTGGAGACTGGAAATCTATTTAAGCTCTCGTTCAGTCTTCTTAGGAATTATACAAGTGACAAATAATGTAGGAGAATGCGTAATTAATTGCAATTGTTGTGTAAGATGAAATCCTGGGCTACATAAAACGTTGTGTGGTGGAAACAATAATCGTTGTTCATGAAATGGTAAATTACTAACTGCCATAATGTTACGAAACTGCGTCAACGCCTCAACAGCCGTGATACATCATATGCATATACAATGCAGTTCGTTTGTCTTGAAACCACAGAAGACAATCTCTGGACATCTTTGGACAACCCTTCTGACACGACGCAGCGCTCGTAAATAAGCTGATGCCTGCACTTAGCTTTCCAATAGCGCTTTACAAATTGTGAGTTTACGGTTACGATTATGAATTTGCAAAAAACAGGAATATTCATGCACGTTGTTTTTGACGTCAAATTGGCGATCAGCATGGGCGCCGATCATGGGGAGTCGAGGGGGAAAGTCCACCTTTAATAGTGGGGGGACACACCATACATTTGAACCCCTCCCACTTTCTGAAGAAACCCCCAGAAAGGTCGTCAAATTTTTTAGCCACAAACGGTAAAAAAAATTCGCGCTCAACATTTTTTTACCCCTTTTTTGGAGCAGATCAGTTCAAAACTCTTTTCACCAGATCAGTTCAACAGTGTCCCGCACCTGTGAAACAAGATCGCCGCCAGTGGCGATCAGGGCAAAGTTTGGCGCCTCACAATTTTCGCACATATTGAGTCTGAATTAAGAATCAATCGCCAGACTACACCAATTGCTGTTTCAATTAGGCTATATGGATATTATGAAAGGCGCAGAAAGATTGTGTTACAGAGTGGTTATTTCTGCTTCAAATATGTGTCCGATTTTTCTTCTAGAAAACAAGAAACAAGTTAGTGTCCTAATCCCCCATTAGCTATGAAACCAATGCCATAGGGTAACATTTTCTGGGCCAAAACAGCCAAGTTTGTGGACCTACGATGATAATAAAGAGAAAGAGGCAGGCGTGGTAATGAACTCTGAAGACAAATTTCAACTAATTGGTAAAGTTATTGCCAGTGACTTAATCATATCAAATCGAACGAACAAAATTGCTGCGCTCCGTGCATTTTCGTCTTCGTTGATAGAAAATGCAGACGGTTTAGGTCAATAAGGTCGCGCACAAAAGATCGCGACTGAAAAGGTCGCGCACAAAAGGTCGCGACACAAAAGATCGCAGCGTCATAAGATCGCAGGGTAATAAGATCGCAACACAAAAGATCGCAGGGTAATCAAACTAAAGTCAGCATGCAAATAATTGGATCGCAAGTTTCTAGTTTACATGTTAATATGCCACATTTTCATCGCTCATCCAGTTTCTAGTTATTAAGCGTTAATACGAAACATTTTCATTGCCCTTCCAGCTTCTAGTTCTAAGCGTTAATACGAAACATTTTCATCGCCCTTCCAGCTTCTAGTTCAAAGCGTTAATATGACACATTTTCATCGCCCATCCAGCCTCTAGTTTTTAAGCGTTAATACGACATATTTTCATCGCTCATCCAGTTTCTAGTTTTTAAGCGTTAATACGACATATTTTCATCGCTTATCCAGTTTCTAGTTTTTAGGCGTTAATACGACATATCTTCAACGCTCATCCAGTTTCTAGTTTTCAAGCGTTAATACGACATATTTTCATCGCCCTTCCAGCTTCTAGTTCTAAGCGTTAATATGACACATTTTCATCGCTCTTCCAGGCTCTAGTTTTTAAGCGTTAATACAACATATTTTCATCGCTCATCCAGATTCTTGTTCTAAGCGTTAATGCGACATATTTTCATCGCCCTTTCAGCTTCTAGTTCTAAGCGTTAATACGACATATTTTCATCGCCCTTCCAACTTCTAGTTCTAAGCGTTAAATATGACACATTTTCATCGCTCATCCAGCTTCTAGTTTTTAAGCGTTAATACGACATATTTTCATCGCCCTTCCAGCTTCTAGTTTAATTTATATTTTAATCATTGATCCCGCTTGCAGTTTAATTTACATTTTTATCGTTCATCCCGCTTCCAGTCTAATTTACATTTCAATCGTTCATCCCGCTCTAGTTTAATTTATATTTTCATCGTTCGTCCCGCTTCCAATTTAATTTAGATTTTAATCGTCATCCCGCTTCCAGTTTAATTAACATTTTAATTGTTCGCCCGCTTCCAGTTTAATTAACTTTATAATCGTTCATCCCGCTGCTAGTTTAATTAACATTCTAATCGTCATCCCGACCCTAGTTTAATTAACTTTTTAATTGTTCATCCCGCTGCTAGTTTAAATAACATTTTAATCATTTATCCCGCTTCTAGTTTAATTAACTTTTTAATCGTTGATACCGCTTCCTGTTTAATTAACTTTTTAGTCGTTGATCCCGCTTCCAGTTTAATTAACTTTTTAAGGGTTCATCCCGCTCCTAGTTAAACTAACTGTTTAATCGTTCATCCCGCTCCTAGTTTAACTAACATTTTAATCGTTCATCTCGCCTCTAGTTTAATTTAACTGAGAGCGGGACGAACGATTAAAAAGTTAATTAAAGTAGGATCGGGATGACGATTAAAATGTTAATTAAACTAGAAGCGGGATGAATGATTAAAACGCTAATGAAACTAGCAGCGGGATGAACGATAGAAATGTAAATTAAACTAGAACCGAAAGGGCGATGAAAATATGTCGTATTAGCATTAAAAGTAGAAGCTGGAAGAGCGATGAAAATGTGTCGTATTAAGCTTAGAACTAGAAGCTGGAAGGGCGAAGAAAATGTTTCGTATTAACGCTTAGAACTAGAAGCTGGAAGGGCGATGAAAATATGTCGCATTAACGCTTAGGAGAAGAAGCTGGAAGGGCGATGAAAATGTGGCATATTAACATGTAAACTAGAAGCTGGAAGGGCGATGAAAATATGTCGTATTACCGCTTAGAAGAAGGTGGAAGTTCGATGAAAATGTTTCGTATTAACGCTTAGAACTAGAAGCTGGAAGGGCGATGAAAATGTGTCATATTAATGCTTAGAACTAGAAGCTGGAGGGGCGATGAAAGTGTTTCGTATTAACGCTTAGCACTAGAATCTGGAAGATGGATGAAAATTTTGGTAATAGCGCTTAGAACTAGCAGCTGGAAGGGCGATGAAAATATGTCGATTTTAACGCTTAAAAACTAGAAGCTGGATGAGCGATGAAAATGTGTCATATTTAACGCTTAGAACTAGAAGTTGGAAGGGCGATGAAAATATGTCGTATTAACGCTTAGAACTAGAAGCTGGAAGGGCGATGAAAATATGTCGCATTAACGCTTAGAACAAGAAGCTGGAAGGGCGATGAAAATGTTTCGTATTAACGCTTAGAAATAGAAGCTGGAAGGGCGATGAAAATGTTTCGTATTAACGCTTAGCACTAGAATCTGGAAGGGCGATGAAAATGTTTCGTATTAACGCTTAGCACTAGAATCTGGAAGATGGATGAAAATGTTTGGTATTAACGCTTAAAAACTGGAGGCTGGAAGGGCGTTGAAAATATGTCGTATTAACGCTTAGAACTAGAAGCTGGAAGAGCGATGAACTTATGTCGTAGATTAAACTAAAAGCTGGATGAGCGACGAAAATGAGCTGAAACAAGAAGCTGGAAGAGCGATGAAAATTATATGAAACCAATGAAAATATCGCTCAACCTAGAAGCTGGAATATCGTTATCCTTTCGCCTATGAACCTTTTGTCGGTGAACCTTTTGTCCGTGAACCATTTGTCGTGAACCTTTTGTCGTGAACCATTTGTCGTGAACCTTTTGTCCGTGAACCATTTGTCGGTGAACCATTTGTCGTGAACCTTTTGTCGTGGAACCGGTCAAACAGACAGACAGACAGACAGACACAGACACAGACAGAAAGCTGGCTTTATTTATATAGATGTAGTTTAGTTTAATTACCCTGCGATCTTTTGTGTTGCGATCTTATTACCCTGCGATCTTATGACGCTGCGATCTTTTGTGTCGCGACCTTTTGTGCGCGACCTTTTGTGCGCGACCTTATGTGCGCGACCTTATTGATGTATACCAATGCAGACGAAGGAAAAAACTAGCATTTGTTTAGTAGCTTCCATAAAGAAACAACTGGTATACGTGTTTTGATCAAATCGATTTAAATCAGCTACGATTACCTGATTTATTCATTCCAGAAAGAGATAAACCATTCCAGAGATTTTTTGACGATTCCAAAATTGTGCGGAGTCCGATGAGCAGGATGTTATGGTCAACATTGTAGGCCTAATGGCCATTTTAAAGCCTGACTAAATACCTTACACCTGCATCATAAAACCTTACGACTCCCAACAACGAAACCATGTATGCCTTTCCTCTCTTAACTTTTTTGTTGGCGATAATTCTTGAATGTGAAGATTAATTTAAAACATAATATCTTCATATTCGTAATTAACATTTCTACTTTCTAGGCAATAAGGCGACTTGTCGTGCTTTGAAAGACCGCGGCGCCTGGATTGGTGCTCAGAGGCAAAACGTCAGCAGGTGCGACGTTCCCTTTGTTTGGAAACCATCCGCGGAGCAAGACATCGGTATGAACTTCACAAATTGGTTGAACGGTCAACCGGATTGCTTCCTTAGAGAAGAACACTGCGTGCATATAAGACCAGCTTATTCGTTTACGTGGAATGATTTCTCGTGTAGCGAACTGGCATGTGCACTTTGTCAGCGAATTTTTTGACAATCACTTTGGTATTGGTTTGATTGTTTAAGTTTCAGACCATGGCCTTTATTTCGAAATTCGCATTAAATCGACCTATTACCAAAGTAAAACCAAGGAAGCAAGCACATAAACATATACGAATTATTTTTTATTTATCTGCTGTTACAATTAAGTTTTGTCATTTTTAAGAGCTAACACTTTTATTTGTTCCAATACAAACCATAAGTTAATAATTATGATTCATTGTGTTTAGAAGTTTCATTTTGTTTAGAGAATGACGTCATAAACTCTCAGCTGTTTACTCTTTTACTCAGCTGTTAATTTATTAATTTGCGTGCATTTTGATTCTGCTCTCTGCCTGTGTCTGAGTGTCGCCAGTGGTCCCGACCAAAGTTCGCTGTCAGTATCCCACGAAAGTTATCCTTGATTCTGTACTTAAAAGACTTATCGATTGAAGGCTAGCTGACTATTACAATAGCAAAAGCAGAGGCACACAAGCTGTAGCGAAATGATGGTCGCAAAGCTGAAGATGGGTCCGCAATGAAAAGGCCTATCAACCTCAGACTCCTTAGTCAGATCGAATAGATGACTACATACAAACGTCGTATTTGTTGGCGAACACTTTCTGCTCACTTATAAAAATTTCGCGCTAATTGTTAACACTGAATGCGTGATGAGACCTCAAGCAGAACGGATGTCTTCGACTAATAATCAGCCAGTATACATTTACTACCTATATAACAACAGACTTAAGACTCTACTCTATGTAAACCATGGTGAATGCTGACGATATCTAGCTATAAAGAACGGGGAACGGACATCATCCCCCCAACATTATCCCCCCGGACATTATTCCCCGGACATTATCCCCCCGCACAGAATCCCCGATTATAGCTAGGACATTATCCCCCGGACAAAATCTCCCCTCTGTGTAATTAGCCTATTTCTACATTTAATTGATCAACCTTAATAGCCCTGTTGCCCTAGTGTAAGCTTGTTAATGTTGTAAAGGTATAGACTAAAGACTTGTTAGTGTCATTCAGGTGTAAAAATAAGACTTGTTAGTCGCCTAGTTCTTAACTTAATGCTTGTTAATGTCAGGATTCGCGAGGTCAGTTGCCCAAAAAGCGGGTCAGGCACAGAGCCTAGCAGCTACAAGCCGTCCCCTACACCCTTGTTAGCGTCACTTAGGAATAAAGTATAGCCTTGTTTATGAATGAATGGAACTTAACTGAACGAATGGAAGTTTGTAATGTGTAATGTAATTGATAAAACCACTATAGTCTCATAAACTTTTCCGTTGGTCTGTAATCATTCTTAGAATTAAACAAACTATAGATATATTCTTCTTATTAAACAAATTGAAATATATTTCGACTGATGATGAGGTATTAGCAATGGCTTAGTTCTTTTTGCCGTCATCACGCGTCATGATATATATGTGTGAAATGTAGGTTATTATTTCCTAGCCTGGGGATTATGTCCTACCCCGGGTGGATTCTGTCCGGGGGGATAATGTCCGGGGGATAATGTCCGGGGGATAATGTCCGGGGGGGGATAATGTCCTACACTCATAAAGAACAGGTTGTTTAGAAAAGACTGAGGGAAAGTTCACAAATGGAACAGTTTTACAGATTTGCTTTCACGAACCTCACTAGCGGGAAGTAAAAAGAACATTTCCAAAATGAACATTTGGCGAACCAGTGCTCAGATGCTGCACAAGGAAGACTGAAATTTACTTGTCTACTATGGAGATAAAAGTAAATAAAAAAACAGGCTGTAGCTCTCTTGCTGGTCCTTCAAAAACTCATTACTTTGTGTTTGTATTTCACATGTACACAGGCCCACGCCTCTACAGCTACATACTGTAGATTCATATGTAGATTTTTATAGTCCACAAATGGCCGTGCAGTATAAAGTTTATACTTTCTCTATATAATATATAATTGTTTCCTTTGGTGTGCAGCAGTCCACGAAGAAACCTAATCCTTAAAGTAATCAAACGTATAGGTCTATACAATGTATGTAGGCCTACTTCTGCCTACCTGCTCTTTCTATACATTAGCCTAGCTATTTTGTACAGCGGACCTTACAGTCAAATGCACATAGATGCTTGCATATGCATTCAATCCATATGTGCACGACGCCGCAGGCATTTATGTGTACGTTCACAAATATATGCAGTATATACATGCATCTCCGCCGCCTACAGAATGAAATGTCATCCCGACACCGTCGTGTTCGCAATACGAAACGATGCATATATGGCTGACTGAAGGCGTGTGCACCTGTAGCACAGATTGTAGGTCAGCATATTATGTTGAGAGTGTAGGCCAGGCCTAGGCCTATAATAAACCCACGGCCTGCGTTATAGCCCGATGAATGTAAATGCGCATAGGAATAATGAGTAGTTTTCAGAATTTATTGGATACTGTATAAGGCAAGAACGATCTACAATTTTATTGCATTGTTGTTAGCTGTTGGCGATTTTGCAGTTTCACAAGGAAAGCGTCGTGTTTGCTCAGGTCAGGCAACTTAAAGCCCTAGGTTTTAGGTTTGGCGGTTTCCCTCGTAGAATGAAGTGACCAACGACTGTAGGCGGTTCAAGTAAGCATCTGTCGGCCAATGGGCGTTGATTTCATTTTGGTTTACACATCTTACAAGCATAGGCTGCTGAATTTAATTATATGCATAGCCTAGGCAACATCGTCCGCTTTGTGGAATGGAGGCGAGGCGCAGGGACGGTCGGTCGATCGGTGGTAGCCCCCACCCTAGGCCCTTCACCCTCCCTCTGGCCCTCTAGCGGTCGGACGGATGGATGGAGATGCATCGCTAGGGCAGACTAGACCCGACAGGGCATACCCCGTACAGGCCCTACCTCGATCAATTGACCACTTGTATATATATAACCGAGCTGTGGGTCGACTAATTTGTGTATACGAAAGCCAGGTAAGCTGGCTAGAGGTCATACCTGTACTTCTAGAATGTATACAAGTTGTTCCAATTATCCAAATTTACCCCCCCCATACACTCATATTACTATGGAGTTCATTGCTATGAAGATACTTACAGGGTTGAGAAACAAGTCTGTAGTTTCTATATGCGATTAGATTGCCATGAACAAATACGAACTTACTATTGTGGTAGATGGCGATCAAGAGGAAGCCATACGGGCATTTTTTGCTCACAACAACTGGAATTTTGAAAAAATTGGTAATTATGAAGACGATGCGTATATATATATATATATATATATATATATATATATATATATATATATATATATATACTGAAATTGTATAAATTGTTTTGTGTGGTGAACCCTGTACAAGTAGGCCCTATTGTTCTTCAGGTAGCGCTATACGTGCGCAAATAAGATTGAACTAAGATTTATAAATATTAAATTAAATTGCATTTATTATCCTTGCAAATATTTAGCTCAAACCATGCTATAGAAATACATAGTAATAATAACATCAGCAATGTTAGTATAATGACAACTGATGTGAACAGCAGTAACAGCAGTAATGATAATAAATGGCCAATTAAAAATGTAATTATTAAAATTACCATGATTATTATTATTACGATATGTAATAAGACAATAAACATATGCATAACCCAGCTAAGCTGTCGTTCAAGTCAAGTCGAAAGAGCTAATTGTATGTTGATGACATTATAAATATATCTCCAACCAATCGAAACTGCCTTTGTTCCAATTGCAGAGTTGGAACCACCAAAGAGAAGAAAATCTTGTATGGATGCCGCTTCGAAGGAGGTCTTGGTCGCGTCCAATGGAAATAGTACAGAGTCAGAAATTGAGGCTCAAAACAGTCATGACATTCAAGTGTCAGCTGATCATTTGCAGCTGCAGGGTGAAAATCATCAATCGGAAGGCGCCTGTCCTCTTTGTTTTCTCTCTCCGTGCGTGGGTTCTGCATCTCCAGGTTGGCTTGGCGGAGGACAAGCAGCGCATGCAGCTAACAGTCCAATACGAAGAGTAATTTATGGAAAATATTGGAAGATCATTTGCAACTTGGGTGGGTGGACGAGCCCATTATATCTGGCCAAGAAACTAACGGAATCGAACGGTGTACTTCACATGCGGGAAATAATGCCAGATTGCGTAGTGCGAAAAGTGAGATCGTTGTATCCGAATCCAACAGGCACGCCTTACATGGGCCACAAGTGGGAGTAACATTGATACTTTGGATAATTCGCCGGACTTTGTTTAGACAGAGAGATTTTTATTGTACACTTACTTTCTGACATAAAGCAGAATTTTATCGATTGTGAGCTGCTTATGTACACCTGTCATAGCTATGATTCAATGTAACATAACATTCCCCCATTTTAAATTTATATAGCGCCTCTTCAAGATTCCTACTCAGAGGTGGATTTAAACCTGAATTGCCCTCAATTGCTCGGCGCCACACGAAAACCACGTTACGGAGACTAGGTTTTTCATAAGTGCTATGTCAAATCAATTTTGCAATGGCCACAGTCCCTTGTCCGTTCAATCTTCTTTTTTTCTTGCTTGGATTAGGACCTCGTTGAGGGGGGGTAAGCCACAGATTCATTTTTATACAGATTGGAGCATCTTGTTACAGATCGGATGCCCTTCGTGGCATCAACCACAGTTTTCCGCTGTGGACCTAGTCTTGGTGATGAACACATGCCCGCTAGGCAGAGGGTCATCAGGCTTATTTAAATTGAGTCATGTGCTCCCATGTCACAAGGCTGTTATTGGATATTTGCAGCTTTTAGTTGTCAAGCAAAATGCCACTCTTTTTCTACAGTGTGCCCTACTAGCCTTGCCGCTGTTGGTCCGCGACTGCTTATTCGTCAGATATAACCCTGCTTATTTCGCAGCTGACCTCTATTTCTAGAGGTCGTTCCACTATCCGCCACCTGTGGACGCGTGTGATAGCAGTCAGCTCTGCCACACATCAGCTCTGCCACACATCTCTCTGTCCTATGCCAGGCCAAAATCCGGGGAGGTCAAGCAGAGTAGACAGCAGAATGCTAAGGTGGTTATGTGTAATGACGGTTGATGGTTATGTAGCACTGATATGTTTGATTTTAGTGTATCATACAATATTGTCACAGCTCTTACGGTTATTCTACTGTGTAGGGTGCATTGCTTTCATTTGAAAAGCTCTCACTGTCTCCTAATTGGTCGTCATCGGATTCGTCCGAAGAGATTTCACTCTGGCAGGTCTCCTTATCTGCAGAAGTTTCTGTCACAGACTCCGATATTGCTTTAGATGCTGACCACACGGCAATGTACAAATTCCAAATGTTCTCAACAAATACGTAGGTCTTGCGCCGATACACTTTTTTCCCGATTTGGCGACGTGGGTTTTTCGAACGAACAGTCGTGCATATAGACGTGTATGGTCTGTCGACGTGTTCGTTCCAGTCCAAGACAGCCAGATTGCTCCGCAGCTCGTACATTAAATTCCCGTAGTGTATCCGTTTATCCAGATAGATCAGACAAACGTTATTAAAACTTTCCACATAAAATGTGTCGTGGCCTTTGACATAATCTTCAGCGTGCTTGTACACTACCAACGACCGAAGAAAGTCCTGGAGCATTGTAATTGCAGCCTCATTTGAAACAATTCGAACTTCAATCATATGCCCCGGCTCTTTGCAGTGGGAAGTTTCATGGCACTTGCTGTGGTTGTTCTGAAAATGAGGGATGCATGATTCTATGAGCTTACGCAGGGTTTGGGCATCTCCATTGCAATTGTCCATACACCAATAGACGTGGTTTCGAATGGCAGCACCCTTGTCAGAAAGCTCGGGATGCCATGTTTTTCCAATGTTTTTTTGTGCTCCTTGCCCAATTTTTTTCACCCCGGCTGTTATAGGACGGGTGCAGTGCCAGCGGTCATTGGAATTCCTGGCTTGCTTCCTCTCACGTAGGCGCTTGTTGATTGTCATGTTTCGATCATGCACATGATGGGCAACTTTAATGTTGCTGAGATCCAGGCTCTCGTACATCCTGTCGAATCCCACTGCCTCGTGACGCTGTGAACAGTTATCATCATTCCCGTTAATGTGTTGAATATCAACGACTTTGTGAGTTTTCAACCCGATAGCAACATGGTCGGTGTGATAACTATTTCGTCTACAATGATGTCGTGCGTCAGTCATTATAGAGATAGCTCCATCAGGCGACAGTGAAGACTCCTGCGCTCTAGCGCCAAATATAGATTGCTTTCGCAGGTTCTCAGAAATGGCACTAAATGTAACCATATTCCTCCTGCGGAAAAGGTCTGACAATAGTCCAAACCGACTGAAGTCGCTAAAGCGCTCGTACTGTATGGGTGTCATACCAGAGGCCAGGTAGCTCAACATCACTCGGTGGTTGACTTCAAATTCCTTCCGCTCGCTGTCTATTGTGGATGAGGAACTCCACTGAAAGGAGTGTTTTTTCGCACACTCCATATCCACCGACAGCACATGACCACTGTGTGTCCATGACTTCACTGAATACGGCGTCACACATGTGGATGAATGTTGTGAGATTGTGTCGATCAACTGGGCAATGCTGGAGCACTGCCCAACAAAATTCTCATGTGCAGTCTCCAAAGCTGTTGCTGGAGCTGCTGATATTGCTGCTGTGACAGATGCTGGATCAGTCAGTGAAGTTGATTCACTTACTTCTTCCGTGACTGAAGACATCGTGAGTGTCTGCTGCGGATGTTGAGTTGCAGAAGAGAGCTTATTGGTGTCAACATCCATTATGACTTTCACCAGAACTTCTCTCAAACTTTTTACTCCCAACGCCAAGCGAATGTCCTCACATTTTTGCTCAAATTTAAGTTTATCACTGTCGGTTGTAAAAGTTAATTCAAAATGTTTCCTTACAGAAACGTAAGGGTAGCTATAACTCTTGGTAGATCCATCAGACAACCGTTTTTTAAATGTTCGCATGTTGCCAACTGCAACACCTGAAGTCGGTGTCGTTGGTACAGCGTAGTCTCCATCCATCTTTGGAAATAGTTCGATATAATGATACTAATATATGTCCACTAACGAAATACAATGTTATACTACTATAAGGTCCACTACTGAAATAAGATAATAATATAATATACAGACACGAGATATAAGCTGTATCGACTATGCGATTTAAAATGGCTATGAAGTGAAGAAATTACGAAGCTCAACTCTGCTGCAGCGAAATTCAAACTAGAATGAGTACTGCAAACCAAGACTCAATTGTGAAAGGACATTTCCTAAGTTCATTTCCTAAGTTCATTAGCATAATTTGGCATGTGACCTAGTCTCTCTTCCTTAGGCTGTATATTAGCATCTGATACTGGTGCAAATTCTTAGAATATGAAATACAGCTTATTGTCTTTAGTGTTCCGGGTATAATAAGGCAACGGTGACAGCATCAACAGCTGGCATTTATATACAGGTTTACGACCCAAAGCTCGGTTATATATACAAGTGGTCAATTGATCGGGGTAGGCCAGAGGGAGGGTGAAGGGCCTAGGGTGGGGGCTACCACCGATCGACCGACCGTCCCTGCGCCTCGCCTCCATTCCACAAAGCGGACGATGTTGCCTAGGCTATGCATATAATTAAATTCAGCAGCCTATGCTTGTAAGATGTGTAAACCAAAATGAAATCAACGCCCATTGGCCGACAGATGCTTACTTGAACCGCCTACAGTCGTTGGTCACTTCATTCTACGAGGGAAACCGCCAAACCTAAAACCTAGGGCTTTAAGGGTAAGACTTGCCCTATTTACTTGTTAAAATCATGAGAGAATTTCGATTATCTAAGCTTTAGTTTGAGTTAACGATCATTGTCTTTGTCGTTACTTTGTATTCAAAGGTATGGGTAGGTAAGACGTTTTCTATAGACAACTTAGTTTTGCATTGTTTGTCGATGATTTTACTGTTCAGTCCGAAGTTCAGACTGTTAGATCCTTTGGTGAGGTCTGAAGTGTTACAGGCTAAGTTGGGATTGGTTGGCGAATTAATCGATTTGTCATGTAATCGATCTCGCGAATGTCTGGCCAGTAGCTAGGCCCCTAGTGATGTGGTCTGGACTCCCTTGAGGTTGCTGTCAAAGCATACAAACGACTGATAATAATAGAAGACATGGTTTGGACGTCTTACAAATGCTGAATGTAGATGGATCTATGGCATGCATAAGCACACATTATTCGAAAACTGTATTTTGGTTTCGAATATGTTCAGCAATCAAACAATTATGACACCATCAATGATAACGTTTCGGTTTGTTAGGGCGCGCGATTGTCTAACTGGTTAGCGTGATGGACTGTAATTGTCACCCGCAGGTCGGGGGTTCAAATGTCATACTGTGTTACGTCATGTTATGCTTAGTGTTTTAGTCAGGGTGAGAATTGTCAGAGGGGTTTGGGGGGGGTTCAACCACCCTAGTCTTTCTTAGGACCCCATAGTAAAGTCTTCATTGCACACCCAAACTCCACATGAATCAGTCTTTTTTCTACAATTCTCATACTGGTTTTAGTTATCGAAAATAAGTGAGGGTTGACAAATTTAAAGATTACCGAAGTGCACGAACGCAGGTCGTAATCATATGTTATTAACACCTATAAGTATTAAACTTTACAAAAATAATTTTGATCCATGTTTTGTGACTTCTTTTCGTTGGTAGTCCAGTGGCTTTGTGCAAGGCGGATGCCAAGAGGTGGGGGCCGACCTGACCACCAACATGTTTTCAGTCACTTAGCTGAGCGAGTTACAAGAAGATCATGGGCTTGAACCCTCCCAACACCCCGATAACTAAAACATTGGTCATGACACGTTTTAATTACGTTATGTTAAATTACTTTATGTGAAATTAAGTTATGACATGTTATATTATGTCATGTTATTTCATGTTATGCCATGTTATGTTGTGTGATGTTTTGTTACAACCTACTGTGCTATATTGTGTTTCGTTATAGGCCTATTATGTTTTAAACTTACTTATGTAATTAAGTTATGCTACGTTTTGTAAAAATAAGTTATGCTATGTTAGCTTAATTTGTATGTTATTACATTATCTTAAGTTTTCTTATATTATTTTATGCTGTGTCATGTGCTAATGATAGGCCTACCAATTGGCATTGTATTCGGCTTGTTGTTGCGCCTATGCTTCATGCAAAGGCTTTAAGGTATACAACTGATTGCCTGTTTTCGTTCGTAACACCTGAACTCACCATGTTTGTAGCAAGGGCCAGTGACAACATCTTCTTGTACTGCTGAGAATGTCGAGGTACAAGACCGGTTGGTCGTCCCGTTCTGGTGGTTGGATGATCCACAACTTGAGTACGATCAGAGACACTGGAATTGGGTCAGGCGTTGAACTCTCCGGCGCAAGAGCGAAGAAAGGAACCGCGACGTCCAAGACCTTCGAAGAAATCAGAGACGAATGTGTGGCACAGGGTCAACTCTGGGAAGACCCGGACTTTCCAGCGACGGATTCGTCCATTTATTTCAAGAACCCGCCTTCTGTTTGGCCGGGACTCAAATGGATGAGACCAAAGGTACACAGACCAACATTAGTTTCATTTGAAACCTTTCAACAACTACTAGGGCCTCCTATATCTAATCATTCCCTTTCGATGCCTATAGATGCATGCTTTTGCATCCATCTATAATATGTGCTGTTCTGGAATGTTCTGGAACGAGTAATTATATAGGAATGTTCTGGAACGAGTAATTATATAGGAATGTTCTGGAACGAGTAATTATATAGGAATGTTCTGGAACGACTAATTATATAGGAATGTTCTGGAACGAGTAATTATATAGGAATGTTCTGGAACGAGTAATTATATAGGAATGTTCTGGAACGAGTAATTATATAGGAATGTTCTGGAACGACTAATTATATAGGAATGTTCTGGAACGAGTAATTATATAGGAATGTTCTGGAACGAGTAATTATATAGGAATGTTCTGGAACGAGTAATTATATAGGAATGTTCTGGAACGAGTAATTATATAGGAATGTTCTGGAACGAGTAATTATATAGGAATGTTCTGGAACGAGTAATTATATAGGAATGTTCTGGAACGAGTAATTATATAGGAATGTTCTGGAACGAGTAATTATATAGGAATGTTCTGGAACGAGTAATTATATAGGAATGTTCTGGAACGACTAATTATATAGGAATGTTCTGGAACGAGTAATTATATAGGAATGTTCTGGAACGAGTAATTATATAGGAATGTTCTGGAACGAGTAATTATATAGGAATGTTCTGGAACGAGTAATTATATAGGAATGTTCTGGAACGAGTAATTATATAGGAATGTTCTGGAACGAGTAATTATATAGGAATGTTCTGGAACGAGTAATTATATAGGAATGTTCTGGAACGAGTAATTATATAGGAATGTTCTGGAACGAGTAATTATATAGGAATGTTCTGGAACGAGTAATTATATAGCGTCATTTGAAGAAACTCCTAGATTGCTTTTCCGACTCAATAACACGAATCCAACAATGAATCAAGAGAGTTTTTATTTTCAACCTTTGACAAAGTGGAGATAAAGAATGCAAAACACTTTACCTTAAATTAATAGGAAATCCATTGCGCAGTTACGGTTTTAATAGAGGCTTTATATATATATATAATATATATATATATAATTGCATATATATATATATCTTTGTTTGCAGGAAATCTGCAGCAATCCCGAGATGTTCGTTGGCGGAGCATCTCGTTTAGACGTTAATCAAGGAGCACTAGGTGTGTTATTCTTGAAATAACTATGGAATGCTGATGTATATGCTATGTGACTATATGACTGTATGAAGCGAATTGTGTAAGACGACGATGGTGATGATAATCATGAGGTGCAAATCAGGATGACTGGCTGACTGACTGGCTGAATGACTGACTGGCTGCTGACTGGCTGGCTAGCTTACTGACTGGCTATTGACTGACTGACTGGCTGGATGGGTGGCTAACTGACATACTTAGCTGAAGAAAGAACGTACTTTGCTGGTGTGTTCTAAGCGGCTTTGATATTAGTTGCACGTGCACTTATCAATAGTATGAATTCATTGTTGGTGACTCTCTTGTGATGAAGTCAACAGAACCAAGCTTTATTTACACAATCTTAATAGGAATGCATAAACCACTTGAATTATAAACCCATTGCCTTTAGTTATATAAAATCTTTCGTCCAGGACCAGGTTGGATTTTTTCTCGACACAACAGAGCAATCATGTAGTCATCTGAAAGGTAACCAAACTTATGGAAATAAGTTTTTGAAGTGAATTAAACAAACTGAAACAATACATAGAACTTCGTCCTATAGTTCAGTAGAGATTTCGACCTGTAGGCATGTATCTATCCAATCGCTCATATGGCGCCACATGACCATCCTACAGTTATAAGAAGGCGCTTTTAAGATAAGCTTGTTGAACTGTTGTTTTGGTTTGAACTCTTACCTGCCCTGTCTTACCCATGTATCTTCAGCTGCATGGTCTAATGTGTGTTATTTCAGGCGATTGTTGGCTTCTGGCGGCAGTCTCATGCCTTGCAACCAACGAGGAAATGCTGCACAATGTAGTTCCTGCAGATCAGTCATTTGACAGCAACTACGCAGGTATTGTAAGCGTTACATTATAATTAATTCATTCGGAAATTTAATATAGCGCACCTTCAAGAAACCTACTCAGAAGCGCTCCCAGCCCAGCCAATAGACATTAGACTTAAGTTAAGCAGCTTGTAAAAAAACAGACGTGCTACCCCTGGGGAGTAGGTGAACCTCTAACGGAAGACCATTCCAAATGGAATGCACAGCAAGATAGAAAACCGGGCGTTGCCTGATTGTGGAGCACGCCCGGGGAACTAAAATGAGAACAGCTGGACTACAGTCACTTCACACTGAGAGATATATGCGTGCAATATTGAATGTGATGGTAGCGCGCAACAGTAGTCTGCATATTTCCACTGTGGTATGGTAATTTTAGATGAACAGAATTTATGAGCACTTTGGGTTAAAAACAGAGTGAAGTATTCTAAACATTTACATTGCGATATCTTGTTGTAACTGTAATTGTAATCGAAACATTTACATTGCGATATCTTGTTGTAACTGTAATTGTAAAGGAACATTTACGAAGCGCTACAAGAACATACTAATCTATGCGTTAACCTATGACACTAAATGTCATTAAGGTCTAGATTTTTGTAAAATTTTGGGAAAACAATGCACAGAATTTGACAGAAACCTGGATGAATCACCAGTGATGGACCCACGCACACACGTGGAGCCCTATCAACGGATTTCCGCCAACGCTTGATTCATGTTCAGAGTTTCTGGACCAAGTAACCCCTTCTAGGTCGACTCAGCCTTGCACTCTCAGCAGCAGTAAAATGAGCGCGCGCCTTGCAGGCTGCCAAGACGTGGTGTTTTAATTAGGATCTTGATAATTGTACCATCATGTTCCAGTTGTTTCAGTGTAACTTACTGCGGTTTGTCAGATGAGGTTGTCAATAAACACGAATATTATTATTATTGTTATAAGATGGGAATGACGATTTGGATGCTAATGATATTACTGTCCATAAAGAACGACATTGTCTGCTGTTGCTGTAACGTCATTGAAAGATGCTTAGAAGACGCCATGCTAAACGTCTTGAAACAGACGCACATATATACATATATGCATGTTTGCATAGATACATTGATGTTGATGTTAGGCATCTTTCGTTTTCGCTTCTGGTCCTATGGTCGTTGGATCGAGGTCTTCGTCGACGATCGACTTCCGACAAAGAACGGAAAACTAGTCTACATGCATTCGGAGGAGAGGAACGAATTCTGGAGCGCCCTTCTGGAAAAAGCTTATGCCAAGTCAGTCCAATAATCATGTTTTCTTGTTTCTTATTAGTACAGAGATACAGCAGAATAGGGCAATGTCGTTTAGGGTTTGGTAAGACAGAATAGGGTATGATAGGTACGGAAGCCACGCTAAGTTAGGGCATATAAACCAGAGTGGGAGTGTTGGGTAGGGTAGGATAGAGTGAGTGTCGTTAATTGTGGATCAGACGAAGATGATAAAAGCAAATTCTATCTTACATAATGTCTACTCTATTGTTTTATGTTGGCCCTAATTGTCGTTCTTCTTAGTTGACTTAGTTGACTTAGTGGCTGAGTGGATGAATAAAATTCAATATATGAAATTGTTTGACACCTTTTTGGCAAAACCTTCGCCTGACAGAGTCTACCTAAACTCAATCTTGGGTTTTGTAAGACAGAATAGGAAATGATAGGTACTCATCGCAACACTAATTTATTTCTTAACTATACCGCTCGAGTCGTAGCCAACAAGCCAACATATTTGCATATAACGGAATACATAGGAGAAACGCTGCACTGGCTTCCTCTTGCGGAGCGTATTATATTCAAGATCATCAAGCTGACTCATGCTTTAGTTGTCGGCGCTCTCCCGGCCTAGGTCAGGGGCTCTGTATTCCAGTCTGGAGTCAGCTGCGTGGGACATCGTTGCGCTCTGCGGCCTGTGGAGGTATGCAGATGCCGCGCTGCCTCACACCAACACAATCCGATCATGCCTTGTCATGTATTGGACGATCATTCTGGGACAGCTTCCTATTACATTTACGTACTCTTGTCTTTGTCTTAAAACGCACTCATTGAGATCCGTTAGATAGTCATAAGTGCAACGCTTTTGTTGAGCAACTAAACTGCGCTGTATTATACATACATACTCACCGATATGATTGATATTTGATCCTACGCATTAAAAGTGGGCCACATGAAATAAAATCTTCCGTAATATAGGATAAACGTAATTATGGCACGATATCTTATGCATGAAATATGTCCTCTTGTTCTTATGAATTTATATCTATAGAATATGAATCATATAATTACTCAGTGCAGTTCAGCTACTGCATGAACCTATCCTTAACAGTGACCAATCGATGTTTCTGCCAATAGCAACAAAACTAGGTCAAAGCGTCTTCGTGTATCTGAAGAGAAGTATTCTTGCCGAGAGACGAATTCATTGTCTGTTTGTCCCGTAGGCCAGTTAGTCTAGCTTGTCTACAAATATTAATAGGCAGGGGTCTAAACTTTTCTTCTTTGGCCTACTTCGAAGTGGGCAGCAAGCGAATTGCAGGAAGTGTGTAATATAATGGCGTGCTATTTAAAATCTGCATTTATTCGCCCACTTGCAATATAGTATTGTCAGCAATCCTTATGTGCTAATGGCACATTAAAAGTTTTCAGTCAATTTCCAGTGACCTATCATTGCGTTTCTATGAACCGTAATGATGTCGATGATGTTGTTGCTGTTATGATTATGACGACGACGATGATTACAATGACAAAATAATGGCAACGGAAACGATAATGATGCTGTCCATAATAATTCGATTACCTGTAATCAATTTCAGTGTCGACTTTAATGTTTGTTTATTCTACCCTGTCTCAATTCCAATACGTATTTCAATAAGAAACGTTGATATTTTATGTAAATATATTCAGCTCAATTGGGCTCATTCTAATATTGTACTGAGTAAAGCAGTTAACCCCTCACTGCATTTAACCCAATTTAATGATTTAAATGGCATCAACTGGGTGCTTTGAATGGATCTCTAAGAGAAATGTCGATTGTTTTGACGTATATTTACATGCTGTACTACCTATGTCGATCGCAAGATGCAGTTACCTCGGAATAAAGATCCGTTGGCTGGCTGTAATTAATAATTATGTTGTTTAGAAAGATGAACAACTGAGTCACCGGCAGAGACTAAGGGAACCTAAAGTCTTGGTTCAAAAAGGGAGAAGCATGCTTTCTTCGTTGTAGATTACTTTAGAGAGCTTGGAAGTTGGAGGGTTTGAACATTTACCAAACTAGTACTTTGGATACGATACTGACAATCGCAGTAATTTTAAGCAACTCGGAGCGTGTCTATACTACCCTGTCTACCTCAGGGGTCGTTAAATGACTTTCAACAGATGTTGGCATAAATGTGCCGTGTGCTTGAAATGCTGTGAGAGTGGCTGTGAGAGTGGTTGCCCTTGAGCCAAAATATCCGTATGCAACGGAATCACACCTCTTAGGAGTTTCCATAGAGACGGTTAAAGAGGTGTGTTGTCTTTGCATGTACTTTCTAAACATCAAAGCTATGGATTTTGAAGCAAGTTTATTCTTTGGAAGTGGCCTCTGCTGAAGGTCATCCTAAATCTACTCTATGAGTTTGTTTCTGTTTCCCCGGGGCTTCTGTGCTGAGAGCGCCTCTGAATAGTTACTCTGTCAGAGGCGCTTTATAAATTTCTAGATACAATACAATACACGTGTTGATAGGATGTTGGCGAAGAGGAATTTATTGACTGCCATTCTGTTTCTAGATTGAACGGATCGTACGAGACGTTGAGCGGAGGTCTGACCGTAGAAGCGTTGACTGACTTCACAGGAGGAGTGGCAGCACGCCATGAACTCCGAGATAAGGCACCGAGTGACCTGTTCCAGATCATGCTCAAGGCGTCGAAGAACGGAGCTCTGATGGGGTGTTCCATTGACGTAAGACTTCGCTCATGAATAACCTCCGAATGCGTAATACAGTTACTGAGCTACATTACGTAGAACTGTCAGTCAAACCTGATCTTCATCTGTCTGTCTGTCTCTGTCTGTCTGTCTGTGTGTGTCTCTCTCCTCTCACTCTCCTCTCTCTCCTCTCTCCCTCTCCTCTCTCCCTCTCCTCTCTCCCTCTCATCTCTCTTTCTCTCTCTTTCTCTCTTTTCCTGTCTGACCAGACCTAGTTACTTACTTCCGGCCTTAATGTAGATTGTAGATCTTAGCGAAACCTAAGAACTTGAGTAGACACTTCAAATTATGGAACCAAAGGGACATGTAAGAATAAGTTTTATTGCAGAGCATCATAACAAATTGAAAATAAAAATGCTTAGACAGCGAAATTCTACATACTGTATAGTAAGGACTTACAGCTTGTAGTTAGCAAAACATGAAATATGAATATGAAAAGAGCCCATTATGCTCACTTGCCTTCTGAGTGTGATTCTCGCGAATTAACCATAATATCAACTTTATAATGGTTTTCAGACGGAGGTCAGATTTGTTTAGACTCATCTTCCATCTAATATATATATATATATTATCAATCAATCAATCAATCGATCAATATATCTTTATTGGCATCAATGACAGCATTTAACCAATAACATACAACGTTCAGTATAATTACATGCAGGCAGATCACAATTTAAAGGAGTTAAACAACTTGCATCATTTGAGATAATGACAATAAGTTTTCTGGATACATAGTACTGCCATCAACGGCAATGGGTACCCCCCCCCAAAGGATGAGAGTCCCATTAAGATGGGGATACCGCATGCACATGTATCTAGTCAGTTTGATGCAATAGGGCTAGAGATCATCCTCCCATGCGTTAAAGTAGCAAAGAATTTACCAACGCAAATAGAGGAGATTGTTTAGCTAGTTTTAAAACTTAATTATCCTTAACTACAGCTCCCGTCTCCAGTGTCCGCTAACAAGAGTTACTTCAAGGCAATCATAATAGATAAAGCATCCTAATAAAGTATGATGCTGCATCGGTGGATACAAGAAAATGACGTAACCTTTTTAGAACTCATATTTATTATTTGATGATTTGATTTCCATTGGCAATGCGTTCCATACTGATGGACCGGTAACTTTTAGTGTAAACAGTCTGGTATTGGTGCGCGCTTTGATTGGCCGATATAAAGAAGCGCTTCTAGTTAAATGATCGTGTAACGTGGAGGTAAGCGTGAAGTACCCAGGAAATGTAATCGGTAAAAGGTTTTGTACGTACGGTACATATAGAATAATACACCAATTTGGAGGATCCGAATCTGCTTTAGTTCAAGTATCTTGAGTTCCTTAAAGATTGGCAGTGAGTGACATGTTGATGGTGCCCCCATAATCATTCTTATCGCTTTCGTTTGAAGTACACATAACTTATGGAGGCGGGAATCATAATTTGAAGCCCACACGAGATTGCAATAACTTAGGTATGGAAAAATCAAGGAGTAGTACAAGTTCAATCTGATATCCCTAGGTAGTACTCGTGCCACTCTTGAGATGATTCCGATGTTCTTGGCCACTTTTGAGGCAATGTAATTGATGTGTGCTTTCCAAGTGAGATGATTGTCAATGTAAACACCCAAGAATTTTATAGAGTCAACTTCAGCAATTGGGACTCCGTCCAACGATATCGTTCCTACTGTCGGTTTTATTTTCCTGTGCGACTTAAAAACTATAAGATTTGTTTTATCTATGTTGAGAGTTAATTTATTAGCTATGAACCACTTATTTACTTTAGATAATTCCTTATTTATTATTTCTACAAGGGATGTCCATGAACTGTGTGTGAAAAATATGCTCGTATCATCGGCAAACAATACGAGATAGAGTGCAGATGAGACTTTGGCTAGGTCGTTTATATAAATCAAGAAGAGGAGTGGTCCCAGATTTGAGATATATATATATATATATATATATATATATATATATATATATGCTTCGTCTGGTCGTCTGTAGTTGCATGTATACATGAGTGTTGGAATGTGTGTACATTTTAGGCTGAAGCCAACTGTCGAGAGCAGCAACTGCCAACTGGCCTTCTGATTGGCCATGCTTATAGTATTACCAACGTTCAACTGGTAAGCAAAGTCCATGTCTGTAACCAATGTTTTGAGCGGATATACTCTTAAATGGTGCTATAAAAATCGCAGATTGCAATTACAATTATGTTTTAGTAGAACGTTTTAATAAAAGAGTCATCTGTGCTCCTGGTTTGGCCATTTTCGTCTTTGGGTCCTCTATCATAAGTTTGTATTAAGCAACTTTTTACTCTTTGCTTTTCTTTTTTTGGTCTTAACGTGTCATTCGCAGTTCTTCCATGTGACTGAATTATTGCACCTCACCCAGTGTCTCACCAGTTACATAACGTAGCATAAGAAGGGTTTCAAGTGGTTAAGAAAACGTGTAGTCTGTGTTAGATAACCGCAAATTAACCTGTAATGCTTAATAGCCTATCTCGCCTCGTTTCTTATGTGATAGCGCCCACTGAGACAGTACCATCATTTTACAGCCAAAATAAATCACAGAACAAGATTTCTCCAATACCGCTACAGAAAGTGCAGAGTAAAATAAATAGAGTTAGAATGCGAGCGTCTCGCTGTCGTAGTTGCGGCGCCCAGTCGAGGGTGCAAAATTGTATCTTGCCAATTTGTGTCGCAGTCCTCCATGAATGTTTATTGCGTTTGGGTCTAGGATGCTAGTTAATGCGTTGTGGATGTAGGTGGTTGTAAAGACTAGCAGTAAAGCGGGTCAGATTCCAATGGTGCGCGTTCGCAACCCATGGGGCGACAGCCACGAATGGAAAGGAGCTTGGAGTGACAAGTAAGCTGATAATATTAATATGTAAATATTATTATATTGAATAAAAGTAAATAGCACTAGTTGTATCGTTCAGTGAAATCTTGTGTTCGCTATAAGATAAGTGCGGCGACGTCAATCAATAGGAAGGTTCCAAATTGGTTGGCGTTTTTATCTTGTGTGCCCCTTCTTAGCTCTTGGATTCTCTCTCTTTGTGTTTGTCTGTCTGTCTGTCTGTCTCTCTCTCTGTCTGCTTAAACATATTGACCTAAATATCTCTTTTAATCTTCCAAGTGAATATTATACTATTCTTGCAAATTGACCATTGACTGTGCATACAGCCTAGGCTTACACCACTATAACACCTTGCAGTGTTTTTCATTTCTTTCTACCAGTCAGATTACTTTAAATGAATTGTGTAATTAATCTGCCGCAGTTCACCAGAGTGGCGACTTGTTCCAGACGATGAAAAGCAGGAACTTGGACTCGTCTACAGCCACGATGGCGAATTCTGGTAATTACTTAATAAATCTTTAGCTGTGTAGGGATGCGCCATTGTCCAGTGGTTAGCATACTGGACTTTCAATCGAAATATGTTTCGAGATTTAGGCTTCACTTTGGCTCCGTTTGCCAACTCAGTTATGATGAATACATTGACCGTACACTATCAGTTGAAAGATCAGGAGGCGAGGGAGTTGGTGAGGGAGTTGATGAGGGAGTTGGTGAGGGCTGGCCATCCCAACGCTTATGCCGAATCTAAAAAAAATGAACTCGGTAACACTAGTTATCCTTAGCTGCCGCTTGGTGTAACTTTCAGACACGGATCCGCTTTTTGTGTGTAGAGTTAGAATGAATAAAGGGTCGTTTCTGTTAACTAACTATTCAGTTGTGCTATCGAAGAAATGTTCACTTGATATTATTAGCATTACTCTATAGTCCTAAGATTTTATACAGCGGGCCACTGACAATCTTGTAAGAATGGAAGTGCGATGACATCATGAATCAGTAGTTTAATACCGAACGGAGACGATCATCATCATCATCATCATTAACCATGGGTTCATCGCCCGTAGGTGCTTGATGCGCTCTTTATCACTTCCTTCCATATGTCTCTTTCTCTTGCTATGTGGCTCAGGTGCTGTAAAGAATCGTTTCTGCACCATGTCATGATATCGTCTGTCCATTCTCTGTTAGGGCGTCCTCTTTTGTTCTTCCCTTCCATCATGCCAAAAACTAGCGTCTTGAGTTTCCTGGAGTCATTCATTCTACATATATGTCCAAACAGTTGTAATTTCCTGCACATTACTTTTTGCAACAGAGTTTCTCTTGGGCCAATTTGACTGTACAGTTCTTCATTTGTCATCTTTCGTCTCCATCCGACTCTCAGCAGTTTTCGATAGCACGTTCGTTCAAAAGCCATTATTCGTCTTTCAATTTCCTTGGTTATCACCCACGTCTCACAGGCGTACAAAGCTCCACTGAACACGCAAGTATCCAGGACTGCCAGCTTGGTCTTCAGCGCTATCTCTTTACTTTTCCAGATCTTGTCTAAAGCAGCGAGAGCAGCTTTGGCCTTGGCAAATCTCAGAGTTACTTCTCTCTTGCAATTTAGATCATGTGTAAACGTGCTTCCCAAGTACACGAACTCTTTAACGTTTTCTAGTACTTCTCCATCTAAGGTTATTTGCCGTTCAATTGATTCGCTGCCGAATACCATCGTTTTTGTCTTCGTCGTGTTTACGATCAGTCCATATGGTCTGCTGTCTGACGTCAATCTCGTTGCTGTTTTTTCTAGGTCGTCGATGTTTTCTTCAATAATGTCTATATCGTCAGCAAATCTTAGATTGTTTATTTTCATGCCTTGCACGGATATTCCTCTGCCGTTTTCATTAACCCCGTCCATAGCTCTCTCCAAGTCCATAATAAACACCTCAGGTGATATTGGATCACCTTGCCTTGTTCCTTTATCGGTCTTGAACCAATCCCCCAGTTCATTCTGAAGCCGTACTGCTGCCATAGCGTTCTCGTTTATATCCCTAAGAATTCTTATCAGCTTTTCATTGACACCATAGGAGCTCAGTACTGCCCAAGCTACTTTTTGATCTATGCTGTCAAATGCCTTCTGGAAGTCCACAAAGCAGTTGTAAATCTTTTTGCCTTTCCTTTTGGCTTTCTCAGCTATCAACCTCAGGGACAGAATCTGTTGTACTGTGCTCCTGTCCTTCCGGAATCCATGGCAGCTTGTTCGTCCGCCAGATGTTCTTCCATCTGGGTCTGCAGTCTCTTGGTTAGAATCATCATCAGAATTTTCCCCATATGACTAATAAGTGCTATGGTCCGGTAATTTTTACAATCCTGGGAGCTTCCTTTCTTGTGTATAGTGATCAGAAGTGATTCCCTCCATATTTCCGGTGCTTCTCCCGTTCGCCATGCTTTGTTGCATAACTGATGCAATCGGCTCATCAGCTTTAGTCCCCCGCATTTAAGCATCTCACCAGTGACTTTGTCGATCCCTGGACTTTTGTTCTTCTTTAAACGATTTACAGCCCATTCAACTTCTTCTAGCAGGATATCGTCGTCTAAATCATCTTCTTGCTTTGGTGTGATTTTAGTTAATGACTCAATTAGCTTTCTTGAGGTTGTTGCATCTCGCTGCTCTTTATATAAACTGCTGCAGTACCTTGTCCATCTCTCGAGAATTGCTTTCTTATCTGTGAGCACTTTGTTGTTTTCATCCCTGATTGTGATTTGTCTGGGTTGCCATTTTCTATTTATATTCCGCAACATCTTGAATACTTCTCTGGTCTTATGCTCACCATGGTATTTCTCCACGTCTTTGCATCTGTCTTCCAGCCACTTTCTTTTGTCAGCTCTCGATGCTTTTCTCACTTCATTACATTTTTTCTTGTACTGTTCCTCGACTTGTGTAGACTGGCTTCTGTTTAATTTTAATAACCGTTTCTCTCTTACCAGCTTCATGGTTTCCGACGTTATCCACTTCTTCGAGATGATGTCACATAAAGCTGAGAGTATGCATAGGGAAGCATAGTAGGCCCTATACACTTTTATTCAAACCCAATAGAAAGAAGAAAACGGTAACTTTACATTACGTATTGAGGTGTGGAACATTTTAATACCGCCCTTCGAGGACGTAAAACCCGGATTTAAAGTATGAAGAAAGAGAACAACTGGAACTGAACTTTTTAAGTAGACCTAACTAAAAATCTTAATGAATTCTAGCGCATGTAGAACTGCTGATAAAGATGGCTTCACTAAAAGTTAATCTATTGATTGCAGTGAAGCATCTAGACGAAATCCGTGGTATGGTAGATCATGTGTCATAGCCAAGATGAATGCATGTTAAAGTTTGAATCCACACCGAGTGTGGTAATTTTTTTGTGAATTGATCGGGTGAATTAATGGTTCACCACCGTTTCCCATTTGAATGGGTGCCACGCCATTTGAGATCCTGTGTAAGGAGTAGGACTACTGTGCTAGACCGAGATTCAAAATTCTTAAATAAGCCACCCTATCGGTATGCAAACCGGCAAGTCTGGTAGTGCCAGTCCCAAGCCTGGAGAAAGGAGGACGGAGACGCTAATCATTTTTGCTCTGAAACTCGCAGAGGCGTCTTGGCGTATGTATACACTCTAATCAAAGCCAACCTGGGGATTATCGTCTCCATCCTTCTTTATCCAAACTTGGGACTTGCACCGCCCGAAACCTCGATAACCTTTTGTGCACTGGAACAATTATTATAGCCAAGATGCAGTGACGTAATTTATAACCCATAATGACGCAATAAGAATTGATGACATCATGTGGGCTTGATGCATGGAGTCCATTGAGGCGATCGCATTTTACCAATGAAACTGATGAGGTCAACTTCATTATGTTACTAAATACACCTGGACAATGCTCCTTTAAGCAATTCACTACTAATAGTGAAAATAAAGATGACGTCACGTAAAATGGAACAATAAAATTCCAGATTTTGAATTCATTGAATTAAACAATGGACAACAATGACTTCATCTATGACACAACAAATGAAACAAAGGCGACATCATCAGCAAGAAAACAAAGGGTTTGGCGATTTTAAATGTAGCGAGGAAAAGAATGGACCATTGTGACGTAATATATAATGGACAATTATGAAGTAGGCCTAATATATAATACCAAAAAAGCAAAATGTTATTGCCACGCGCAAGAAACAAAATTCTTAGCGATGTTAGATATAGGGTCTATTCAGTAACGGACAATTATGAGGCGAGATGGCGGGTTCGATGGTTGAATGGCAACGCGCTGGCACTAAGATCAGAAGGACGCGGGTTCGATGCCAGCTAGCCCCTTAGGTTGATTCAGCCTTCATTCCCTAGGTGGCGACAGTAAAATGAGCAGTAGGACAGATGGTCACCTTGCATGGCTGCCAAACAGTTAAATTCGACTCCTGTTGAACTTGTTATTGCTTGTTTTTACTATATCATGTAATCCTACTGCGTACTTGTCAGTTTGAATTAATAAACGAAGATTATTATTATTATTATTATTATTATTATTATTATTATTATTATTATTATTATTATTATTATTATTATTATTATTATTATTATTATGATATCGTGTACAATCGGATGCGGAACCGTATCAATGCCATAGGACTTGACGATCTAACATATAAATAATTGAATTGAATTGAATCACTACGAAGAGTCAATATTTTGGACACATACACGTTACCATTGAAATAATGATTCAATTCCAGTAAATAATTAAATATGCTGATGTCATGCATAACAGAACTATAGACCAATGATACTGCCGCTCAGAATGAAACAATGGCCTGAATGACGACTGTGACGTCACTTACAACATAGAATGGGCTTAATGGTTTTGGATAACCAGTAAAATGAGTTACTTGACAACGACGTTTACGATAGTATAGGCTAATAGTCTGAGTGAAATCCATCACCTACAACAAAACAATGGGAACAATTACGTCACTTATGACAGGACAATGGTCTTGAATCTTGATGATTTTAAGTACCCCGAATGAACAATGAATAATTCAACAGTGGCATTTGCAGGAAACCAATGATTTCCATGAAACCTATTACCTACAACGTAATAATTGACAACCATGACGTAATTTATAGCAGAATAATGGGCTTGGCTGCATTAATTACCTTCATAAAACCGGCGAATTAGCAATCCTTCATAATAACAAAACAATAGTTTGAATGAGTTCTATTATCAACAAATAATGGCAGTTATGACAACGCTTACAATGAAAAATTAGCCAAACACATTTAAAAATTGTGACGTTACTTTTAACAGAGCAACGGGGTTAACAATGCTGTATACCTAATAGAACCGATGGAACAATGATAAAATCACTACGAAGAGTCAATATTTTGAACACATACACGTTACCATTGAAACAATTATTCAATTTCAATTCAAGTCAATTTATTCGGCAACCAACTTTGTAGACAGTACAGCAGTTAACAGAAGATTACTTTTGATCTCGCAATTGGTTACACGGGGATACCAAAGGGGTTGTACACCCCGCTTCCCGGAACCCCCACATGGAGTAAAAATGTAAAGGCGGTATGCGAATAGTATTAGAAATTAACTATACAACGAAGCAACAGATAAATAATTTCACAATCTTAACTAATAAAATGCTTAACTAAGGGGCTCCTAGTCTCATGACGGTACCGTGGCGATGGGCTCTGTCGATTGTCTTCTTGTCTTCATGCATCGTTAAAGTTTGTATAATTCAGAAATGATGATGGCAACATGACAACATGTTTAATGAATTTGAATACCCATAGCTTAACAATTGAAACATGAAGACGCCATGTAATGATTTAATAGAAACGATGAAAGAAAAGATCATCAGTCCTGAAAAAGACTTAAGACTGCTAATTACTAAACAATTCTGGTTGCCTACAGTGAAACAACATACAACAGTCTTAGAGAGCAAATTACGTCAAATGCCACAAGTACATAAAAACTAGTTCACAATATGGCATACTCAGTGCTTTTTCTAGAAAAAAGGTTCCGGAACTGAACAATAGGTTCCGGAACTGAACAATTATGGAAGAGCTAATATCCCGAGGAAAACGGCATTGGGGTTGGGAGGACCTCAATAAACACTGGAAACAGTTCACAACACTGAAATTAAATTTAAAAAACTAAATTATTGTTTTTATTATTAAAATAAATAAATATATTTAGTAGGTCCTAGCTGAAAAAAGGTGCCAGAACGCCGTCCCGGCGCGTTCCGGCTGAAAAAAGCGCTGGACATACTTATAAATATTATTTTATTTATAGAGTCAATGAATTAGAACTACCGCTGCAGCGGTAGTTCTAATTCATTGACTCTATAAATAAAATAATACTGTGAACAATGTGCAATAGTTGTTGAACAATACACACAAGAACACTGCGCAATGAAATATCTGTAGTGAAACATTGGCATTTATGGAACAAAAGCGCCAAGGAACAATCCAAAACACGAATAACATCTATGGTGAAACAATTGGACAAAGGACATCGCGTGACGTATATGAACAGTCGAAGCTGTATTTATGATAGTCTTTGTAAGAGCTAGAAAACGGACTGAAGAAAATAATCCCGAAGCGTTGCATAATCCTAACTAACCTTTACGGTCCATGTGCAAATAGTGAATCCGCCTCAGTTGCACTGCATGGCGACCAGAAGAATGGCTCAACAGTTACCGTCAATTTCATATGACACGCTGTGCCGAATTTAATTGAAGATGTTATCCAAATCCATGCAGTGCAAATGAGGATGAATTCTTATTGGCCAGAAAATATCTGGCGTCAAACTAACTGTCTAATTGGCTGCTTAAACAGCGCAACATAACACACATCTGTACTGCTATTAGTGTCATTCACAGGCCTACTACTTTGTCCTACTTTTTAAGATAGCTGTCGAAACTGAAACACAGTGCTAGAGGCTAGAGCAATGTAATTATAAACATTTGGAAAATACATGGTTAGTAGATGTATAAGGGGGCTTTGAGCGCAGGGCCCTCTGAGGGTCCCGAGACCAATGGGCTCTTACAGCAGATCGACCTTCAAAGGGTCTCCAGAGGCCTACGAACCCATATAGCATATCGACTTTCTCCTGTGTATTTTAGAACAAAATATGCGGGCCCTTAGCGCAGGGCCTCCAGAGGGCCCCAAGACCAATGGGCCCTTATAGCCGACCGACTTCCAGGGCCTCCTGAGGGCCCACGAACGCTTATAGCTTAGAAGTCCTCGAGTGTGACCATTTTCATAGTTGTGACTGATAATATGGTCACAAGTGTCACACTAAATGTCACACTAAAAAGACGGTTGTAATTCTGACTGTTATGATATGGTATGATAGATAGTAAAATAAGATCTACTACCACAACAGTACCATTTTTACTATAAAAATAAAAATTTAAAAAAACTTTTTGGGACAAAACAAAAGAAATCATTTGGTCTAATTCGTGCAGAAAACGTAAATTTACGATGTATACTTTTTTCTCACTCTCACAAAACATGAAAAGTGCCTTTTTCGCACTTTTCTGAAATCGCAGTTTCTGTCACGCTTTCGGCCGAATTGTGTATAAAAAAAGGAAATTCGCGGCACCAGGGCCAATTATAACAATCAACCTCTGGAGGGCCTCCAGACAGTCCATGGGTCCCACGAAAGCTTATAGCGCTAAGGCCTGCCACGCAATTTGTGTACTTTTGTACAAGTGTGACAACTTTCAGAGTGTGACAGACAATATTGTCACAACTGTCACACTAAGCTAGGAGTGCAATAACGGCTTTTCCATTTAATTTTAACACGGATAGGATACCTGAAATGTCATTTTACCATAAAAACAGAAAAGATAATTTAAAAAACCTTTTTTCACAAAACTAAAAAAATTATTATTTTGGTGTAATTCGTGCAGAAAACGCGAATTTACGATGTGTGGTTTTTTTTTCACTCTTACAAAACATGAAAAGTGCCTTTTTCGCACTTTTCTGAAATCGCAGTTTCTGTCACGCTGGGTCGGCCGAAAAATCGCGGCGCCAGGGCCAATTATAGACAGTTCGTGGGACCCACGGACGCAAGGACGCTTATAGCAGAACGGATTTAAACAGTGCCTTTGGCTATCGTGGTTTGTAAGTTCTCAAGTGTGACAAGTTTTACAATGTGACTGATAATATCGTCACAACTGTCACGCTAAGGTATTTTTTACACACATTCAATCAATCAGCCAATGGAGTTCTATACACCGATCTACTCAGAAGCTCTGCGTATTTCCTCTGGCACCATGTCAGGTTTTTAAAACAGCCAGTCAATTGGTCAATCGAAATTTATATAGCACCCCACCTCTTGTGGGGAGAAAAAATAGGATCACGATTGTTGGCCTTAACACATCAAACCGCAAAAGTGTCGTTTGCTGCCGGCCGAGACCCTCCCACGAGGCCGGCCCAAACCATTGGAGTGTGCCAGTAAAAATTATAGCCCCCTAATCGTACGGCGGTGGTGCGCTAGGAATTACAGACTCACTACTCCAACCACCTACGACGAAAACTTTTATTTTGAGGTTTGCGGGCAAGACCCAGTGCTGGTTAGTTTCTTGATTAGTTCCGCCACCATCTCGTCTTTGCTTTGAGTCGGCAACTCTTTTTGTGACCATTTTCACAGTGTGGCGATATTATCGGTCACAAGTGTCACAGTGTCACACTAAGCTAGGAGCCTCTTCCTGCAGAAGCATCTTAAGTCGTTCAGAATTTTTTCAATTTAAATAAATGAATAGGTTGTGGTATACATAAAACATAATGCTAGGACAAAACTTTTGCATTTGGCTCGGTATAGGGAAAACAACCCTCTGCTGTCGCAGGTGCATTGGGGAGTACTGTTTCAAGCATTTAGCACGACTGCGAAACGGTTGTGGGACGAGACCTTGCGCCAAATGTGGAAGGGGTATAAAAACACACGTGGGTGAGTGTATGAAATGTGGTTATTTCGCTAAATATTTGAGAGCTCGACGAGGTGGGTTAGTCCGTGAATTTAATAAAGAATGGAAGCGACTATCAAATATATCAGTAGAATAAAAAAAATTATCATTTGAACAAATGATATAGTTATTGTATTGAGATAATACAGATGAGCAAGCGTCAATCGAATATCAGTAAACAAAATTTCATTTTGAACAAATGATATAATTATTATATTAAAGAAAAGTTTGCCATAGTAATATAAAATAATTTTTAACTATGGCATTGTCCACGAATGAAAAAATTGAACAATTGCTAGGTGAGTTTACCGGGCCCCCAGCTCTTCGGGCTGTTCTACAAAATATTTTGGACGAACCAATTCCTGACGCAGTCAAGCGACGCTTACTACAACCACTGCTTCCAAAGCCAATTCCTCCAGCACGCAAACACAGAGGGGCAAAACGTAAAGCCCTTCTGGCAGAATTCGACCCTCTCCTAAATAAGAAGGACAGAGGTGGACCACCACCCTTTCTAGTGCACAAAGAGCTCGCCAATCGGCTTTTGAGAGACTTTCGTGCAGAAGTACCTCTTAACCACAGGCTGGAAGGAGATGCGTTGGCTTTCTTGAGTGCAATGGAGCACAACATTGAGTCGCAGCTAAACGAAGAGCTCTTGAAATATGGCGGTTTGAAATACTCGCAAGTGTTGACTGTTGATTTGGAAAAGTTGGCACCGACCGTTGATAATGTGTATGGTGGCAACGCGCCCCCCGGCATCATTACTAATACCGCCTACTTTCGAAGCACAGCAGTCCCAATTACCAATGCGGGTAAAGTCCAAGGGGCTATACGGAAGGCCAAAGCCGAAGTACTAAAACTCCTCGAGGACTATACCAATGAAGGGTCGGGGTGGAGAGTGAAGCGGGTCGTGGCGCTAGACCTCAGTTTTGCAAGATATAAGCCTTTCCGAGGTAAGAGCTACTTTCCCACACCAAAGTACATACCCCCTCGTACGGTTATTAATGTCAAGAATGAAGACAATCGTTGCTTCGAGTGGGCCATTTTAAGCGCCATGTATCCAGTAGAAAAGGACCCTCAACGCCCAACTAAGTATCGAGCCCACCTCCACGAACTAAACTTCGACGGTATAGAATTTCCGGTGAAGGTCACAGATATCGGTAAGTTCGAACGTCAGAACCCGATGGTGTCCATATCGGTCTTTGGATGGAATGAAGGGCTGTATCCGATTTATGTATCAACCGAGACTAGAGTTCACAATATTGATCTTCTACTGTTGGCCAGCGACGTAAATGAAAATTTGCCTTTACAGAATTATCACTATGTCTGGATCAAGGACTTGCCCCGAATGCTGTACAAAAACAACGATCATAAAGAGCGAAAACACCAATGTCGTCGCTGCCTACACATATTCTGTAGACAAGACTTGCTGGATGCTCATATCAAAGATTGTCAGGGCATCAGTAAGAAGCCTCAGCGGATTGAAATGCCTGCGGAGGATGAAAATATCCTCAAATTCCAGAACCATCGCAAACAGATGCAAACCCCATATATCATATACGCAGACTTTGAGGCGTTGAACATTCCAATCGAAGGTACAGTCATGAACCCCAGCGAGAGCAATACCAGACAGATAGCTGAGCAGAAACCGTGTAGCTTCTGTTATATAGTGGTTCGTTACGATGGCCGCACCAAGAAGCCGGTGCTATATCGTGGAGAGAACGCCGTGCAACAATTCCTACAACGAATACAAGGCGAGCTGGACTCTATTAAACAAAGGCTGGCCACCCCAGCTAAGATGGTTATGTCAGCGGCCGATCGCCAATCATTCCGCGAAGCCATCGAATGTCACATCTGCGGAAATGCTCTCGAAGCGGATAGAGTTCGTGACCACTGCCACGTTACCGGTAAGTACAGAGGTGCTGCTCACAACGCTTGCAACCTCAAACTTCGAATATATCCAGATAAGTGTAAGGTACCGGTGGTCTTCCACAATCTGCGAGGTTACGACAGCCACCTCATAATGCAAGCGATAGGTAGCTGTGAGGCCGCACAGGATGAGGAAACTGAAATTAACTGTATTCCTAACAATATGGAGAAATACATGACATTTAACATTGGTCAACTACAGTTCATCGATAGTCTCCAGTTTCTAAACAGCTCGTTGGATAAATTATCAGGAAATCTGTCGTTAGAGGATCTTAAAGTCACAACGACATATATAAACGAAAACTTTCTTCACAATGAAAGGACAAAACTTGATCTGTTGAGACGAAAGGGCGTATATTGTTACGAATACATCCATGATTACCACCGCTTCGAAGAAGACCGACTTCCACCCAAGGAAGCGTTCTACAGCAAGCTCACACGAGAGAGCATTTCTGACGAGGATTATCAACACGCACAACGAGTGTGGGACGAGTTTGACTGTAAAACTCTAGGTGACTATCACGACTTGTATCTCCGTACGGATGTACTCCTACTGGCAGATGTCTTCGAGACCTTCAGGTCCACATCGATGAAGCACTACAGTCTGGACCCGGCTAACTACTTCAGCCTACCAGGAATGGCCTGGGACGCTTTGTTGAAAAAGACGAAAATTGAGCTCGAACTTTTAACAGACATAGACATGCATTTGTTCGTAGAGAAAGGTCTCAGAGGCGGAATTTCGATGGTGTCCAAGAGATTCGCAAAAGCCAACAACCCACAATGCCCAGATCACGATACCACGAAGCCAGACAACTGGATCATGTATCTCGACGCGAATAATCTTTACGGCTGGGCGATGCAACAGCCATTACCAGTTGGAGGATTTAGCTGGGCAAGTCCAACTCTCGATGAAGTGTTGGAAACTGCGGACGACGCGCCTGAAGGCTTCCTTCTCGAAGTCGATCTTGAGTATCCGGAGCACCTCCACATTGCTCACAACGACTATCCCCTAGCACCGGAGACCCTGACTGTCCAAGAGGAGTGGTTGAGTGACTATCAGAATGTGCTTATGAACGAGTTGGGAGGCAAGTTCACAAAGCATGTGAAGTTAGTACCAAGCCTACGACCTAAGGAGCAGTATGTGGTCCATTATAGAAATCTCAAACTCTACCACTCGTTAGGCCTACGAGTTGCTAAAATCCATCGCGCCATTAAATTCAGGCAGGAGGCATGGATGGCTCCATACATTGAGATGAATACGAAATTGAGAGCGAAGGCAACGTCGGAATTTGAGAAGGATTTCTTCAAGCTGGCTAATAATGCGGTCTTTGGAAAAACCATGGAAAATCTTAGAAAAAGAATCAGGGTCAACCTGGTCCCGACCTCAAAAGTTGACAAACTTCGTAAACTAATTGCGGACCCGGCCTACATATCACACAAAATCTTCAACGACCAAATCGCCGCGATTCACAGTTTGAAGAGCAAGCTCAAGTTAAACAGACCTGTATATGTCGGCCAGGCGGTCCTCGACCTCAGCAAGCATCTGATGTACGACTTCTGGTACAACGATGTGAAAAACGAGTACGGAGAAAAAGCCCAGTTGCTATATACAGACACTGACAGCCTGTTATTTCAGGTGGAAACTCCGAACGCCTATACCGATATGTGGAATAAAAAACACCAATACGACTTCTCAGAGTTTCCAAGGGACAGCCCATACTACGACGTCGAGAACAAGAAAGTCGTGGGCAAGTTCAAAGATGAATGTAACGGAGTTGCCATAGCCCAATTCGTGGGACTGCGCCCGAAGATGTACTCGATCTTAAAATCGGGTGGTTCAGAAATCAGGAAAGCAAAAGGCGTTCAGAGAGCAGTTGTGAAGAAGGATCTGCACCACGAGCTATACAAGGAGTGCCTGTTCGAACGAGAAGAGATGCGGCACACACAAGTCGTGATTAGAAGCCACGACCACCAGATCGGAGTGTACGAGCAGAATAAGATCAGCCTCTCTCCATTAGACACAAAAAAGTGGATATCTCCGGACGGGATAACAACGCTGGCATATGGGCACTACAAAATCAACGACGGTTGAGTATTCTATCGGGGGGTAGCTCAGTGCCCATAGGCACCAGAAGCAGCTCCTCACGTACAAAACCGCGGCCAGGCCCATCAACTAGATGGTATAAAGCCGGTTTACCAGCCTGCCGAACAACATCCAAAATAGCGTGGATGGTGAGCGACCAGTTAGGATCGGTGGCACGTTTGCTTCCACCTTCGAGCTCGCCGGGAGCGTACAAATAGCGGACGAGAACGTCGTGTCCGAGAATAGGCTCATCCATTCCCCACAAACGAGTTTTCATTTGTGAATGAGAGGGCTTCTGTGTCACTTTAGCAGCTTTCATCGCTTCAACCGGCTTCATGTCGAGCAAGCGCGTCGGCTCATCGTTTAGTGTAGCTACAACTTCGGGCAATCGTCGAACCCATTCCACTGACCGTTCTGATGACCCCCTTGCATCCAGGAGCAATTCCTGAGCGTATTGAGCACCGAAGAGTCGCTCAGCTAGAGTACGGTTAAAGCGTTCAACGATGCCCTGTTGGCGATGATTACCGGCCTGTCCGCGTCTTACAAGAACGTCGTGCTTCGCCAGCAACGGTGTAAAATCACCCATAAATTCGCGTCCAGGATCGACCTGAAAGAGTCGAGGCCAAGTTAATGGGCCCCTCTTATAGATCCGGCTTAAAGCGGCGGCGACTTCGGTCGCACTTTTGTTGATCAACGGTTCAGCTTCTTTGTATCGTGAGGCAACATCAACAACAGTGAGAGCGTATTTATAAGTCTTTCGACCTACTTTATCGTGAGGTAAAAACAAGAGATCGGCTTGGTGTACCGCGTTTGGTCGATTTTCATCGAACTTTGGACGCGGTATGCGGCGTGGAACGGGAAGATAAATCTGCCACACAGCTTGTTTCTTCAGCCAATCACGAGCCTCCGCCTCGGAAACTTTGGCGGCTGAGGCTAGTTTCTTCACCGCAGCCTTACCTCGCCAGTAACCTCTAGGGCTGTAATAGACGGCTGAAAGGTGCTTAGACATTTCAGTAATACTATATATTACAAACAGGTAAACACATACACAAATGAATTTCATTTGCGTTTTCGCTGGCTCGTTCTGACACCCATCCCCAGCCTCGACTTCGCTGACATAATGGCCGATACGAGCCGGGCATCCTTCTTCTCATAATCCGGAGTTTCATCGGTGAGTGCGATCTTCGACGCGGCTGCAGCGAGGATGTCATCTGCGTGGTTACGCCCCGGAGTATCTTTATGAACTGCGTAAGCCACATCGTGGTGGAGGCACGCACGGTCGAGCTGATTAACACCGTGATAGCGCTGTGACAGCCGTTTATCGAGTTTTGTGAATGGTCCACAGTAAGAGTACTTTCCCGTATTCTGAAAAGAACCTCCCGGATTATCTTCCGAAGACATACCGGATGGAAGACTCATATGCATCTCAGGCAGAGGAAGAGCGTTGAGGGCCCTATTCAGTAGAGAACCTCCAGTCTTTCGCACTTTAGAAGGCAAAATTTGGCTCTTCTTTGCACCGCAGACGGCACAGGTTCCCTTCTTGGCTGGCCGACCGTTTCGTAACTCGACAATTGTTTCATTTGAAGTCTCAGTATGTTTCTTACATCGTAGGCAATACATTGTTTTCGTTGAATACAATCATAACTCGTTGTCTCTATATGGAAATAACAAATTTCGATCTCGAAGCCGACGATGGGAAAAAACACCACCATTGGTTGTTGCCATCAAGCATACGATGCATAATCTGTGGGCCTAGCGGATGTGGAAAAACAAACCTACTACTCAACCTCCTTCTGAAGAAGGGGTACCTACGTTTTGACCGGCTCTATCTATACTCAAAGTCTCTGGGACAGGAAAAATATCAGTTTCTTCGGGACTGGATAACAGAACTCGAAAAAGTTGCCGGTAAGGAAGTGGCTTCCTTTCACTCTTGCTCAGATGAAATAGTTCCAGTTGAATCATTAAATAAGAATGCCAGAAGCCTTCTAGTTTTCGATGACGTCATGCTTGAAAAACAGTCGCCCATCGAAAGGTATTTCACTATGGGTCGACACGGTGGCGCGGACTGCTTCTACTTAACTCAAAATTATTTTCGAATTCCGAAGCAAGCGATCCGTGACAATGCTAATCTTATCGTCCTCTTCAACCAGGATAGCAAGAATTTACGAGCCATTCACGATACGTTCGTGGGCGGCGACATGTCTTTCGATGAGTTCCGTACGTTCTTCAGCGAGTGTGCTGCCCAGCCATATGGATTCGCAGTCATAGATTTGACGTCCAAAGTGTACGACGGAAAATATCGTTGCGGCTTCGATCGCTTCTATAAGCCCAAGGCAAGTATTTAAAGACATGATATAGGCAACATATAGTCGACATACAAACGCGATGTGGACAAAAGTTATCGTTACTGATTGATTGAATGTGTATAAAAAAATACCTTAGCGTGACAGTTGTGACGATATTATCAGTCACATTGTAAAACTTGTCACACTTAAGAACTTACAAGATATAGTCGACATACAACCACGATGTGGACAAAGGTTTCTTCTAAACAGGAGCGAGACGCGTTAACTCAGGATTATTTAGCTCGGAGAAATCGATTGAGACAGCGTTTTGTGGATGAGAAGCTCGGTGAAGCCAATCTTCAGTACGATGCGGCAAAGCTTTTCAAACCAATAGCCACAGCCACGGCTGAATCACAGGCGGCTACGTCCAAGGAGCTGCAGAAAGTTACCAGCGCTTTACAGGATTTGCCGGCGCAGATTTCAGAGTCTGCTAATTTTAACTCGATAGCGGCGTTGTTCGGTGATTCCGTTGGAGCAACTGCTCCAACGGCTATTCCAGCGATTGCGGCACACCCCGCTCAGGAATCATTGCTCGTCCACCCAAACAGACATCTCAACGTCGATGCAATCAGGCGGCACGGTTTTACCCCTCCGAGCGAGCTCGACCTGAACGACACGGCAGCTGTGAAACAGATAATCGAAGGCGTAAATTATTATAATCGCCCCACCCTGGGCAAAGAGAAAAGGAAGGCCAATAAGAACGGAGACGAAGAAAAGGTACATGCGCTGGCCGTAGATATCGGCGTCCTACAGGACTACAGAGATCGAATTCGTTTGCTATTGAAAGGCCACGCCCTCACTAAAAAAGGAAAGGGTTTCAGTGTTCCAGCCGTTCCTCTGAAATTACAAGGTAACGCCTTGGTGAGCTCTCCGTCGACCCCGTCGCGCTGTCTGCTGGTAGACTAAGAGTGTTTAAAGGTGGGAACCTCGTGCTCGAAGCTCCTGCCGATGAGTCATTGTTCAGCCTGTTAACGAAACGCTTCGTTAAGACTAAGCAATATTCGCCTCAGGCAATTGAAACTTTCAAAAAGCTCGTACAGATGTCTGGTCTGCCTATTCATGGCCGGAAAAGTAAAAAGTTCCAGCTGATTCGAGGCGGCGCGGTGCAATTTTACAACGATCCAAACGCCCTGGTAGAGAGGTTGCAGCTTTTGGTGGCCTCTAGGGCCGCGGGAAACACAGGTCTCGGCAACGAAATCTCCGCCATTCTTGACGAGTTACTGCGTTCCGGTGCGATCTCCAAAGAGCTGGCACTCGAATTGAATAGAAACATGCTCATAAAATAAAGTACACAAGATGGAACGCTCGGAGAAACTGCTCGAGGAAATTCGAGACCTTTTGCAGCCTAAGGAAAATTTTAGTATAGTTGTTTCCTCAGATACTACAGGGTGGACCACGGCTTTCTCACCGCCGCTGTACCTGGATCCAAAAAGACGCTTTGAGCTTGCTTTGGTCAATCTTGAAACTTATAATTCTATTCCAAACATTGACAGCTCAAATAACAAGTTCGTCTACAGCTCCACCAATGGACAGGCGTGGAAGACGATCATTTTGCCCGACGGAAGCTACGAGATCGCACAGATTAATGATGAAATCAGCCGGCAGTTAGAAAAGCAAAATCCGCCGCCGACAGGTGTTGTTCAACTCGGCTTTAATTCTCCTATTACTATAGGAGCCAACGCATCTACCCTACGCGCCTTCGTAAAGATAACGAATGCCCAATATATAGTAAATATGGCGCAATCTACTATCAGGCAAATGCTCGGTTTTAACCCTCAGAGGCTTGGTATTGGTTATAAAGAGGGAGAAAATCCAGTCGATATTCTCCGCGTGGACACAATCCTGGTAAATTGTGACATTATCTCTGGATCGTATCGAAATGGTAGCCAGCTGCCAGTAATCTACAGTTTTTTCCCGGATGTATCGCCCGGCTACAAGGTAATCGAGTCTCCGAAAAATCTGGTGTACCTACCAGTTGCACCTGCTGGCAACGTACAGGGCATTCGTGTGTGGCTGACAGACCAGAATGGTGAACAATTAAACCTCCGCGGTGAGACAGTAACTATAAGGTTTCACATCCGCAGTGCGTAGATTTTCACACTTAAATATTCTCATGTTTGTTCTTGGAATTAAAAAGCGGCGTCGTGTCGTGGGTGGTGGACTTTTCGACTGGATACCCAAAATCGCGGGTTTCCTTGGCCGTGCAGGCTCCTTCATTTCGGCGAATAGAGGCACAATCACAAACGTTGCCAAGGCGGTTGGTAATGTCGCGAAAGCCGGCGCCACAACAGCATCTGCCGTCAGGCAAATTGTTGATGCCGTGAAAGCGAGACGCGCTGCGGCCGTAAATGAAGCTCATTTACGAAATGAAAATTCATCTGCCGCGCCCGTTGTTCCCGCACCTTTGGAGAAGGCGCTCAGCGACAAGAGCATCGAATACTTAAAACAACTGGCTGTGAGTCCGCCATCAGTTGTTCCGGCAATGGCTGACATAAACAGCCGTATTGCTGGATCCGGTTTCAAAACTATAAAGCCGAGTCGCGGCGGCAAGGGTCTGTTTCTCGCAAAATGAAAGAAAAAAATTCCGACTAATTCACAAAACGCAAAAAATGCTTTACCCACCACATATGAAATTCATTTCGTAAATGAAATTCATTTGCAGCATGATTAATAATTGAAGCTTGAACTTTTTTTAGCTATAATAATGGCGGCATTTGACGTGCCGAGTGAAATGTTGGACATCGCTTCGGCGGTACCCGATGATAATAGCATCGAATCGTTTGAATACCGCGAGTATGAATCACAAAACCCTGCGGCTATTAACAACGGCCAGGCCATACAGATAGACATCCAGAACCAAGACATTTTCACACAGCCTTCCAAGAGCTACCTTCTTGTGGAGGGCAGGCTTACCACAACAGGCGCAGCTTACATCGCAGACTCGTTAGTGTCATTCATCAACAACGCCATCCCGTACATGTTTTCTCAAATTCGATACCTGGCTAACAATACCGAGATAGAGAATGTCATGTCACCTGGGCAAGCCACGACGATGAAAGGCATGCTGGTTTACGGCGATGATTTTTCCAAAGGCGAAGGTTTAAACATGTGTTGGCAGAAGGACACGAGTGCGGCGGCGGCGGCTGCGAATATCGGCTTCGAGGCCCGTCGACTGATGATCATTGGAAAACCCGTCCCTATTGGAACGTTTTCATTCATCGTTCCCTTAAGACATCTATTCGGTTTTTGCGATGATTATCACAAGGTCGTATACGGGATCAAACACTCCTTACTGCTGAGCCGGCAGGGAGATGCAGACGCGATCTTCAAGGAGGCCGCAGCGGCCAATGGCCAGATCATGCTGACTAAACTCTCCTGGTTCATGCCTCATATAATACCCGCTCTGGAGTATAAAAGCATGCTTATGAAGCAGATTGAAGCCAAGGTTAAGGTACCTGTGGCATTCCGCGCCATGCAATGCGACAACATTGCGGTGCCACGAGCGACGACTTTTTCCTGGCGTTTGAGCGTTAAGTCGGGCACGGAAAAGCCACGCTGGATTCTTGTTGCTTTTCAGACTGGAAAGAATGCACATCAAGGCCACAATCCGGCACTGTTTGACCATGCACAGGTTCGCAACATATTCGCTTTGCACAACACCGATCGTTACCCGGTGGTTGACATGAATCTCGACTTCACCAAGAGGACAACTTCTCGCGCTTACAAGGCCCTACGTGACTTCAAGGAAGAATATTGCGGTATAGACGCGCGTGAATCGTCATGCCAACTGACACCAATGGAATTTGTAGATTTGTTTCCGATCTTCGTCCTGGACGTGCGCAGGCAATCCGAACGACTTAAAACCTCTGTACAGGACATACAAATCAAGGTGGAGTTTAACGAAGGGGTACCAAATAATACGACGGCATATGCCGTCCTGATCAGCGACCGACTCCTGAATTTTGAATCGGATGGCAGCAAATTCAACGTCGTCTACTAGAAATCGGTTTTTCACATTTAGATACAAGGCCCTCTTTTAGATATATTTTTTCCAAAAATGAAAACTGAATACGTTGCGTTCGGCCTTTCACTGACCGAAGGGCAAAAGCAAACATTGGCTAAAGCTGCGCGCGCCGGCACTGGTGCCACGATCCGACTCGCTCATGGTCAGCTTCGTGGAGACGATAAGCTCGCGCTGACAAAAGTTCAAGCCGCCCGAATCGTGAAGAAGATTTCGGAAGGCGTTGGCATGGAGCTGAGATTCACCAAAACGCAATTGAAAAAGATGACAAAATCGGGCGGATTTCTTCCACTACTGGCTCTCCTCCCACTGATTTTTGGTGGGTTAACCGCGGTGGGTGCCGCGGCTGGAGGGGCCGCCGAAGTGGCAAAGGCCGTGCACAACAAACAGGCCAGCGATGCAGAGGCTCTGCGCAAGAAACAGGCCAGCGATGCGGCCCAATCCGAGAAAAAACGGATCGACGACGCGGCTTTGGCAGAGGCCGCGCGTCACAATCGCGAACTCGAAGCTCAGGTCCGCGGGACCGGTTTATATCTCGGGCGCCAGACTTATGGTGGTTGCTGTTCAATGTGTAAAGGATCCGGCCTGTACATCGGACAAAAAAACTAAAACCGCTGAGCAACTTCGATATAGAGAAAGTTGCCGGAGCTCTGCCGCATTTCCGCGGTGTTTTCATGCGAGATGGTCTGCCCGCCGTGGCTCGTGAGAAGGAGTGTGGAGTTGTTAATCTGGATTCCGGTTCTGGTGATGGTACTCACTGGGTCGCCTATTGGATAGATGGACCAAAAGCCGTCTATTTTGACAGTTATGGGCTGGATCCGCCTCTCGAAATTTCTAGATATTTAAAAAATCCTATAAGAACACAAACATTTCAGCTACAGGGGCCAGATGATGTGGTATGTGGTCATCTCTGCCTAGCCGTGCTAATAGAGCTCGCTGCTGGAAAGAATTTTGAAGATATCGTGCTTGACTTATGTTAGACTTCCGTCACCTTTTTGTATATAAAAAATGCCGGTTGATAAATTTGGAAGAGACGGTGGAGGTGGGGTGGGAGGGGGGCAGATAAGCGCCGCTGGGCTCGTCCACAAAGCGGGTGATACCATGATGGGAATTCTGTCGGCTGGAGGTTTTCGACTGACAAACGTGGGAACGCCCACGATGGAAACAGACGCCGCGACAAAGGCTTATGCAGACATCATAGATCAGGACAACTTACAAATCACCGGTGGAACGATGTCTGGTGTTCTAAAAATGGGTGGCCACAAAGTTACTGGGCTGCCCACAGACGCTGGTGCGTCTGAAAGCGACGCTGCGAGCTGGGCACAAGTGGTACGATACGCGGACCAGAAGGCGACCGCAGCCGAAAATCATGCAGACCAAAAGCTTATCGATGCCAGGCAGTACACGGACGAGAAGAATGCGGGGCTGAGAGATTCCGTTAGGCGATATGCAGATGACAAGGACCTTATTGTTAAAAGTTATGTTAACGAGCAAGATGTTATCGTCAGGAATGCGTGCGTGCTCAAATCCGGCGGTGTAATGACTGGAAGTTTAGTTATGGGTGGCCACCGAGTTACTGGGCTCCCAACAGAAATTTCAGGATCCGATAGCGACGCAGCGAGTTGGAAACAAGTGTCAACAGCGGTCGCTGGCGCTCTAGTAAAACTCGATAGAGTACCCACGGAGTCGTTGCATGTGGTGAATAAGCGGTATGTAGATTCCCGAGACGCTTCTTACAGACAGTACGTGGATGAGAAGGTCACCACCGCTAGAAGATATGTGGACGAGAAGCATGCTATCGTAAGAGGCGGGCATGTGCTCAAAAGCGGCGATTCTATGACTGGTGATTTGACCATGGGTGGTAAAAGAGTGACTGGGCTGCCAACAGAAATTCCAGGATCTGATAGCGACGCCGCGAGTTTGAAACAGGTGACGCAGCTGATCAGCAACGCCACTAAGAATAATGATACGGCGCCGGCTGGACCAAAGTACTTGACTAACAAGCGGTATGTGGACGCGAAAAACGCTGAGATTGGAGCTTCAGTTAGACTCTATGCGGACCAGAAAGCTGAAGCTGCTAAGACGTACGCCAACGAGCAAGATGTTATCGTTAGGAGCGCATGCGTGCTTAAAGCTGGTGATGCAATGACTGGTGATTTAATCATGGGCGGTAAAAGAGTTACTGGGCTCCCTACGGGCGCAGCAACGTCCGAAAGCGACGCGACGAGTATGGCACAAGTATCGAAGCTGATCGCCGACAACATGACAAAGAGTGATAGAGTACCAACAGAACCGTTGCATGTGACAAATAAACGATACGTTGACGTGAAAAACGCTGAGATTGGAGCTTCCGTTAGACTCTATGCGGACCAGAAAGCTGAAGCTGCTAAGAGGTACGCCAACGAGCAAGATGTTATCGTCAGGAACGCGTGCGTGCTCAAATCCGGCAGTACCATGACCGGTGATCTGGCTATGGGTGGTAAAAGAGTGACTGGGCTACCAACAGAAATTCCAGGATCTGATAGTGACGCCGCGAGTTTAAAACAAGTGGCGCAGCTGATCACTGATGCCACTATGAATAATGATACGGCGCCTGCGGGACCAAAGTACTTGACTAACAAGCAGTATGTGGACAGTGAGATAGCTAATGAAAGGCGATACGTGACGGGCATCAAGATTCTCAACTACAGCGGCCATATTCCGCCCCTTTCCAGAAACGTTTCCGAAACGGGTTTTATTGCCTCAGCCAACGAATCTTTACCCACTAACCCGCCCCATATGGCATTCAACTCGGGTGTGAGAGGTGAGTGGAAGACGGCGTCCACATCGAGAACCCAGATTGGGGATCGGGTTACAGGGACTTTTTTAATGATTGAATGCCCGACCCCTGTGCGAATATGGAAGGTTAGTCTGGCCGGGGGATCTAGTCCTACTGCTCCGCGTATCACGTCCTGGAAGTTTTATGGGGTTCCAACCACCGATTCACAGAGAGTCCCTGCTCTCATTTCCTCCACTGTCGCTTTGACTAATTCTGCACAAGAGTTCACCTTCACTAGTGACACAGTACACAAAAAATTCATGCTGGTGGTCTTGGCCACCAGCCCAACACAAGGTACTTTTGGAATATCCCACTTCCAGATCTATACATATTTTAGACACGGGGGACAGTCAGTAGTATAGAAAAGTATGACTGACACGCACTACAAGATTCGGGGGTATCTCCGTCAACACGGAGAAATAGACATGTGCAAATACAGCATAGACAGTCTAGGTGATGTGGGCCACTGGGGGTACGACATCCCGAAGCCCACCGCAGAGCTATTGACCGCGGTGCCTCAACAGCACATCGACTTCGTGTCTGACGATTACCACAACCGCGATATCTATACGGCGGCCGGAACGGTAACCACGACTGCGTGGCAAACTCTTCCATTGACCGCTGCGCGTTTTCCGTGTATAACTTTGCAAACCACCAATCAGGGGGTTTCGTTAGAGGGCGGGTTCTGGAAGCTTACAGTCTTTGGTGTTTGCGGTGGTGATGCAACAGTTCGCGTTATAGCACCGGCAGCTGCTGGGGGTAGCATCGATCGTACAGTTGACATTCAAAGTGGACAATTTGATGCATCTAGGGCAATATTCGTTCCAGGACAAACGAGTTTCCGAATTGAAGGCAAAAAGAGAGGCGTTGAAAGTACTTCATCTATCGACTTAAACGTAACTTTACTAATAGAGCAACTATAAAAAACAATGGCTTTGTATCCAACGCTTACGGAGCCGACAATTTCGTCAGACACGAAGTCGCAGACGTTTCGTCTGCAGAAGATCGGTGAAGTAGAAGCATTCCTGAGATCTGAGGCGATAAGTCGAGGACAACTGTGCAAAAAGTATAAGAGGGTTGTAGATGTGGCTAATGGGGCCTCGGCCGGCCTTGCTATAGTTAGTCTTGGAACTGGGGTGGGTGGGGCAGCTATGCTAGCCACTGGTATTGGTTTTATTCCTGGTATTGTTCTAGAGAGTTTGGCCATAGCGACGAGTTTTCTGGATATTATTGGAAATGTTGTAAGTAGAAGTTGCTAAAGCTTCAAAACACGACGAAATTTGTATTTTGGCGGAGAGTAAGCTAAACACTGTTCATGACCACATTTCTAAGGCGTTAGAGGACACGGCTATTAGCGATGAAGAATATAAACTTATTCTGGGAGAGGAGGAGAAATATAGAACGATGAAACGTGATATACAAAGCAAGAATGGAAAAAAAGAGTTGCCGAGTCAAAGCAAAGACCAGATGGTGGCAGAACTAATCAAGAAACTAACCAGCGCTGGGTCTTCTCCGCGAACCACGATATAAAAATTTTCATCGTAGGTGGTTGGAGTAGTGAGTCTGTAATTCCTAGCGCACCACCGCCGTACGATTAGGGGGCTATAATTTTTACTGGCACACTCCAATGGTTTGGGCCGGCCTCGTGGGAGGGTCTCGGCCGGCAGCAAACGACACTTTTGCGGTTTGATGTGTTAAGGCCAACAATCGTGATCCTATTTTTTCTCCCCACAAGAGGTGGGGTGCTATATAAATTTCGATTGACCAATTGACTGGCTGTTTTAAAAACCTGACATGGTGCCAGAGGAAATACGCAGAGCTTCTGAGTAGATCGGTGTATAGAACTCCATTGGCTGATTGATTGAATGTGTGTAAAAAATACCTTAGCGTGACAGTTGTGACGATATTATCAGTCACATTGTAAAACTTGTCACACTTGAGAACTTACAAACCACGATAGCCAAAGGCACTGTTTAAATCCGTTCTGCTATAAGCGTCCTTGCGTCCGTGGGTCCCACGAACTGTCTATAATTGGCCCTGGCGCCGCGATTTTTCGGCCGACCCAGCGTGACAGAAACTGCGATTTCAGAAAAGTGCGAAAAAGGCACTTTTCATGTTTTGTAAGAGTGAAAAAAAAACCACACATCGTAAATTCGCGTTTTCTGCACGAATTACACCAAAATAATGATTTTTTTAGTTTTGTGAAAAAAGGTTTTTTAAATTATTTTTTCTGTTTTTATGGTAAAATGACATTTCAGGTATCCTATCCGTGTTAAAATTAAATGGAAAGCCGTTATTGCACTCCTAGCTTAGTGTGACAGTTGTGACAATATTGTCTGTCACACTCTGAAAGTTGTCACACTTGTACAAAAGTACACAAATTGCGTGGCAGGCCTTAGCGCTATAAGCTTTCGTGGGACCCATGGACTGTCTGGAGGCCCTCCAGAGGTTGATCTGTTATAATTGGCCCTGGTGCCGCGAATTTCCTTTTTTTATACACAATTCGGCCGAAAGCGTGACAGAAACTGCGATTTCAGAAAAGTGCGAAAAAGGCACTTTTCATGTTTTGTGAGAGTGAGAAAAAAGTATACATCGTAAATTTACGTTTTCTGCACGAATTAGACCAAATGATTTCTTTTGTTTTGTCCCAAAAAGTTTTTTTAAATTTTTATTTTTATAGTAAAAATGGTACTGTTGTGGTAGTAGATCTTATTTTACTATCTATCATACCATATCATAACAGTCAGAATTACAACCGTCTTTTTAGTGTGACATTTAGTGTGACACTTGTGACCATATTATCAGTCACAACTATGAAAATGGTCACACTCGAGGACTTCTAAGCTATAAGCGTTCGTGGGCCCTCAGGAGGCCCTGGAAGTCGGTCGGCTATAAGGGCCCATTGGTCTTGGGGCCCGCTGGAGGCCCTGCGCTAAGGGCCCGCATATTTTGTTCTAAAATACACAGGAGAAAGTCGATATGCTATATGGGTTCGTAGGCCTCTGGAGACCCTTTGAAGGTCGATCTGCTGTAAGAGCCCATTGGTCTCGGGACCCTCAGAGGGCCCTGCGCTCAAAGCCCCCTTATACATCTACTTGGTTTGATGTGTATGAATAAAATGAGTTCGAATAGTAGCAATAGGCCCTATATAAAATCCAGCTTATTAACCACAACCTATAGACCTGTTTTGTTGATTCGCTTGCTCTTCTGGTTTCAAGTTCAGAGAAGTAAAGCCAGAAGGATGTTTTATATTGCCAAACTCTTTACTTTCATTGATAAGTTCTCGTGCTTATAAATAAGCTGAACTCTAATAATTATAATTGCAAATTTCTTATGCATAGCAATAAGAGGCTAATTAAGAAATTCTTTACAATTCTTGCTACAATACGCAAATTCTTCTACTATTTGCATTATTATGCGGAGTTATAAACAATGCGCATTGCATCGACAGGATGTCCTACAAGGATTTCGTGACGAACTTTCAGCGACTGGAGATCTGTTTTCTTGGTCCGGATGGACTGGCTCTGCAAAGTTCTTTGGGTTCAGGAAATGAGCGATCGGTCAAATGGGAGTCTAACATCCAAGAGGGTTCTTGGATGCGCAGTGTGAATGCCGGTGGATGCAAGAACTATCCACGTAAGTTCTTACGCTGATTGGAAGTTAAACGTTTGTACGGCAGCCATTTTTATCATAATGTCCGCTGTGTTTCAATTCTAACACGGGAAGTCGTGGAAATAGATATAACAATGGTAGCCTAATTCATCTGCATGGCCCCCTTTTGACAGAATATACTATCGCGGAACTTCAACAACTGAAATTAACTTTGCGGATAAAATGAACTTCTTATGCTGTGCTTGTGATGGTGTTGTTGTACTGTTTACTGTTATACCGTTGACTGATTAAAAATAATGGCGTCATTTGCCAATGGGTTGTAAGTTGTAACGATGGAAATTTAATAGGTAGGCCTATACATACATTATTAACAGTCGTTTTGGTCACTTAGCATCCATTATTCCGAATATGGCACGGCTACTGTCAATTTCTAAAGGTTCCCTTAGACCGGCTGCGTTGCATATCGCGGGTGGGAGGGGGGCTACAACTGAAGAGGTAAATTCAAGCTACAGCGCAACTACGACCCAATAACTTCATTGACCTATCGCAGGAAGGCTTTATTCATCGCGTTTGCTTCGGAAGTCATTTTGATCGTCATCTCTTTACAGAGGAACATAACAACAAACTAAGTGTAGAACAAATTACATATAATAGTATATAGCCTGCAGTGCACTGTATAGTCTGTCTTTCTGAACGGACCTTATACGGAGGTTTTATATATTTTGGAGTGATGGAATTTATTGCATTTAATTATAAATTCACACAGACTAGTTTCACGACTCTTTGAGAATCAACTTCAGAAACGCAGTTTCAGCGTTGTGCAAACATGATCGCAGTAGGCCAGCAACCAGTCACACATTCCAGCTTCCCAACCAGAAAAGGTGGAGAGCTGAGTTTGTACAGATTGTCTGGACTCTAGAGCTTTGAATGTGTTTTGATGTATAGAGAGCTTTTGGACAAACCCGCAGTACAGGATTACGATCGATGATCAGGATCCAGATGATGACGAAGGCAATGGGACAATTGTCGTCGGAGTGATGCAGAAGGACAGAAGGAAGCTGAAGAACAAGGCCAAAGGAAACCTCGTCATCGGATACTATATCTTCCAGGTATAATACATGTTCTGTTCTAAATGCTTCTGCTAGGCTCATCGCTCGACTACCCCGGTTTGCCCATATCTCTACTTACATGCTTGATGTCCTTCACTGGCTCCCTATTGCTGCAAGCATCCGATATAAGATCCTCCTTCTTGTCTCTAAATCTCAGCAGCCTACTGCCCAGAAATATCTCTCGAAATATCTGCGAAAGCCACTATCTGCATCTTCTTCTCGCTCATTGCGCTCTGTTAATCGGCTTGATCTTTTTGTTCCCAGGACTAAAACTGCCTTGGCCCAGCACCGGGCGTTTGCTGTAGTGGGTCCCACGATATATGGAATGATCTTCCCATCTGCTCAGGGCCAAACTAATGACTGGCTTACTCCTCATCGGTCTCGCGTTCCCTAAAGGCATTTCTGTTTCCCCGGGGCTTCTGTGCTGAGAGCGCCTCTGAATAGTTATTCTGTGAGAGGCGCTTTATAAATTTCTAGATACAATACAATACAATAATACAACACATTCGACGCTTTTATCAAATCCTCATCTAATCTAATAACTTTCACCTAAACTATTCTAACCTAATGAATATATATCTAATGAAATCTAATCTATTATATCTTCATGTTTTGCTTATAATCTCTTCCTAATGACTTTTAACAGCATATCGAATAACACAAGCAGCGCTTTGGTGAAGCACCTAAAAGGCGCTTTAACCAATATCAGGTTCCATGCATACACGGTGCCACTGCAGTGATGATCCAGGCACCATTAATGTTCAAGGCATGACTTGCACACACATTTGTGGAATATATAGTGCAATCAGATATCACTATGGCATTTTCCTTTATGAGTCGTCAAATGTTGTTGTGTAAAGTATATTCATAGATCTCGAATGATCACTCATTGGCATTTGTACCTTCGTTTGACCAATTCACAATAGGGTTCAGAGTTGAGAATTGCATCGCCGTAGAAAGCGTTTAACCGTTTCCTGTGTGTAGTTAACAGACAAAAACGCTGCAACTCTCAACAACAACTATTTCCGAACTCATCAGCCAGTCGCCAAGTCCTCGACGTTTTCAGATCTCCGTGAGAATTCTGGGGTTCACAAACTTCCTTGTGGCGATTACGTCGTCATGCCAACGACCTTTGAACCGAACGATGAGGGAGACTTCATCGTACGACTGTTCAGCGAACGAAAAGCCGACGCACTGAAGTACATACAACGAAATTCATCAGTTTTAGACTTAAACAAATGCAATGCAAAAATGATTTAGTATGGAGTTCAGACGGAAAATCACATTTGTATGCATTTGATATCAATCCAATGTGTACATGAGATTACTCGATGTTGGAAACCAAGAGATATCCTAGTGTTTTATTCAAAATACGATGGCTTACATAAAACTTGTCGCCGACATCTTGAACAGCGAGGTACTTCAAAGTAGGGCTAAGCAAATAGGCATTCTAAAGCGTAAATTGGGTCTCGTAATGAGTATGACCTTTTCTTTGTTTACTCTAGTACCTAACATGAACGATTTAAAAGCCCAGATGTTGTACTATTTTATAGAGTAATGGATGAGGAAACTGGAGCGAGAGAAGTCAAGGTATCTGAACTTTATTCATTTAACTCATCATTGTGTGCATTTATAGAAAACGTCTGCGTCATTCATAAACCAGTTGGCAGTATAGAGTTACTTTTTCTGCCAGTGGTGTAGACAGACATTGCCCCAAACAATGTTAATGCCATGCACAAGATGCTAAAGCCGTCAATAGGTTCAAGAGCGTTCAATATGAGGTACTGTGTAACTGCCACAGATCTCCCGTCATAATGTTAAACTCTTTATAATATATTGGCTTCATGTTTGACATTTGTTAGGACCGGATTAATTGCATTCAATTGTGCAGTCTTGTGCTTTGCAATGCAAATGCAAAAATTAATACAATTCTTCACATTGAATTATATCACATAAAACCACATTAACTCTGATTGGTAATCCATTGGCTGGGCTTTGAGTGTGTGCGTGCGTGCGCTTGTCAGTGGTGACTTACCTTGATATTTGATCAGTGTTTGCTCATTGATGAACTGCTTGCTCTGAAGGAGCTTTTAAAGAACCTATATATAGGGCAGCGTAGGCAGTGCTTTAGTTGTTACGAATTAATAGGCGCTCTATTGTCTAGATTATTATTATTATACACGAGCACATCATATCCCACCACATGACACCTTTGACATTCCATCATGTTACATTACACGTTGTCAGAGCACACCGTGTTCCATTACATCACACCTTTGACATTCCATCATATCACATTAAACGTTGTCAGGGAGACGAGATCGACGGAGGTATGACGGATGAAGACAAAGCGAATCGTCAGAAGGCAAAGCAGGCGTACATCGATATGGCCGGAAAGGACGGCGAGATCGACGCATACGAATTCATGGATTTCCTCAACAAAGTCTTTCCTAAGCAAGGTACTAATGAGCTCTAACTGGCGGTCAAAACGTCATCATCACCGTCACTGATGTCATTATCACAAACATCGTCAGCAACACCACCCATCGCCATCACCACCACCAACATTCTCAGAACTGGTCATTTAAAAGAGAGCCTTTAGAATGTATATCAAAAGCATGTATCGGAGTCGAATGAATAGTGGTATTAAATAAATAAGAAAGAAATACATAAATAGGTAGTTGCTTAAGTTCTTAGGTACTTGGGCTGTTATGTTTGTTATTTAGGGTTAATTACTTTTATCCTTTTTTACCATTACTTTGCATCATTTTCTGGTCATTGGTTGCGTTACTAATTAAAGACCATCAATTATTATTCATTACACAACTTTTCTGCATTTATTTGCGAAATGATAGGTAACGTAATTGGAAATTAGGCTAAGGCTAAACCTATCCGTAATTAATTCGTAAATTTATGGAAGCAGTGATAGCCTATTCATTGTATTGCGTTTTGTTTCTGATGTCTTTTGTGTTTGATTCAGGCCCCAACTCCTCAGATGGTTTGTTCCCTTGCTTTCCCTAACTGCTCTTCATTCACTAACATTTCAAATATTGGTCTGTAGTTTATGTCGCTGTGTAAAGCAAAGTGCTATTAGATGCAACAACAACAGTAAAACGATCAGATTTCAATTTGACGAGAGATGATTTATCTTATACCTATCTGATGTAGGGCCTACTAAGTTTCGTAACGCATCCTATGGCGAGGACACGCGGACGAAACTTATAATAGGCTAGCCCAAAGCAATTGGCCTTTCACCGAGTCACGGTTTTGCAACTCCGTGCGGAGTGGAAAATTTACAACTGATTATTAAGTTTAAAACTAGATAATTAGCTTTGCTTTTTGTTGTGTTATTTTGCAACTGCCTGAGCTTCAGCCGAAAGATTTCCCAAACCAGTGACTGTGCCTCTGAGAAGCATAATGTGCATTTAAATGCGCAGTTTGCCTACCTTCTCATATGTTCTATACTAAATCAGTTCAATTTAATCATGGACTAAAACCAGATTTTTACCCGTGTAACATCGAGGCAGTCTATATGAGAATTGCTATCTATATAAAGTAAACCATCGAATATGGTTTGATTATCAAATTGTTTCAGTGAAATTAGAACGCTCATTTTATGATCAGTCTATTACCTGACACCAACAATTATAATTATAGGCCTACTCAGTTTGATTTTAACTACTTCATTAATAAGTCAATTTAGGCCTACAACCATTTGCTTTTAAGTCGCGACGTTTTTTGCTCCGTAAGTTTCTTACGACATTCAATTTCAAACCTGAGACCCAACTCATAGCATCTGATGATCTATCATAGCCTACTTTAAGATCTCTTCAACCTTTCTCGGTTCTCATCTCAGCCTAAGTTCATAGTGATTGCCGATTATTTATTCATTTAATTCCGGTAAAATATTGTCTGCTAAATACAATTTTATACTAAATATAGTTTTTATGCAAAACTTAATTATAATTCTTGGCTAAATATCAAATATAATTTCATAAATTAAAAAAATAAGATAATTTATTTCAAAAACTGTTGGCCGAGTTTTCGTCATTCTGAAAGAATCCAATGGTATTTTGTGCATGGGCTTATTCAAATTCATATCAATATTTGCTTTATTTTGCATTTTTCGGCTTATGGTTGTCTTGTTGCATGTTGTTCTTTAAAGCATGGATCTTGTAGCATTTTAATAAGTGCCTTTTTGTGTCTGAGTTGTCATTGCGAAAAACTTCCTTAAGAATGGAAAAGCGACTAAAATAGGTTTTCAGGTTGTTACAATGTTGAGAGAGTGAGAGAGAAAGAGTGAGAGAGAAAGAGGGAGAGAGAAAGATGCAGAGAGAAAGAGGGAGAGAGATAAAGAGAGAGAGAGGGTAAGATAGAGAACAGGTTGAGAAGAGGAATTATGTTGATGAGCACAAGATTTTAAGGTTTGATAAACAACTCAAGAACACAATGAGCAGAGGTTCAAGATGTCGTTGTTTAACCTACTCGGGGAGAGTCGACGAAGAGAATCGGTGATTGAAACACAGTAACAGATGCAACTGCAGTTGGACGATATAATATAATAATTATGTTTTATCTATTTCTGCCTATGTCTCTGTTTCTCTGTATTTGTCTCTATCTGTCTCTTCGTAAAACCAAATGAATAGTAATCAGAGCATTGGAGGCGTTATGTCTTCTTGTCTCTACCTAATCTAGTAAACAGTCACTTGAAATGTATGAAGCGCGTCTACACTATTCCTGTTCACGTGGCTTTTGTCTGTCGTATGGCCATGATTGCATTGGGGAATTCCCCTCACGGTTTACCACGAACTGCTACAGAGTCACGCAAGCTCCCTAAGCATTACGATGGCTATTTGTACTAACTGCATATAAAAAGGAATTCAAACTAAGTCAACATCTGTATTAATAGCCTGCTAATACGTTGCCCTATGATTAGAACCTGCAATTTAGAAAGAAATTCCAATTAACGCGGATACCACTTGAATGGTATTTGTGACAGTTATGCAGCTTTTGTATTGTTGTCGCATCTACCTTAGTAACCTTAGGCCTACTGCATCATTTCCAAGTGATTGACTTGAATTAAACTTAATTAACGGCTATTAGTCAAGGTGCATGCTGGTCTAAAAGTTAATATACCGGATTCTCAACTCTAAGGTCTGGGATTTAAAACCTTATCAATGCAGAAAGTTATTGCATGATTTATGTTTTTTACTTCAAAGTTTTCACCTTTATAGAACGACTGTGTACCTGATTGTAGACTCTGGCAATATTCTGAATTGGTGATCATTAATTCAGAACACCGCGATTCCTTATATTTAGATAAATCAATACATTTGAAAGCTCTAATTAATTAAAGCTTACTAGCCAATGAATTTATAAGGTCACTACGATACTTTACCCTTTCTACAGTGCAATGTCTGCTTAAAGCGCACAATACCTTTGAATGTCTTTAGATTCGATTTGGTTTAATATGAATTGTGAGCATTGTTAATGCACTGAGAACAGTTACTAGATCCAAAATCTTGATCTTTGAAGAATTTTCAGGTTTCAAGACGGACGGATTCTCTGCCGATATGACTCGTACAATGGTTGCCCTAGAAGACGTATCCTTTGAAAGATGATTTTCCTAAGGAACTGAATATTTGTTTCTCTGTGCTGAGCCTTATAACAGGTGGCCTACGTGAGTACAAAGTGGTGCAGAGATTGCGCGCATACATAAGCAATAATCGAATCAAACAGGTTATCTCCGAACGTTTCAAACTACTAGATGCGCTTTACAATGTTTAAATACAATACAATACAAACTATAACACAAGCAGGACCACTTAGTGTAACTACAGCCTGGGCTCTCCGCGTATTGTTGCAAAATTTTCCCTCTTGTACCTGTGTCTGTGTCTTTGTTTCAATAATCTAACTAGAATATTCTAACGCAGCTGCGATCGGGTTTACTGCGCCTTTTAAATCTGTAAATAATTAAGAAACTTATATTTAGCATCCGACCGCGTAAATCATGCGAATGAGATGTCGAGCTCTAAGTTAGATTTACAAGTATAACCTTAATGGGATTAAACAGACGGACGTCACTGGAAAACTTGGATACGAGGAATTTAAGAAGATTTGGACGAACCTCGTACTCTGCACGGTAGGCATAATTTCGTTGAGTAACATACGTAGTGTTTCGTTGATTCCTGTAACTGTACGCTATTTGTAGATCTTGCTAGCTGGAGACATATTGTTTTGAAATTGTGTTAAGATAAATTTGTATACATTAACAGATAGAATCCACTGTGTCAATTATCATTTCTGCATTTTTTACATGCTGAGAATCGCTTTAACCAAAATGTGGTTTCTTAGCGCTTTTCCTGACAATGGGACAGGACTTTTCTACCCGAGCATTATGAAACCACTAGAGTTCATTTGTTGAACGTACCAGAACTAGTAGATTACTAACACGGGGTTGGGGACATTACCGTAATTACGTTGAAAACCAGTTTTGACTGGCCTACAACACCCAGTTTTTCTGGTCCCCACCACTCCATTATCTCACCGAATTAAGAGGATGCCGATCTATACCATCTAGGCTTCCAGAGGGTCCTGAAACCCACGGACAATTATAGCAGGCCGACTTCCAGGGCCTCCTGAGGGCCCCGAGACCAATGGGCCCTTACAGCAGATCGACCTTCAAAGGGTCTCCAGAGCTCTACGAACCCATATAGCATATCCACTTTCTCCTGTGTATTTTAGAACAAAATATGCGGGCCCTTAGCGCAGGGCCTTCAGAGAGGGTCCTGAAACCCACGGACAATTATAGCCAATCGACTTCCAGGCAGTCCGTGGAATCCACGAACGCTTATAGCTTAGAAGTCCTCGAGTGTGACAACTTTCACAGTGTGACGATAATATCTGTCACAAGTGTCACGCTAAAGCTGTAAGCCGCTATAAGCCAGTAATCAGCACACATTAAGCGCACACATACGTGCAGAGACATACACGCATACACACACATACATACTGAGATACACACAGACATGTACACACACAAACACACATATACCCAGACATACACACACATATACACACACAGATTGAAAAAACTAGTTCTGGCTAAAGTAATCATGTCTTGAGAATGTTTAGCGAGTTCTCTTATTTGGTCTTCTCATTATAGGTAAATAACAATAGACTGTGATGTGGTTTAAGTTTTTAAAAAAGCAAAAAACTAACCACAGACTTTGGGTTTTTAAATTCTCCTTTTGTAGTATGATTTCATACAGTTTTATCTGTCCGTAAGCACGACCCATTTTGTCAATCATCGCTGTGTTAGATTATTCATCTGTTATCAGTTCAGGCGTTTGTAATGAAGTTTGCCTGCGGAGCTTGCCTGCGGAAGGAAATACATATCACAAAACGCTGTTTAGGCTAGCCCATATATGGACCATAGGAGCCCAACAGGCAGGCAAAAAATGCAATAAAGAGCGGTGAACATGCGCACAGACCCGCACAGAGTTACAGGCCTTTGCTAACAAAGCACCCGTAATAGGCTTCTGTATAAAAAAACTCGCAGGCCAGAGAAGACATAATTAGACAGACAGACAGACAGACAGACAGACAGACAGACAGACAGACAGACAGACAGGCAGACAGACAGACAGACAACCACAGAGAGCGAGAGGTATGGACACATAGACCATGCAGATGGTTGCAAAAAACAGGCATGTATATTTATAGACGGGCAGCACATTGCCGGCGTCCGAGATTAATTAGTTTGGACTATATTGCATTTTTATCATTCAACGATTGATATGAAACAGATGTCCTATCACTGTAACGGTCTACATCAAAACGGCAGCATCCTGGTTCTCTGGCATTGAGAAATAGGCCTATATTACATTTACGCAAAGTTGATAAATCCATCCATCTATCAGTCAATCTGGCCATATATCCACCCATCTATCAATCTGGCCATCTATCCATCTATCCATCCATCCATCTATCCATACATCCACCCATCCATCCTTCATTCTTGCCATCCATCATTTTTCCACCCATCCATCCATACATCCACCCACCCATCCATCCATCCACCCGTCTATCCACCCATACATCTATCCATCTATCCATACATCCACCCATCCATCCTTCATTCTTGCCATCCGTCATTTTTTCCACCCATCCATCAACCCATCCATACATACATCCTTCCATCCATTCATCCATACATCTATCCATACATCAATCCATCATTCTTGCCACCCACCATTCTTTCCACCCATCACCCTCTCCATCCATCCATCAATCCATCCATCCGTCTAACCACCCATACATCTATCCATCCATTCATACATCATGCCATCCATTCACCCATCCATCCATACATCCACCCACCCACCCATCCATCCACCCATCCACCTTTTTTATCAAATGTATTCATATCGAACGTTTTTTCAAAAGATTCCAGCGGACTATACTAAATGATCCATGTTAGCAGCATTCATAGCGCCTCTGAGTAGTTCCCTTGAAGGAGAGTTATATAAATCCCCGAATGAATGAATGAATAGCAGACCAAGTTTCTTCTAAAGAGTATTATATATCTTTCAGAAGAGTGTTATTTACTCACGTTTTTCGCAGTAAGTTTCCGCGTTGAAAAATCATCTTCTTTCTCCTTATCAGACAAGTGATTTCTTATCTCTCTTTAAGAGCAAAGGCCTGTAGTCTGGTTTACAACAAGCAACGAAAAAATGGTCGATCTTCACCCCTTGGTGGCTATGAGGCTTCTGCGCAGCAGGTTTACACAAACCTCGCAGCAGGCTGCATGGATCAGTGGCCTATAGCCTACGGTGAATTAGTCGCAGCCATATACGGCTCTGGTCGCAGCCACATCAGCAGCAAGGATAACAAATCCTAAGGAACGCAAAACCTTACTTAATGACGTTTGACTAGCTAAGCGTACATGGAGAGTGGCGCTCCTAGTGATAAGGGTATATACGTCATGCATACTTTATTGTATTGTATTTTCAATCGAACAGCTGTCAAAACACAGCTGTAAACAATAAATTGAAATTAACACTGAAGTACCAACAGAGATTAATTATAAAGATATTGTTCTGTATCGAAAATAGTACATTGTTTCGTCTAGATTACCAACAGAGAGCTAATTATAATCGAATGAATTTTATTACGACAAGTGGGAGTTAGCTAGTGTAGGTAACATGTCAGTGTGGGCGATGACGGAGATTGTATTGTTACATAACAAATGCATTGTGTTTTTTTTTACTTTTGGAAAAAACATGAAAAACAATATATTTTTTTATGCGTGAACATAATAGAATGGAAAAAGATAAATTGCTAGTTAAGGTTCTAAAACACGCCTTAAGAGTTTTTTGCGTGCTGAATGGACAGCTAATACATGAATATTGAATAACAATAATAATAATAATAATTAGCCTTGTTTTTAATATTTTTTCAATTTAAATAAAAGAATATGTTATGGTATACATAAAATCATAATGTTGGGGCAAAACTTTTGCAAATGGCTTATGATAGGCAAAACAAATCTCTGCTACCACAGGTGCATTGGGGAGTACTGTTTCAAGCATTTAGCACGACTGCGAAACGGCTGTGGGACAAAACCCTGCGCTAAATGTGGGAGGGGTATCAAAAACCGCTTGGGTGAGTGTATGAAGTGTGGTTATTTCGCTAAATATTTCAGAGCTCGACGAGGTGGGTTAGTCCGTGAATTTAATAAGGAATGGAAGCGACTATCAAATATATCAGTAGAATAAAAAAATAATCATTTGAACAAACGATATAGTTATTGTATTGAGCTAATACAGATGAGCAAGCGACAATCGAATATCAGTAGGCAAAAATTTCATTTTGAACAAATGATATAATTATTATATTAAAGAAAAGTTTGCCACAGTAGTATAAAATAACTTATAACTATGGCATTGTCTACGAATGAAAAAATTGCACAATTGTTGGGTGAGTTTACTGGCCCCCCAGCTCTTCGAGCTGTTCTAAAAAATATCTTAGACGAACCTATCCCAGATGCAGTCAAAAGGCGCTTACTACAGCCACTGCTTCCAAGGCCAATTCCTCCAGTGCGCAAGCATAGAGGGGCAAAACGTAAATCCCTTCTAGCACAATTCGACCCGCTCCTCATTAAGAAGGAGAGAGGTGGACCACCGCCATTTCTAGTACACAAAGAGCTCGCCAACCAGCTTCTGAGAGACTTCCGTGCAGAAGTACCTCTTAACCACAGGCTGGAAAGAGATGCGTTGGCTTTCTTGAGTGCAATGGAGCACAACATTGAGGCGCAACTCAACGAAGAGCTGTTGAAACAAGACGGTCTGAAATACTCGCAAGTGTTGACAGTTGAGTTGGAAAAGCTGGCTCCGACCGTTGACATGTTGTACGACGGAAACGCGACCCCGGGTACTATTACCAATACGGCCTACTTTCGAAGCAAAGCAGTGCCAATTACGAATGCGAGTAAAATCCAAGGGGCTGTACGAAAGGCCAAGGCCGAAGTACTAAAAAGCCTCGAGGACTATACCAATGAGGGGTCAGGCTGGAGGGTGAGGCGGGTCGTGGCGGTAGACCTCAGCGTTGCAAAATATCAACCATTTCGTGCAAGGAGCTACTTTCCTACACCAAAGTATATACCCCCTCGTACGGTTATTAATGTAAAGAATAAAGATAACCGATGCTTCGAGTGGGCCATATTAAGTGCTATGTATCCAGTAGGTCATGGACAAAATCCAGATCGCCCAACTAAGTATCGGGGCCACCTCCTCGAGCTAAACTTCGATGGTATAGAATTTCCAGTGAAGGTCACAGATATCGGTAAGTTCGAACGTCAGAACCCTAATATAAGCGTCTCAGTCTTCGGGTGGGATAAAGCTTTGTATCCAATTTATGTCTCAAAGCAGACCAATAGAGACTATAATATCGATCTTCTACTGTTAGTCAGTGGTGAGAATTACCACTACGTCTGGATTAAAGACCTTGGCCGAATTCTTAATCAAAATAGCAAAGACAAAAGCAAGAAACACCCATGCCGTCGCTGCCTACACATATTCTGTAGACAAGACTTGCTGGATGCTCATATCAAAGATTGCCAGGGCATTAGTCAGAAGCCTCAGCGGATTGAGATGCCAAAAGAGGATGAAAATATCCTCAAATTAAAGAACCATCACAAACAGATGCGCACTCCGTATATTATTTACGCGGACTTCGAGGCTCTAAACATGCCAATCGAAGGTGCAGCCATGAATCCCAGCGAGAGCAACACCAGACAGATAGCTGAGCAGAAACCGTGTAGCTTCTGTTATATAGTGGTTCGATGCGATGGCCGCACCAAGAAACCAGTTCTATATCGTGGAGAGAACGCCGTGCCAGAGTTCCTGCAACGACTACAAGGCGAGCTAGCCACTATCAAGCAAAGGCTGGCCACCCCAGCTAAGATGGTTATGTCAGCGGCCGATCGCCAATCATTCCGCGAGGCTAACGAATGTCATATCTGCGGAGAAGCGCTCGAAGAGGATAGAGTTCGCGACCACTGTCACATTACTGGTAAGTACCGAGGTGCTGCTCATAACGCCTGCAACCTCAAGCTTCGAATATATCCAGATAAGTGCAAGGTACCAGTGGTCTTCCACAATCTACGAGGTTACGACAGCCACCTCATAATGCAAGCGATAGGCAGCTGTGAGGCCGCACAGGATGAGGAAACTGATATTAACTGCATCCCAAACAATATGGAGAAATACATGACATTCAACATAGGACAACTGCAGTTCATCGATAGTCTCCAGTTTCTAAACAGCTCGTTGGATAAATTATCAGGAAATCTGTCGCTAGAGGATCTGAAAGTCACAACAGCATATATAAAGGAATGTTTCGTTCACAATGATAGGACAAAACTAGATCTTTTGAGGCGAAAGGGCGTATATTGTTACGAGCACATTGACGATTACCACCGCTTCGAAGAAGACCGACTTCCACCCAAAGAAGCGTTCTACAGCAGGCTGTCCCGAGAGAACATCTCTGATGAGGATTATCAACACGCCCAAAGAGTATGGAATGAATTCGACTGTAAAACTCTGGGCGACTATCACGACCTGTATCTCCGCACGGATGTACTTCTACTCGCAGATGTCTTCGAGACCTTCAGAAACACATCGATGAAACACTACAGTTTAGATCCGGCAAATTACTTCAGCCTGCCAGGAATGGCCTGGGACGCTTTGCTGAAAAAGACGAAAATCGAGCTCGAACTTCTCACCGATATAGACATGCATTTGTTCGTAGAGAAAGGTCTCAGAGGTGGAATCTCGATGGTATCTAAGCGCTTCGCAAAAGCCAACAACCCGCAATGCCCCGACTACGATACCACGAAGCCAGACAACTGGATCATGTACCTCGACGCGAATAATCTTTACGGTTGGGCGATGCAACAGCCATTGCCAGTTGGAGGATTTAGCTGGGAAAGTCCAACTCTCGACGAAGTGTTGGAAACTCCAGACGACGCGCCTGAAGGCTTCCTACTTGAAGTAGATCTCGGGTACCCGGAGCACCTCCACATTGCTCATAATGACTATCCCCTAGCACCGGAGACCCTGACAGTCCAAGGGGAGTGGTTGAGTGACTATCAGAATGTGCTTATGAACGAGTTGGGAGGCAAGTTCACAAAGCATGTGAAGTTAGTACCAAGCCTACGACCTAAGGAGCGGTATGTGGTCCATTATAGAAATCTCAAGCTCTACCACTCGTTGGGCCTACAAGTTTCTAAAATTCATCGTGTCATTAAATTTAGACAGGAGGCATGGATGGCTCCATATATCGAGATGAATACGAAATTGAGAGCGAACGCAACGTCAGAATTTGAGAAGGATTTCTTCAAGCTGGCTAATAATGCGGTCTTTGGAAAAACCATGGAAAATCTTAGAAAAAGAATTAGGGTCAACCTGGTACCGACCTCAAAAGTTGACAAACTTCGTAAACTAATTGCCGACCCTGCTTACATATCCCACAAAATCTTCAACGACCAACTCGCCGCGATTCATAGTTTGAAGAACAAGCTCAAGTTAAACAGACCTGTATATGTCGGCCAGGCTGTCCTGGACCTCAGCAAGCATCTGATGTACGACTTCTGGTACAACGATGTGAAAAACGAGTACGGAGAAAAAGCCCAGTTGCTATATACAGACACTGACAGCCTGTTATTTCAGGTGGAGACTCCGAACGCCTACGCCGATATGTGGAACAAAAAACACCTATTCGACCTCTCCGAGTTTCCTACAGACAGCCCATACTACGACGTCGAGAACAAGAAAGTCGTGGGCAAGTTCAAGGATGAATGTAACGGAGTGGCCATCGCCGAATTCGTAGGATTGCGTCCGAAGATGTACTCGATCTTAAAATCGGGCGGCTCAGAGATCAGGAAAGCAAAAGGTGTTCAGAGAGCGGTTGTGAAGAAGGATCTGCACCACGAGCTATACAAGGAATGCCTGTTCGAACGAGAAGAGATGCGGCACACACAAGTCGTGATTCGAAGCCACGACCACCAGATCGGAGTGTACGAGCAGAATAAGATCAGCCTCTCTCCATTAGACACAAAAAAGTGGATATCTCCGGACGGGATAACAACGCTGGCATACGGGCACTACAAAATCAACGACGGTTGAGTATTCTATCGGGGGGTAACTCAGTGCCCATAGGCACCAGAATCAGCTCCTCTCGTACAAACCCGCGGCCAGGCCCATCAACTAGATGGTATAAAGCCGGTTGGCCAGCCCGCCGAACAACATCCAAAATAGCGTGGATGGTGAGCGACCAGTTAGGGTCGGTGGCTCGTTTGCTACCACCCTCGAGCTCGCCGGGAGCGTACAAATATCGAACGAGAACGTCGTGTCCAAGAATAGGCTCATCCATTCCCCACAAACGAGTTTTCATTTGTGAATGAGAGGGCTTCTGTGTCACTTTAGCAGCTTTCATCGCTTCAACCGGCTTCATGTCGAGCAAACGCGTCGGCTCATTGTTTAGTGCAGCTACAACTTCGGGCATTCGGCGAACCCATTCCACTGACCGTTCGGATGACCCCCTTGCAGCCAGGAGCAATTCCTGAGCGTACTGGGCACCGAAAAGTCGCTCAGCTAGAGTACGGTTAAAGCGTTCAACGATGCCCTGTTGGCGATGATTTCCAGCCTCCCCGCGTCTTACAAGAACGTCGTGCTTCGTCAGCAACGGTGTAAAATCACCCATAAATTCGCGTCCAGGATCGACCTGAAAGAGTCGAGGCCAAGTCAATGGGCCCCTCTTATAGATCCGGCTTAAAGCGGCGGCGACTTCGGTCGCACTTTTGTTGATCAACGGTTCAGCTTCTTTGTATCGTGAAGCAACATCGACAACAGTCAAAGCGTATTTAAAAGTCTTTCGACCTACTTTATCGTGAGGTAAAAACAAGAGATCGGCTTGGTGTACGGCGTTTGGGCGATTTTCCTCAAACTTTGGACGCGGTATGCGGCGTGGAACAGGAAGATAAATCTGCCACACCGCTTGTTTCTTCAACCAATCACGAGCCTCTGCCTCGGAAACTTTGGCGGCTGAGGCTAGTTTCTTCACCGCAGCCTTACCCCGCCAGTAACCTCTAGGGCTGTAATAGACGGCTGAAAGGTGCTTAGACATTTCAGTAATACTATATATTACAAACAGGTAAACACATACACAAATGATTTTCATTTGCGTTTTCGCTGGCTCGTTCTGACACCCATCCCCAGCCTCGACTTCGCTGACATAATGGCCGATACCAGCCGCGCATCCTTCTTCTCATAATCCGGAGTTTCATCGGTGAGTGCGATCTTCGACGCGGCTGCGGCGAGGATGTCATCTGCGTGATTACGCCCCGGGGTATCTTTATGAACTGCGTAAGCTACATCGTGGTGGAGGCACGCACGGTCGAGCTGATTAACACCGTGATAGCGCTGTGACAGCCGTTTATCGAGTTTTGTGAATGGTCCACAGTAAGAGTACTTTCCTGTATTCTGAAAAGAACCTCCCGGATTATCTTCCGAAGACATACCGGATGGAAGGCTCATATGCATCTCAGGCAGAGGAAGAGAGTTGAGGGCCCTATTCAGTAGAGAACCACCAGTCTTTCGCGCTTTCGAAGGCAAAATCTGGCTCTTCTTTGCACCGCAGACGGCACAGGTTCCCTTCTTGGCTGGCCGACCGTTTCGTAACTCGACAATTGTTTCATTTGAAGTCTCAGTATGTTTCTTACATCGTAGGCAATACATTGTTTTCGTTGAATACAATCATAACTCGTTGTCTCTATATGGAAATAACAAATTTCGATCTCGAAGCCGACGATGGGAAAAAACACCACCATTGGTTGTTGCCATCCAGCATACGGTGTATAATCTGCGGGCCTAGCGGATGTGGGAAAACAAACCTACTACTCAACCTCCTTCTGAAGAAGGGGTACCTACGTTTTGACCGGCTCTATCTATACTCAAAGTCTCTGGGACAGGAAAAATATCAGTTTCTTCGGGACTGGATAACAGAACTCGAAAAAGTTGCCGGTAAGGAAGTGGCTTCCTTTCACTCTTGCTCAGATGAAATAGTTCCAGTTGAATCATTAAATAAGAATGCCAGAAGCCTTCTAGTTTTCGATGACGTCATGCTTGAAAAACAGTCGCCCATCGAAAGGTATTTCACTATGGGTCGACACGGTGGCGCGGACTGCTTCTACTTAACACAGAATTATTTTCGAATTCCGAAGCAAGCGATCCGTGACAATGCTAATCTTATAGTCCTCTTCAACCAAGACAGTAAGAATTTGCGAGCCATTCACGATACGTTCGTAGGCGGCGACATGTCTTTCGATGAGTTCCGTACGTTCTTCAGCGAGTGTGCTGCCCAGCCATATGGATTCGCAGTCATAGATTTGACGTCCAAGGTGTACGATGGAAAATATCGTTGCGGGTTCGATCGCTTCTATAAGCCCAAGGCAAGTATTTAAAGACACAATATAGGCAACATATAGTCGACATACAACCACGATGTGGACAAAGGTTTCTTCTAAACAGGAGCGAGACGCGGTAACTCAGGATTATTTAGCTCGGAGAAATCGATTGAGACAGCGTTTCGTAGATGAGAAGCTCGGTGAAGCCAACCTTCAGTACGATGCGGCAAAACTTTTCAAACCAATAGCCACAGCCACGGCTGAATCCCAGGCGGCTACGTCTAAGGAGCTGCAGAAAGTTACCAGCGCCTTACAGGATTTGCCAGCACAGATTTCAGAGTCTGCTAATTATAACCCGATAGCAGCTTTGTTCGGTGATTCCGCAGGAACAGCAGCTGCTCCAGCCCTTCCAGCGCTTCCAACATCCCGAATTCCCCCCGCATTGTTAGTAGATCCAAACAAATATCTCAACGTCGCGGCAATCACACGGCATGGGTTTAAACCTCCGAGCGAGCTCGATTTAGCCGACATTGCAGGTGCTGAAAAGATAATCGGTGAGGTAAATCACTATAATCGCCACACCCTGGGCAAAGAGAAAAGGAAAGCCAATAAGCAAGGAGACGAAGAAAAGGTAGATGAGGTGACTGCAGATATCGAAGCCCTAAGGGAATATAAAAAGAGAATCCATACACTGCTAGCGGGCCACAGCCTCATCAAAAAGGGAAAGGGTTTCAGTGTCCCAGCCGTTCCTCTTAAATTACAAGGTAGCGCCTTGGGTGAGCTCTCCGTCGACCCCGTCGCGCTGTCTGCTGGTAGACTAAGAGTGTTTAAAGGTGGGAACCTCGTGCTCGAAGCTCCTGCCGATGAGTCATTGTTCAGCCTGTTAACGAAACGCTTCGTTAAGACTAAGCAATATTCGCCTCAGGCAATTGAAACTTTCAAAAAGCTCGTACAGATGTCTGGTCTGCCTATTCATGGCCGGAAAAGTAAAAAGTTCCAGCTGATTCGAGGCGGCGCGGTGCAATTTTACAACGATCCAAACGCCCTGGTAGAGAGGTTGCAGCTTTTGGTGGCCTCTAGGGCCGCGGGAAACACAGGTCTCGGCAACGAAATCTCCGCCATTCTTGACGAGTTACTGCGTTCCGGTGCGATCTCCAAAGAGCTGGCACTCGAATTGAATAGAAACATGCTCATAAAATAAAGTACACAAGATGGAACGCTCGGAGAAACTGCTCGAGGAAATTCGAGACCTTTTGCAGCCTAAGGAAAATTTTAGTATAGTTGTTTCCTCAGATACTACAGGGTGGACCACGGCTTTCTCACCGCCGCTGTACCTGGATCCAAAAAGACGCTTTGAGCTTGCTTTGGTCAATCTTGAAACCTATAATTCGATTCCGAACATTGACAGTTCAAATAACAAGTTCGTCTACAGCTCCACCAATGGACAGACCTGGAAGACGATCATTTTACCCGACGGAAGCTACGAGATCGCACAGATTAATTATGAAATCAGCCGGCAGTTAGAAATGCAAAATCCGCCGCCGCCAGGTGTTGCTCAACTCAGCTTTGATTCTCCTATTACTGTAGGAGCTAACGCATCTACCCTTCGCGCCTTCGTAAAGATAACGAAGGCCCGTTTTAAGGTAGATATGGCCGCATCTACCATCAGGCAAACGCTCGGTTTTAACCCTCAGACGCTTAGTCTTGGTTATAAAGAGGGAGAAAATCCAGTCGATATTCTCCGGGTGGACACAATCCTGGTAAATTGTGATATTATCTCTGGATCGTATCGAAATGGTAGCCAGCTGCCAGTAATCTACAGTTTTTTCCCGGATGTGTCGCCCGGCTATAAGGTAATCGAGTCTCCGAAAAATCTAGTGTACCTACCAGTAGCACCGGCTGGCAACGTACAGGGCATTCGTGTGTGGCTGACCGACCAGAATGGTGAACAATTAAACCTCCGCGGTGAGACAGTAACTATAAGGTTTCACATCCGCAGTGCGTAGATTTTCACACTTAAATATTCTCATGTTTGTTCTTGGAATTAAAAAGCGGCGTCGTGTCGTGGGTGGTGGACTTTTCGACTGGATACCCAAAATTGCGGGTTTCCTTGGCCGTGCAGGCTCCTTCATTTCGGCGAATAGAGGCACAATCACAAACGTTGCCAAGGCGGTTGGTAATGTCGCGAAAGCCGGCGCCACAACAGCATCTGCCGTCAGGCAAATTGTTGATGCCGTGAAAGCGAGACGCGCTGCGGCAGATGAAGCTCATTTACGAAATGAAAATTCATCTGCCGCGCCTGTTGTTCCCGCACCTTTGGAGAAGGCGCTCAGCGACAAGAGCATTGAATACTTAAAACAACTGGCTGTGAGTCCGCCACCCGTTGTTCCGACAATGGCCGACATAAACAGCCGCATTGCTGGATCCGGTTTCAAAACTATAAAGCCGAGTCGTTGTGGTAGGGGTCTGTTTCTTGCAAAATGAAAGAAAATTCCGACTAATTCACAAAACGGAAAAAAAAATGTTTAACCCACCACATATGAAATTAATTTGCAACATGATTAATAATTGAAGCTTGAACTTTTTTAGCTATAATAATGGCGGCATTTGACGTGCCGAGTGAAATGTTGGACATCGCTTCGGCGGTGCCCGATGACAATAGCATTGAATCGTTTGAATACCGCGAGTATGAATCACAAAATCCCGCAGCTATTAACAATGGCCAGGCCATACAGATCGACATCCAGAACCAAGACATTTTCACGCAACCTTCCAAGAGTTACCTTCTTGTGGAGGGCAGGCTTATAACAACAGGCGCCGCTTACATCGCAGACACGTTGGTGTCATTCATCAACAACGCCGTCCCGTACATGTTTTCTCAGATTCGATACTTGGCTAACAACACCGAGATAGAGAATGTGATGTCGCCTGGGCAAGCCACGACGATGAAAGGCATGCTGGTTTACGGCGACGACTTCTCCAGAGCTGAAGGTTTAAACATGTGTTGGCAGAAGGACACGAGTGCGGCGGCGGCGACCGCGAATATCGGCTTCGAGGCCCGTCGACTGATGATCATTGGAAAACCCGTCCCTATTGGAACGTTTTCATTCATCGTTCCCTTAAGACATCTATTCGGCTTTTGCGATGATTATCACAAGGTCGTATACGGGATTAAACACTCCTTACTGCTGAGCCGGCAGGGGGATGCAGACGCGATCTTCAAGGAAGCCGCTGCGGTCAATGGCCAGATCACGCTGACTAAACTCTCCTGGTTCATGCCGCATATAATACCCGCTTTGGAGTATAAAAGCATGCTAATGAAGCAGATTGAAGCCAAGGTTAAGGTACCTGTAGCATTCCGCGCCATGCAATGCGACAACATTGCGGTGCCACGAGCGACGACTTTTTCCTGGCGTTTGAGTGTTAAGTCGGGCACGGAAAAGCCACGCTGGATTCTTGTTGCTTTTCAAACTGGAAAGAATGCACATCAAGGCCAGAATCCGGCACTGTTTGACCATGTGCAGGTTCGCAACATTTTCGCTATGCTCAACAGCGATCGCTACCCGGTTGTTGACATGAATCTCGACTTCACCAAGAGGACAACCTCTCGCGCTTACAAGGCCCTACGTGACTTCAAGGATTCCCAGCTACACAACATGCTATAAGATGTTATAGTGTAGAGAAGAATCTATTTAGATTATATAATGTAGGATAGTAGAGCTACATAAATGTAACTTAATTAAAATGCCAGCAGCTAAGCCAGCATTGTAGGGATTAATTAATATTAGATAGAGGGGTTCATCATATCTACGCAAAGGACAGCAGACGATGTGGACTCACCTCATTGGTCAGGACGAACAGCTGATCAAAACCGTTATGGCGAAGCAGCTGACGACTCGGTAACCAAGCAACCGTGGTGACGTGGCGTGGAGATGCGGCAGTTCGATTTTTGATTTCAACTGAACAAGACGTTCTAGAAATCTTGAGTGGATCGACTCGGTGGATGTTGGACTAAGTCGATGAGAGGGCATCGTTAGTCAGTACGATCGGTTTTGTGAAACGATCGATGCAGTTGAGTTTATAAGTCGAGACGTTGGACAGCGAGGATCGAATAATTCGAGTGAAACGCTCTCGTAACAAACCGTTGCGAAGCGTGACTTTCCATCATAGGAAGTCGACATTTGCGAAGCGATCTTGTCAACGGACTTAAGGAGTTATTCCGCGAGTGAAGTGTACGTTACTCTGGAGTAGTAAAGCACACACTCGGGTTGTAACGACGGTCTCTTTGGGAGAGACATCAAGCTACGAGAAGTCACGAGAACGGTGGACAGCTGAGCTTCGACGAGGGAGAAACAAGGCGATTTGCGAACTGAGCCGCGAACTCATCAGATGAACAAACGGATGAAAGACAGCGCTTCCACAAGGAACAAACTGTGAGAACATTCCGTGCTCAAGGGTCTTACTGGGAGGTAGCAATAGGCAATAAAATCTAGATAGCAAAGATGCTGGCTAGGTAGGGAATAAGGCAAAGTAGACATAGGATAACTAGACATTGAACTGTTACATGCTTTAACTTTGATACACATTATATTCATATTCATTTAAATGCATACACAGGTGTTCCATGTTCATTTCCCTAGTCAAATAGATAGGCCTATGCATTTCCTTATCCAGTAAAGACAAGATGAAACAGAACTAAAGTAGTCGTGGGTGTATTCATAACACTAAGCACTCTTAGTATAGGGTGGCGCTACATAAATGGGGGCTCGCTCTCGGGATTGAATTATATAATCAATTAAAGACATTGATTAAATCGATCTGGGATCATATCTTAGACACAAGTGGTGTATTTAGATAGGATAGAATAAGTAAACAGAGATATTTACTTACGCGCTAGATATAGCATATTTTGTCGTCTGCGGTATTCATTAATACGCATGACGTAATTGAATTTTGAATTGTGACCAATCATACGTTGTCGAAGGTGAGGTCAGGTCAACGGTTGCAAATCGCAAAAGCTAACTATTGTTAAGAGTTAGGTCAGGTCAAGGTTGTTCAGTGTTTAGATTATAAACAAGGTGAACTAGCTTTGAAATCGGAACTTTGTCTCGAGCCTTATATCAAAGAAAATTGATATAGCGCAATGGCTGGTGAGATTCAGAAGTGGATTAAGGTGGCGCAGGACCTTGGATACGCAGAAGATGCTGTTAGAGAATATATCAAGGAGAGACAGAATGAGATTAGGGAAGATAAAAGACGTGAGGCTGAGGAAAAGCTACGTCTAGCGGAAATGGAAAAGGAAGATAAAAGGCGTGAGGCTGAAGAAAGGCTGCGTCTTGCTGAAATGGAAAGTCAAAAGGAAGATAAAAGGCGTGAGGCTGAAGAAAAGCTACGCCTAGCTGAACTGGAAGACAAAAGACGTGAGGCCGAAGAGAGGTTACGTCTAGCTGAAATTGAAAATCAGAAGGAGATAAAACTTAAAGAGCTAGAGCTTCAGATGACACGTGAGACAAGACGAGAAGATGGAGATAGGATAAGACTTGATGGAGATGGAGAGTATTCTGGACAGGCAAATAATGCCAAATATGTTAAGATGCCCATCTTCAGAGAAGATAAAGATTGTTTAGATGCCTATCTTCTCAGATTCGAGAGGACATGTACAGCATATAGAGTTCCGAATGAGTTGTGGGTTTTGACACTAGTAAAGTCGCTTCAAGGCCGAGCGCTCGAAGTGTACGAAAGAATGAGTATAGAAGAATCTCAAGACTATGAAAAGTTAAAGGAGAGACTACTCATAAGGTTCAAATTGTCAGAATCGGGATACAGAAATTTGTTTAAACAAAGCCCTAGAGAAAAAGACGAAACTCCGGAACAATATGTAGGAAGACTTAAGCGTTACTTAAGACAGTGGCATCAAATGTCAGGCTTTAGTGAAGACAAAGAAGGTCTAGAACAACTCATATTGAGAGACCAATTCTTCATTATGTGTGACAATGATATGAGACGCTTTCTAAAGGAGAAAGGGAAACTAAATCTTGAGGAAATGTTGCAACAGGCCCAAAACCTCATAGAAGCGAGAGAATCGGATGAAAGGAAATGGATTCATACTCAGAAGAATAGAGACAAAGAATCCAAAACGCAACCGAAGGACAATAAGCAGAAGAGTTTTGAGAATACAAGCAGCTCTCATAACAAATTTAGAGAACAGAGGGAGTTCAGAGATAAAAATCAATTCAAGAGTAATTGGAAGTTCTCCGACAACAAGAAATATGGAGCAGAAACAGAAACCCAGAAGACGGGATGTTTCCGCTGTGGATCAAAATTTCACAGAATAGCCCAGTGTAGTGAGAAAGATAAGACAGGGAGAGAACATAGAGTAGCAACAATACAATGCGACGAGGAATCAAATGAAAATGGAGATAAACAAGAGGCAGTAATTTCATACTGTTCTGCATACGTTGAACAAGAAGGAAAGTGTATAATAGAAGAACACAAGTATCAGGGACCAGTTGTAATTAATGGATGTGAAACAAAAGGTGTCTTTGACACTGGTTCAAATTGTGTTGCTGTAAGAGAGAGTCTGATCAAGAAAGATGAATACATAGGTCGAAATATGATATGTACTTTCATGAATGGTACTAAACATGAGTATCCGATGGCAAAAGTCGCAATACAGAGCGAATACCTCACAGGCGTGGTAGAAGCTGCTGTGATCAAAGATCTAGAAGTAGAAACGATCATTGGATCAAGAGTAGAAACTATTGAAGATTCTAAATTGAATTTGTGTTATTGTGAGGCTGAAGTAGTAAAGTGGAAGAAAGAGGCAGAGAGAGATACTGAAGAGTTCACTAGCAAGGTCAGAGTAAATGAAATAGATACTAAATGCCTTTATGATACAGGAGCAAATTGTGTCGCTGTGCAAAAGAGATTAGTGAAACCAGAACAATACACAGATAAATTTATGGTGTGCAGATTTGCTAATGGCAAGAAAGAAAAATATCCCATGGCAAGAATTAAGATTGAAGGTAATGACTTCAAAGGTGTGACGGATGCTGTAGTAATAGAATCCTTGGTGATAGGATTAATCACGGGTCCATGTTTGTACGAGAAGAGTATAAACAGGATTCAACCGAAAGGAAAACATGATAAAGAGAAGACGGATAAATCATGTGAACCTAAAATTAATAGAGCCAAAGCAGAGAAAGAGAAAGAATGGAATGTAAAGGGTTGTGACGCTGAAGGAATGAGATGCAATAAGGCTAAATCATCCATAGAAATCCAGAACACAACTGGACATGATTGTGAGATTATCACAGAAACAAGAATAAATGACGGAGTGGAACGAAATGGTAAAGCGGAAGTGGTATTAGCAGGATGTACGACACGAGCACAGGATGAGATAAGAGGGAGACGTGTCGAACGACCACTGAAAATACCAGAAGTAACAGGTTTAGATCTCAAACCAGAGGAGATAATGGAACCTATGGAACCCAGGTCTAGCAGAAGAAACCATTTAGTGGAGAACCGAAATAATGAAGAGAATAAGAAAATGGGATATAGGAAAGGAAGAAATTGGCAGGAGTCCAAGTTATATTACATGAAGAAATCCGAGAGAGCGGATGTAACGGAAAGGAAGAATTACGGAAATGACGGGAGATTTCATAGGTCTGATCAACAGGCGATGCAGACAAATTATAGATACGGAGATAATAAGTGGAATTGGCGAAGGCCAAGATGTAAGTCAAGCTGGAAGACACGTGAGGACTATGAGAAGAAAGATTATAGTAATGATAATAGAAAGCAATACAGACCATGGAATGATTGGAAGGCCAACAGATGGAGAAATTCTGGGAGAAACCTAGAAAGATCCTGGAGAAGAAGTGGAGAAGAGGAGTCTGTAAAGTGCAAAGGTGAAGATAGCTATTCGAGAAGTGATAGCGATGAGTCGGTCGGTGGCAAATGGTTGAGTTGGAGGGAGAGAGGAAAGTATGACAGGAAGAAAGGAAATCCCAGGTATCATATGACATGGAAATGTCGAAATGATTGGAGAACGGTTGAAAGATAAGCCCAGTGCGAGGTATTTAAATAATTTCATGAGGCAATTTAACGAGGAAAATTCTGTAATTAAGGGTTATAGATATACAATTATGTTATATTTTGAGTTAAGGAAGTGATCACTAGGAGTGGTCTATAAGTTAAGTTAGTCAAGAGCTACAGAAGGGCAGCTGTAGGAAATTTAGAGAAAATAAGTAGAGGAGAGTTAGTGGAACTTAGTGTTGAGATAAGCAAACATGAAGTTCAGGAGTTATTAAAAAATAAGTAGTTGTAGAGGTAAGATGTAATTAAGGTTAAGATGCAAGGAGAGAATCCTTGTAGTAATTGGTCAGGTGAAACTTAACTTTGGTAGTGAGGAAAATTTAAGGAAAATAGACAAGTAAGAAGTTTTCTGGGAGCAGTCAACTATTATAGGAAGTTCATACCAAACTGTGTGATGATAATGAAACCACTCACAGAATTAACTAAGAAAATGCTAAAGTAATTGTTGAAGGGACTAATGAATTGGAGAGTGCATTCACAGAACTCAAGAAGGTGTTATCAGAAGCACCGCTATTAAAACTACCAGACCTAGACAGAGAATTTGTAGTTAGAACAGATGCATCGAATGCAGCTGTAGGAGGTGTACTTATGCAAGAATACAATGGAGTGATGCATCCGGTGTCATATGTAAGCAGAAAGTTGAGTGAAACAGAAAAGCGATATTCCGTAGAGGAACGAGAATGTTTAGCAATGATATTCGGGTTGAAGAAATTTAGCAGGTATCTTTATGGAAAGGAGTTCGTAATGGAAACAGATCATTGTAGTTTACAATACTTGAAGACGAGTAATGTGAAGAATGATCGTGTGATGAGATGGAATCTGTTATTGCAAAACTACAATTTTAGGATAAGATACATTAAAGGTAGTGATAATGTAGTGGCAGATTACTTAAGTAGAGGATTGGAATAAGCCAATTAGAATAGTCATAAGTAAGATAGTAACGTAAGTTATGACATGATAGGATAGATTATCATTTCATGTATGATTAGTTAAGAGATTAAAATGTGTGTTACTTTAAAGTATAAGTTAAGGGATTATTAAGTCGAGTTAATATATATTTCACTAGTTAAAGTTAGACCAATTGGAACAGTAAATGGTTTTACTAGATAACTGATATATGTTAATATAAGTTGTGTAGATAAGAATATTGTGTAGTTAGGTAAGGAGTCATAGTATTTTAAGAAAAAATGTATTATTTCTTTGATTGTGGGGAGTGATGTAATGATCTCCCAAACCACACAATGATTCCCAGCTACACAACATGCTATAAGATGTTATAGTGTAGAGAAGAATCTATTTAGATTATATAATGTAGGATAGTAGAGCTACATAAATGTAACTTAATTAAAATGCCAGCAGCTAAGCCAGCATTGTAGGGATTAATTAATATTAGATAGAGGGGTTCATCATATCTACGCAAAGGACAGCAGACGATGTGGACTCACCTCATTGGTCAGGACGAACAGCTGATCAAAACCGTTATGGCGAAGCAGCTGACGACTCGGTAACCAAGCAACCGTGGTGACGTGGCGTGGAGATGCGGCAGTTCGATTTTTGATTTCAACTGAACAAGACGTTCTAGAAATCTTGAGTGGATCGACTCGGTGGATGTTGGACTAAGTCGATGAGAGGGCATCGTTAGTCAGTACGATCGGTTTTGTGAAACGATCGATGCAGTTGAGTTTATAAGTCGAGACGTTGGACAGCGAGGATCGAATAATTCGAGTGAAACGCTCTCGTAACAAACCGTTGCGAAGCGTGACTTTCCATCATAGGAAGTCGACATTTGCGAAGCGATCTTGTCAACGGACTTAAGGAGTTATTCCGCGAGTGAAGTGTACGTTACTCTGGAGTAGTAAAGCACACACTCGGGTTGTAACGACGGTCTCTTTGGGAGAGACATCAAGCTACGAGAAGTCACGAGAACGGTGGACAGCTGAGCTTCGACGAGGGAGAAACAAGGCGATTTGCGAACTGAGCCGCGAACTCATCAGATGAACAAACGGATGAAAGACAGCGCTTCCACAAGGAACAAACTGTGAGAACATTCCGTGCTCAAGGGTCTTACTGGGAGGTAGCAATAGGCAATAAAATCTAGATAGCAAAGATGCTGGCTAGGTAGGGAATAAGGCAAAGTAGACATAGGATAACTAGACATTGAACTGTTACATGCTTTAACTTTGATACACATTATATTCATATTCATTTAAATGCATACACAGGTGTTCCATGTTCATTTCCCTAGTCAAATAGATAGGCCTATGCATTTCCTTATCCAGTAAAGACAAGATGAAACAGAACTAAAGTAGTCGTGGGTGTATTCATAACACTAAGCACTCTTAGTATAGGGTGGCGCTACAAGTCGGGCACGGAAAAGCCACGCTGGATTCTTGTTGCTTTTCAAACTGGAAAGAATGCACATCAAGGCCAGAATCCGGCACTGTTTGACCATGTGCAGGTTCGCAACATTTTCGCTATGCTCAACAGCGATCGCTACCCGGTTGTTGACATGAATCTCGACTTCACCAAGAGGACAACCTCTCGCGCTTACAAGGCCCTACGTGACTTCAAGGAAGAATATTGCGGCATAGACGCGCGTGAATCGTCATGCCAACTGACACCAATCGAATTTGTAGATTTGTTTCCGATCTTCGTTCTGGACGTGCGGAGGCAATCTGAACGACTTAAAACCTCTGTACAGGACATACAAATCAAGGTGGACTTTAACGAAGGGGTACCAAATAATACGACAGCATATGCCGTCCTGATCAGCGACCGACTCCTGAATTTTGAATCGGATGGCAGCAAATTCAACGTCGTTTACTAGAAATCGTTTTTCACATTTAGATACAAGGCCCTCTTTTAGATATATTTTTTCCAAAAATGAAAACTGAATACGTTGCGTTCGGCCTTTCAATGACCGAAGGGCAAAAGCAAACATTGGTTAAAGCTGCGCGCGCCGGCACTGGTGCCACGATCCGACTCGCTCATGGTCAGCTTCGTGGAGACGATAAGCTCGCGCTGACAAAAGTTCAAGCCGCCCGAATCGTGAGGAAGATTTCGGAAGGCGTTGGCATGGAGCTGAGATTCACCAAAACGCAATTGAAAAAGATGACAAAATCGGGCGGATTTCTTCCACTACTGGCTCTCCTCCCACTGCTTTTTGGTGGGTTATCCGCGGCGGGAGGTATTGCCGCTGGGGTGACAGAGGCCGTGCACAACAAACAGGCCAACGACGCCGCACAGGCGGAGGCGGAGCGTCACAATCGCGCACTCGAGGCGCGGGGGTCCGGTTTATATCTCGGGCGCCAGACTCGTGGTGGTTGTTGTCCAATGTGTAAGGGATCGGGTCTCTACATCGGACAAAAAAACTAAAACCTCTTAGCAACTTCGATATAGAGAAAGTTGCCCGAGGTCTGCCGCATTTCCGCGGTGTTTTCATGCGAGATGGTCTGCCCGCCGTGGCTCGTGAGAAGGAGTGTGGAGTTGTTAATTTAGATTCCGGTTCCGGCGATGGTACTCACTGGGTCGCCTATTGGATAGATGGACCTACAGCAGTCTATTTTGACAGTTATGGGCTGGATCCGCCTCTCGAAATTTCTCGATATTTAAAAAATCCTATAAGAACACAGACGTTCCAGCTGCAGGGTCCCGATGATGTGGTCTGTGGTCATCTCTGCCTGACCGTGCTAAGAGAGCTCACTGCTGGAAAGAATTTTGAAGATATCATTCTTGACCTATGTTAGACTTCCATCACCTTTTTGTATATAAAAATGCCGGTTGATAAATTTGGAAGAGACGGTGGAGGTGGGGTGGGAGGAGGGCAGATAAGCGCCGCTGGGCTCATCCACAAGGCTGGTGATACCATGCTGGGAAATCTTTCGGCTGGAGGTTTTCGGCTGACAAACGTGGGAACGCCCACGATGGAAACAGACGCCGCGACAAAGGCTTATGCAGACATCATAGATCAGGACAACTTACAAATCACCGGTGGAACGATGTCTGGTGTTCTAAAAATGGGTGGTCACAAAGTTACTGGGCTGCCCACAGACGCTGGTGCGTCTGAAAGCGACGCTGCGAGCTGGGCACAAGTGGTACGATACGCGGACCAGAAGGCGACCGCAGCCGAAAATCATGCAGACCAAAAGCTTATCGATGCCAGGCAGTACACGGACGAGAAGAATGCGGGGCTGAGAGATTCCGTTAGGCGGTATGCAGATGACAAGGACCTTATTGTTAAAAGTTATGTTAACGAGCAAGATGTTATCGTCAGGAATGCGTGCGTGCTCAAATCCGGCGGTGTAATGACTGGAAGTTTAGTTATGGGTGGCCACCGAGTTACTGGGCTCCCAACGGAAATTTCAGGATCCGATAGCGACGCAGCGAGTTGGAAACAAGTGTCAACAGCGGTCGCTGGCGCTCTAGTAAAACTCGATAGAGTACCCACGGAGTCGTTGCATGTGGTGAATAAGCGGTATGTAGATTCCCGCGACGCTTCTTACAGACAGTACGTGGATGAGAAGGTCACCACCGCTAGAAGATATGTGGACGAGAAGCATGCTATCGTAAGAGGCGGGCATGTGCTCAAAAGCGGCGATTCTATGACTGGTGATTTGACCATGGGTGGCAAAAGAGTGACTGGGCTGCCAACAGAAATTCCAGGATCCGATAGCGACGCCGCGAGTTTGAAACAGGTGACGCAGCTGATCAGTAACGCCACTAAGAATAATGATACGGCGCCGGCTGGACCAAAGTACTTGACTAACAAACGGTATGTGGACGCGAAAAACGCTGAGATTGGAGCTTCAGTTAGACTCTATGCGGACCAGAAAGCTGAAGCTGCTAAGACGTACGCCAACGAGCAAGATGTTATCGTTAGGAGCGCATGCGTGCTTAAAGCTGGCGACGCAATGACGGGTGATTTAACCATGGGTGGTAATAGAGTTACTGGGCTCCCTACGAGCGCAGCAACGTCCGAAAGCGACGCGTCGAGTATGGCACAAGTATCGAAGCTGATCGCCGACAACATGACAAAGAGTGATAGAGTACCAACAGAACCGTTCCATGTGACAAATAAACGATACGTTGACGTGAAAAACGCTGAGATTGGAGCTTCCGTTAGACTCTATGCGGACCAGAAAGTTGAAGCTGCTAAGAGGTACGCCAACGAGCAAGATGTTATCGTTAGGAGCGCATGCGTGCTCAAATCCGGCAGTACCATGACCGGTGATCTGGCTATGGGTGGTAAAAGAGTGACTGGACTCCCAACGGAAATTTCAGGATCCGATAGCGACGCTGTGAGTTTGAAACAAGTGACGCAGCTGATCACCAACGCCACTACGAAAAATGATACGCCGCCCTCGGGACCATGGTACCTGACTAACAAGCGGTATGTAGACAGTGAGATAGCTAATGAAAGGCGATACGCGGCGGGCCTCAAGATTCTCAACTACAGCGGCCACATTCCGCCCCTATCCAGAAACGTTTCCGAAACGGGTTTTATTGCCTCAGCCAACGAATCTTTACCCACTAACCCGCCTCATATGGCATTCAACTCGGGTGTGAGGGGTGAGTGGAAGACGGCGTCCAGATCGAGAGCCGATATTGGTGCTCAGGTTAGTGGGACTTGGTTACAGATTGAATGCCCGACGGCTGTGCGAGTATGGAAGGTTAGTCTGACTGGGGGAATTAGTTCTACTGCTCCGCGTGTCACGTCCTGGAGGATTTATGGGACACCCGATAATGAAAATAGATTTGATGAGCTCATCACCTCCAATGTCACTTTGACTAATTCTGCGCAAGAGTTCACCTTCACAACTCAGAGTTTATACAAAAAATTCAGGCTGATGGTCTTGGCCACCAGCCCACCACAACCTACTTTTGGAATAACCCACTTCCAGATCTATACATATTTTAAACACGAGGGACAGTCAGTAGTATAGAAAAATATGACTGACACGCACTACAAGATTCGGGGGTATCTCCGTCAACACGGAGAAATAGACATGTGCAAATACAGCATAGACAGTCTAGGTGATGTAGCCCACTGGGGGTACGACATCCCGAAGCCCACCGCAGAGCTATTGACCGCGGTGCCTCAACAGCACATCGACTTCGTGTCTGACGATTACCACAACCGCGATATCTATACGGCGGCCGGAACGGTAACCACGACTGCGTGGCAAACTCTTCCATTGACCGCTGCGCGTTTTCCGTGTATAACTTTGCAAACCATCAATCAGGGGGTTTCGTTAGAGGGCGGGTTCTGGAAGCTTACAATGTTTGGTGTTAGTACCGGTGATGCGTCAGTTCGCATTATTACAGCCGCGGGTAGCATCGATCGCACAGTTGACATTCAAAGTGGACAATTTGATGCATCTAGGGCAATATTCATTCCAGGACAAACGAGTTTTCGAATTGAAGGAAAAAAGAGAGGCGTTTTAAGTACTTCAACTATTCAGTTAAACGTAACGTTACTGATAGAGCAACTATAAAAAAACTATGTCTTTGTACCCACCGCTTATGGAGTCAACAATTTCGTCAGACACGACGTCGCAAACATTTCGTCTGCAGAAGATCGGCGAAATAGAAGCATTCCTGAGGTCTGAGGCGATAAGTCGGGGACAACTATGCAAGAAGTATAAGAGGGTTGTAGATGTGGCTAATGGGGCCTCGGCCGGCCTTGCTATAGTTAGTCTTGGAACTGGGGTGGGTGGGGCAGCTATGCTAGCCACTGGTATTGGTTTTATTCCTGGTATTGTTCTAGAGAGTTTAGCCATAGCGACGAGTTTTCTGGATATTATTGGAAATGTTATTAGTAGAAGTTTTGTTGCTAAAGCTTCAAAACACGACGAAATTTGTATTTTGGCGGAGAGTAAGCTAAACACTGTTCATGACCACATTTCTAAGGCGCTGGAGGACACGGCTATTAGCGATGAAGAGTATAAGCTTATTCTGGGAGAGGAGGAGAAATATAGAACGATGAAACGTGATATACAAAGCAAGAATGGAAAAAAAGAGTTGCCGAGTCAAAGCAAAGACCAGATGGTGGCAGAACTAATCAAGAAACTAACCAGCACTGGGTCTTCTCCGCGAACCACGATATAAAAATTTTCGTCGTAGGCGGTTGGAGTAGTGAGTCTGTAATTCCTAGCGCACCACCGCCGTACGATTAGTGGGCTATAATTTTTACTGGCACACTCCAATGGTTTGGGCCGGCCTCGTGGGAGGGTCTCGGCCGGCAGCAAACGACACTCTTGCGGTTTGATGTGTTAGGGCAATCCACGATCCTTATTTTTTGGCTTTGGCCGAATTGGCTTAGAGACGGTCTTTATATCAAAGGACTTTCTATTGAGCCTGATTTCAAAGACTCACTTAACACCACGATTCAAAAGACTTCTAAGCCATGATAGCCATAGGCACTGCTTGGAAACCAATCTTTGATAAGGGTCTGTGGGCCCTGTCCCGAAGCCGCTCAGTGTGACACTGTGACACTTGTGACCATATTATCAGTCACAACTATGAAAATGGTCACACAAAGCGTTCGTGGGCCCTCAGGAGGCCCTGGAAGTCGGTCTGCTATAATTGTCCGTGGGTTTCAGGACCCTCTGGAAGCCTAGATGGAATAGATCGGCATCCTCTTAATTCGGTGAGATAATGGAGTGGTGGGGACCAGAAAAACTGGGTGTTGTAGGCCAGTCAAAACTGGTTTTCAACGTAATTACGGTAATGTCCCCAACCCCGTGTTAGTAATCTACTGAACTAACCGCCAAGACGTGCGACGAATATTGTTCCTACGCATAGCACATTATAATGAAACGCATAGTATAATGAAATGTTGGCTGGTTTGTCTTGTCGTTATATAATTCCTCCCTTAAATCTGTTGCCATGGTACAAATGCATTTTGAAGCAATATTTGAAGGATCTGCTTCAACAGATGCTATTTACATCATATGCGGATGTCTAGTCTTTAAAGAGTTTACAAGAAAATCTATTTCTCAATGTTTGCGATAGGTTTTCCTTGTTAATGAGTTGCCAAAGATCTCAATGAGTTCATTCATTTAGGCCCCCTATAACTCTTGAAGAAAGCTAGTGCTGACTTGTGATTCTTCTGCTGTTAAGTTGACATTAAGGCAGGAAGATGAATTGAACTCGCGTTGGAATTCTGTGTAGCCTATATAAAGTTATGTGCCCACGTCAAGTTTACTTACAGATATTATATGGCATTATTTTGGTGAACATTCTCGTTTTGATTCTAAATCCAACGTTTTCGTCAGCATGGAATCTGACTTCTTTGGCAATATTTACGAAGATTTTCGTAATATATTTTCTCGACATAGTTCTTCGTAGCATTGCTTGTGTCTAAAGCGCTGTTGTAAATATGATTGTTTTCTACCTTTGGCGTAATAAAGCACAAGCACTCATTAAAAATGTCTTCTTCAGAAAGACAGGCCAGAGATTTTTTATGTAAAATCCTTTACGCACAATGCAGGCTCAAAAACAGAAACTCCAAGACACGCTTAAAATGAAACTTATAATATCTTTCCACTGAGGTAAGAGTTCTATTTACATGCATTCTTACAGTGTATGTATTATCCCTGAGAGCCAAGTTAAATCTGTTCCTGTTGCTAAGCGTTTTAAGACATAAGAATATTAAGAGTAGAGACAAGGTAGGGTCGACGTCAACGGCCATGGTAAACAATAAGATGTCGTTACGGTTATACACTTGACAATACTAATCATATTGCCAAAAGTTGTTTGAGGCCATAAATACAACATGAAACCCTGGCGCTAAAGTGTATGGTTGACAAGCTTCTTCCTGAATTTGAATTGACTGTTCGATGTTCATGCACGAAACTCAGCAGAAATGTTTATCCATTTTGTGGAATGATCTTGTTGCGTTTATGCTTCAGGTGAAAAGTCTTTCAACTCCAGGACCACGCCTCACTAATGACAGTCGTTCATGACACAGAAGATCATTAAATAAGCGATTACTTTAGGCCTACATTTAATTCACTTCATAAAGCAATGTTTTTCATTTCTTATACACCTGCTTAGGCCTACCTGTAAAAATACCAAGCCTAGGTCTTATGCATCGTGCTATAGGACTACCATTTTATTTACCAGAATAAAATACTTGCTACACTTTTTCCTTTCATTCACAAGATTAAAGAAATGCGATGTTAGACTAATAACCAAATCGAAATTCAGATTATTTTTATGTTTTCTATTTAATAGAAAGTCTTCAGGAAGCTGGATATAGACGGCACCGGTTACTTCAGCAGCTTCGAGCTGAGAACTGCCTTCCTCACATTAGGTGAGACGTCGTATATTTGAAAGGATCATAGTATTACAGAATTATATCCACCGCAGACGGTTATCCTACTGACATCGATATGTTGTTAGTTAGTGAGTTAATTAGTTATAGATAATATATAGCCCGTTCGAAGTACGTCATGAAACTGCTGAATATCTTGCATGAGCTCTGGTTCAACTTCTCTCCCAATTTTCAATGTCATCTGATTTTATCAACATCGCGAGAGTTTGAATCTGCCTTTTTATTTAAACACCACTGTATTGTTAACTACAACTGGGTTTAAACTGTCTCAGCTTTATCGCAGCTGTCTATAACTATTTACTGGTTTAGCTGCTGCTTGTTTGTAAATGTATTTTGATGTTCAATACATCTATGCATTAAATAAAATCTGTAAATTTTAACAACCTAGGAATTTTTAAAGTATCTTGGGCTTTAATAATCTTGTCTATAGCTTAACTGTCATTGGAGCGATCTGCGCACACCATGCGTGCATTACCATACCTGAATGTCTTACATTATGCTATTTTCCAGGGGCTAAACGAGTAATTATAATATTGATTTATCATTGATTTCTTCGTCATATAACTGCTTTATTTATTGTCTGAATGTGGCAGAATGATTAACTCATCCGCTGGTTTTATGTTAAGGTTTTACGATAAGCAACGCCACCTTCGCAGCGATTGCGATTCGCCACAGTGACAACGAAGGTCGAATATCATTCGATGATTTCATTCTCTGCTTCCTTCAGCTAAAGTCCGCCTTCACTCAGTTCGGCCACAAAGACCCCGAAGGAAACGGTCGAGCCGTCTTTCAATACGAAGAGGTAGAAACACGATAAACCCACTCCAAACAAATCGAATCTGGAGATTTCTATAGCGCTGTTTAATACACAACGCCTTTATCGCTTTTGAGAAGTTTCTCTGGAGGAGAAGCCATAGAAATTGCGATAACAATTACAAGGATGGTCGATTCGAACCGAAATCAAGGCCTTTGTCACAAACCGCTAAGACAGATGTAGAGGTCCAATGAAAGAATCTTTTCGAAAATACATATGAACATAAATGATATCAATGTTTCACCGTAAGACCAGTGCCGCTTTGAAGCTCTAATGCATCCCGTTTAAAGATCATTTAGACTGCGCTATATAAATGCTTCATTGCGATGCACAACGCCGCTTTCAACGATTGTGGGTTCCAGCATGCTGAGCGCTTTCCATGTAACGGCCCTGGACAGTTTGTTCACGTGCAGTTGCATCGCGCCTCAAGTTCAGATTAACTTAATTTGCGAGTAATAATTCCTTCCTTCCTTCCTGTTATCCATGGGCTGATAGCCCGTAGGTGTCCACTAATAATTGCAATGAATGAAATAAATGAAAATAAAAGAAGCACCAAGTGACGGAACAAATGGTTTCTGTTAGCACGCGCTTCAAGGTTTCGTGTTTGTCTTGCAGTTTTTGAAGATGGCCATGTACTCCTAACCTCCAATACTCAACGGCAAAGAGATCGTCGATGTTTTCTACAGATCTGAGCATATAACGGGTTCTTTAGGCTCTACGAGTAAATGATTCTCGTTTTATTCGTCGATCGAGCTCTGTGTGTCATAAGGCAGTGGAGCAACATCAATTGTGCCTCAGAACATCGTTTCTTCGTCATAATTATGCGCATTGGAACAATTCATTTAAATGTCCAAATAACTTGTGCTTCTTTTGCTAATTTTATATATTTTAAATGTGCAAATGGATATCAGCATGCTTAACGATTATAGTATACATAGCTTTTATAATATGCGTTAATTGCGTTAGAGTGACTTGTACTCGAATGAATTCTCTTCAGTTCATACAATATTTTGTTTATGAACTCAACTGGTGCTTGATGGGTGTTCTTCGTTTCATTAGTAACCGATGATTATATAAATCCACCTCTTTTAAAGATGATTTGATGCTTTGTTGGTTTTGTCATTGCGTTCATAGTCGACAACTTTAAAATCTGTTATAAGATCAATAAGATAGAGGCTACGATGAGATAGAGTCTAAAGTACGCGCTAACTGGCGGTAGCATTCTTAGAGTACTATGATGGGGGACTATTTGTATAGCCTCACCAAGATGTACTAACTAAGGGAAAGGGACTAGCTGTCTTATGAATGGCATGATAGAAATGTACGTGACCGAATAGTATATGCATTTTCGTTTATTGGAACAGTCTGACAAACCGCAGAGAGTTACAGCAAATTACACAATGATAGGACGAGAAGAGGTTAAGGCCGGTAGTAAGTTATTGTCTTTTACTGTCGTTAATGACGAGACTAAGTCGTCTTGTCATATGAGGTCTACGAGATTCACCCGAAGAGTCATTACCTTACTTCATCCGGGGAAACAAGAAGAAGGGAACTTCTCGATCAGTAGGCCTATATAAAAGTAATTTATTGGAGAAAATGAATTTCAGATACAGATAATTGAAAATATAATAATAAAATATAAACTTAATTCAAAACCCATTATGAACATAACGCAACTTCTCATACCAGATTTAGAAGAAACCGACACCAGCCACGCAGCGATTCGAGCAGGCCATGGTTCTCAGCTCGAATGCCGCAAATCCCGAATCCCCAGTTTATATAGACCTTCCCCGCGTGGGTATGGTCACGTGGTCCATGGAGGCTTCCAGACAACGGAGCAAAAGATGAGACAACAATTTGGCAGAATCGCTTAATAGACGTAATTAATTGTTGTTTTAATTATGTTAATCTTTTTGTGGCTGTTAAATGTAAAACAAAGTATCAGATGGTTTGATTTGGTCACATTACATCTAGACTAACTTTAAATGACTTTCTAAATAAGTTTAGCAGCTTTAAAAACCATATAGTGCATGCATTGTTTTAATATTCATCGCAACCAACTTCTTATCTCATTAATCCTCAGAGCGATCGGTTCACGTTTATGCATTTGTGTAACTGAAGTCAAGTCATCCGGGTCGAATCTTGTTTTGGTTATGCAAATTGGTTTTAAGTTGACAACTTTTCTTTATCTAAGGAGTTGGAGATATTTATTTCGTCCGTTTTCCTTCCTTCGTTCGGTGAATGCAACAGGAATAGGATTATGTATGAGATTGATATTTGGTAAGATGGAGGCTGAACGATCGTGGACAACAGTACTTGTGGCAAACTGTGATTTCAGAATCTGGTATTATGGAGCTTCTGGTCATTAAAAGATTCAGTGGCGTTTGAAAGTCTTCCGTCGTTGAAGACTTGTTATATTGTCTGTGGATGATGACCTGCATCTCTCTGTCGACGAATGACTGAGGCTGCTGGAGGCGAGTGTTAATTGCTTCGATATAAAATTAGTAGAAGGTGTAAGACTAGATGGAAGTGGAGATGTCTGTTGGGTCTTGCTCTGCTTACATTCGAGAGCTCTACTGCCCTACCTTAAGTGCTCAGGGCTGCCGCTTCCTCCACTCAACTGACCGGGGTGCACTTATTGGTCCTTTTGCCCGTACTTTCACTAAACAGATTCGTGCCTTCTCTGTTGTCGGTTCCTCTGGCTGGAATGGCCTTCCTCTGGCGCTTTGCCTGCTCCCCAGGGTCCACTCTGACACGTCTTATTCTCATCTTAAGCATATTCATTCGCATATCTCTCTTCAGCCGCGTTGGGGTCGGAACCACTTCTGAGTACGTAGTAGTCTTGGAGGGGTGCTATATAAATCTCCGTAATTAATGAATAAATGAAAGTAAATATCTAAACACTAACCAAAGCGCCGTTTATGTAGATGATACAATATGCATCCACAGTTATTGCACATAGGTCTAACGGGATATCTATTGTTTAAGAACAATTGCAGATAGGCGCATTGTCACATGGTTTAATAAACAAATTATTGCTCTTAAGAATACTGTATTTGAATAAAAATATTGGAAATCAGCGATTTCATTTACCGTACCGTGGACTAAAGTTATCGAAATATATTTAAATTCTTGGAGTTTTTAATGAACTTGATACTCAGTAAACAATAAAAACAAACAGTTATTTATAAAAAAAAGGATACAAAATAGGCACGATAAATTATTTAACCTTATTCAAGCTATTTAAACTTTTAATATCTATTTATTTAAACAGAACAAATTACAAATCGCAACAGAATACCAGCTGAGTTTCGTATTTTTAAGGTTTTTCTAAACACTAGTTAAAATTAGCCAAGAAAGTAATTATTAAATTTAGTCAATTGAGACTGAATCATTCTGCACACCCAATCGAACTGTTAGACGCAGTAGGTATAATTTATGAAAGTATTATGTATGTAGGGTCATGAGGGGCATGTGTACGCAATTTTATACTTTTCATAAGAAAACGTAAAGAAGAAATTAATCACGCCGAAAGCACTATCATAAATTGTGTGAAACACATATGACGAACAAACTTAACTAGTTGTAAGCACTTCAAAAGCATGCAATATCAAGAAATTCTAAACAGTTTTGAAGTCACTTGGTGTGCGGCCATTTGCCCCGAACATGGGGCATGTTTCCGCACGTTGTGGGGCAAGTGTCCAATACGTAGGCCCTACGCAGGCGTATAGTTACGCCTACGCCTAACATAATTCACACACAAATGTGCCGCATTCGTACGACGTACAGTCCTCATGCCACCATTTCTCACATCTGCTACACTGAATCCATTCTTCAGTAGGCGGGTTAACAAAAACTTCCTCACAAGATGGGCAAAAAATGTTATCTGCACTACGCAGGATCGAATCTCTATTTGTCTTATTTCCTTTCTTTCCTTTGTTCTTGCAAAGTCTTTCTTTCTTGGAATCGTCTTTCAGCACTTTTCGTCTTCTGCTGCTATCTCTACTGGTCTTTTTTTTGGTCTTCGTTCCATGTTTCTTCGATATATCTTTCTTCTTATGGAGGAGGCCTAGGCCTATGTTGCTCTTTTTTCTGTTTATTCTTTCTTCCATCTTCAACCGTTTCCCTTCGATTTCTGTCTGTTTTTCTTCAAGTCGGGCCTTAAATGGAGAAGCAGTAAATACCTCAGACCTCATCGAGGCTCTTCGCTTTCTGGATTCTGGATTAGCGATTTTTGGAAATGGTCTGATTGCTGACGGCGACACATAACTTTTTGACTCCGGTACATGTTCATAACCTGGCGAAGACTCGACGACTGCAGATGAATCATCAATCATTGACTCGACGACTGCAGATGAATCATCAATCATTAGGCCTTCACCAGTCAGTAGGCCTACATTTGCTGTTGCTGTTGTTGAAGTTGTGTTTTTCATAGCAGATGTTGAAGCACCGTCGCTACCGCCACCGTCAACAGGTGCAGTCGATGTGGACTCATCAGTTATGAAGCCGACCGGGGTCATAGGCCTAATGTCTGGTGATTCGTCCTGTGTAGCTGAATACGATGGTACTGCGCTACGTGGCGTGGTTTGTAATTGTCAGGTTGTTGCCGTTACCAGTCACGGATGAACTTGACGCTGCCTCAGTTGTCACCGTTGCATCTGGTCTGTCTGTGAGAAGTGCCCCAACAAAGTCGACAGATGTGAAAGCATTCTTGTTCAGCGGCCATATCCCAGAAACCTCAAACGCTTTACTGGCAGCACCAATGGATGCACATCTGCTATATGCAACGTTGAAGAGCTCAGCAACCTGGTAAGGTGTAATGGCTCTTCCCGGATGCGTAGCCATCCAGCATTCTGCAGCAGATGCGTAATGGCTCTTCAGCGGACCATAAAAGCATACATCAAGCGGTTGTGTTTTATGGCTGGAATGTGGAGGTAAACTAACAACGTGAATGGAATGCTGTCTACAAAACAACACTGAAGTTAGGCTGATATGCGACGAATGATTGTCGAGAACTAACAGAACAGGATCGTCGACACTTGACTTTACTGCATTTTGGAAGTGTTTCAGCCAGTCAAGGAACAAGTCTGAATTAATGAATCCAGAATCTGAGCACATCTGTATACTGCCATTAGGTGCTCCATGAAGCAGTGCATCATGGTGCCTCTTGCGTGGAAATATTAAGGCTGGTGGAACATAATTACCTCCGGCCGACATACAACAAATGACTGTAACCGTTACACCTCGCTCCGCCGACACTATCTTGCTGACATTTCGACCCTTTTCGCCGATTACTTTTCTTAGCTTGTTCGGTACTGTGCTTAGACCACTCTCATCCATGTTGAAAATTCGTGCTGCTTGAAAATGATACTTATTATACAGATCTAGCAAATTCTTCTGATAGATGTTCCACTGTGGCTCGTTGAAGCCGATTGCACGTCCCAAGCTCATGGCTTCAGGCGTTTTCAGAGACAGAGTGCTGTTTCTTTTCATGAAGCCATAGACCCAGTCTCTGCCAGCCAAACGCGAACTTTTGTCAAACGGATGAACTATACCGTTTGCCTCTGCAAACTCGTAAGCCATTGCCTGCAGGTCTTTGAACGACAAGCCGTAAAATCGACGGCTGAGTTCTTTGCAATGTTCAGCTAACTCAGCCTCCAAGTTCAACGGAAACACCGCATGGAAACGGCCACAACTCAATGCAGCACTACCCTGCAATTTTAGAAATACACAAAAGACTTAATTCATACCGCTAACAATAATTATTCTATAACATTATAGGCCTAGGACTTCATCGATCGATAAAACTAACTTGTCAAATTAATTTAGGTAAAGAGTAGAGTATGTTTAAAAGCAGTGCACTTCTTACTTTCTTCAATCTCTTTCGCAGAGTTGACTCGTCCATGCCGAATTTCTTTGCAACTGATCGGATGCTTAGGCCGATTTGCAGATCTGCCTTTGCCTCCTCTAGAACATCTTGACCAATCGCCTTCCTTGTAGTCTTTCTCTTGTAGTTTCGTACCATTTCCGTACTATTTCTGTAAAAGCAATAACAAATCATGCATTATGACTCATCATGCGGGCAAGTGTCCGCACAGTGCATGGGGTAACTGACCGCACGGACACTTACCCCGTGACAGTTGCCCCAGACAGAGGCATATTGTTTACTAGACGATGTCTAGGCGGCTGCGAACAATTCTGGTCCGCTGCTTGCTGCTCGCATAACGGCTAATTCCTCCAAAAGACCAAAACTATACACGCGCTTACTTAAACAGAAGCAACAACCGCTACATAATAGTGCGCTATTAACTACGGAAGAAAATTTACATCGAAATTGAACAAAATTAAAAATTCTTACCACGTTTTCAATAAATTCTTTCCAAACACAAATACACACACGAATTACTCGGCAGCCATCTTGGCGTAAGACGTATATGCTGTGTGTCGCCACCTGGCGAATAAGCTTATAGCTAAAAGCATTTATGACACTTGCCCCATGCGTATACTTGCCCCTCATGACCCTATATGTATGCATATGCATGTATGTGTGTATGCAGTGCTTTTTTTTCTAGAAAAAAAGGTTCCGGAACGGAACAATAGGTTCCGGAACGCAACAATTATGGGCGGACTAAAATCACGAGAAAAACGGGGTTAGGGGTTGAGAGGGGTCTCAATAAACACTGAAAACAGTTCAAAAACACTTAAATTAAATTAAAATAACTAAATTATTGTTTTTATTATTAAAATAAATAAATTATTTTTTAGTAGCTGAAAAAGGTGCCGGAACGCCGTTCCGGCTCGTTCCGGCTGAAAAAAAGCCCTGTGTGTATGTATGTATGTATGTATGTATGTATTTAAGTAAGTAGGTATTCTTTAGACTCAAAGAGCGCATTTTATGTACCTCGATAAAACGTTGACTGCGACAGTTAAAATGAAGTTAAGGTAATTAAGATAAACAAATGAATCATTTAGCGAACAGTGTTCAGATAACTAGAAGAGTCACCACTGGTGAGCTCCCGCATACACGAAGAGCCCGACCGAGAGATTACCATCCAGTGCTGATAGTGGCAACGTGTTTGGAGTTTCTGAACTACGTAGCATCGAAGAAGAGGATCGGCGGTGACAGGCGACGAGGCTCGCAACACACAAACCCAGACTCCAGCATTAATATCAGGTGGTTGAAGATTTGCATCCCTCTGCCATTCGGTCTATGAACGACGATATTCTTCTTCTCAGCCACCATTTGGTTGTAGATCGTCACCAGAGTACAGTGCTGGGTAAAATACTCTGTAAATGTATTTCAAATACTAAATACAAATACATTTTTCAAAAGTATTTGAAATACAAATACAAAATACATTTTTCAAAATGTATTTCAAATACAAATACATTGTTGTATTTTGTATTTGAAATACAAAATACATTTTATTCTATAGTAGGATACATGCTCCATTAATAGTCATCATGGTGCAAAAATCTGTCCTTCTGGGTATTAGGCATCCAAAGTAGTTTGAAGAATGGATGGGTTACAGCAGCCAAGATATAGTGATCAACACTGATAACTATACAAAGTTCACCAAAGATCGGAAGTTAGAAGACCACTGAGTTATTATTACCAAGAAAAAACATGTTGCGTGAAATTATGAGAGTAAGTAGGTAATAAAAAGTATTTCTAACGAAGTATTTGATATTTCAAATACAAAATACTCTGAAAAGTATTTGAAATACAAATACAAAATACATCATTTTAAATGTATTTGAAATACAAATACAAAAATACTCAAATGTATTTCAAATACTATTTCAAATACTTTGTATTTCAAATACTCCCCAGCACTGCCAGAGTAGAATGGTCAGCATTAAACCAAGGGCTCTGTTGGCCCATTAAACCAAGGGCTCTGTTGCCCCTCCCAAATGGATCTTGACACTGTCCAGCAATATATATATATATATATACCTTAAACCCCACGAGGCCAACCGTGGCGTATATGCAAGACCTCAATAACAAACGTTCAAACACCGTCCAAAACGATCAAAAAAGAGATAAATAATCCTAAAAACGCATATTAGGTCACATTGGAAGTTCGAACGAAGAAAAATTATCGAATATAATCTGGATGTGACAAACTAACTGATAAAAAATCACACGCTAGATGCGGCAATCTGGTCCATGTGCGGCGTTGCGCTGCCCTATCAAATTACGGCGTATGCAGGGCTTATGCATTCACTCGCATATCTAGGACGTCAGAGCCTGGCATAGGTATCAAAAGTTTATAAAATACAGTAACAAAACATGCGTTGCATATCAAGCATTAGATAACAAAATTCAAATTGAGACGGTCAGTTCGATGGCTCCAAACACTTCCATTCTGCCGAGTTTCTTGAAAAAAACTTCGGGACAAAACGTCGGACAGAATAAGAACTAATTCGACGTATAGAAAACAGCACAAAGTTTTGCACGAATTAAAGTTAACACCAACAAATCGAGAACTTAAAAAAAACTTCTAAATATTGTCTTTTACAAAAATCAAACATTTTACATAACCAACAATTAGCCTATTGTAGCAACATGACATTTAAGCCCTCATTCTGTAACTACAGAAGAACCTCATAAACAAATCGATATTCCTTGCTTCAAAACTAACTACTGCTATATACATTGAGGTAAAATTATACACCGAGAGTGATATTGCTGTTATTATAAACAGCGATAAACAGAGAGAAACGTAAAGGGTTTAAATACCCCATACAAAAACGTTGCAATGTAAAGCAAATGAGATTATAATTTTCACTTGTGAACCAATCCAATAGGGCCAATTGTAAAAAAATCTATATATACAAATTGGAATGCAAGGCAGTTGGACATTATCTGAACGGCATACAAAGTCTTGGCTTCCAATGGTTTTGAATACAAAAAAAGACCTCTAACTTAAAATGGTCACTCTATAACTGCTAAAGTCTGTCCAATCTCTGGTTGTGTAACGCTGTTCAATATCTGGCATTTTAAATGCTGCTTAATCTCTTTCTTTAAACTCTGTCCAATCGCTGGCGTTTTAAACAAGTGCCCTAAGTCTCTAACATTTAAACGCCGCTAGGGGGCCTAATCTCTTGCGTTTCTAAACGCTGTGCAATCCCTGGCTACTTTAAACGCTATTCAACCTCTAGCGTTTTAAATGCTGCTTAATCTCTTTTTTTTAAAACGCTGTCCAATCGCTGATTTTTCAAACGCTGCCAAACTCTAGCATTTAATCGCCGTTCAATAGCCTATCTGGCGTTTCTCAAAGCTGTACAATCCCTGGCTAATTAAACGTTGTTCAATCTTTGGCTGCGAACAATATCCGTTTTCCAACATCAGAAAGTGCATAGTTAGTTGTGCTCCTCGGTTGATCGTTTCGAACCCGATTGGATGTTGTTGGCAAATTTATGGATTACGTCATATCTGCGTCTTGGCTGTCGTCGTCACTTCCGTCCAGATTCTTTGTCGGCGGTTGAACACCTGAACCTGCGATGAAGGACGCCGTGGAAATCATTGAACCAGACAAAATGTGAGGAGCAAACTGCGACGTTAGTTGTGAAGTTGGTGTATCCTGTGTGAAACCTTCAAAAACAGTTGAAAATAAGTCACGTCAGTCTCTTGATTGATCGATCAACTAAGCACTTGATAATGTTTATAATTAGTCATATTTTGTTTTCTTTCAGGTACATTAATAGATTTTTGAGTAGTACACCTCTGAGTAGTTCTCCTTAAAAGGCGCTATATAAATGTCTAAATGTCCGTTTTTGGCTGAAAATAGATGACGAGATAGTCAAACTCTGAGCAACTGTGACTATCCAAACAAGACTGCACCCAACATATAGGCCTAGGCTTAGCCACACCTCTTGCTTTTTTAGATTTAAAAAATTTTCCGTGGGTTATACCTCCGCACCCGTACTACACCTGGATGTCTCCCGGAGTTGCCTCATCTTGAACATAAGTCTGGCTATGTCCTTGACCCAACATTGAACATATAATGACTTTAGTGTGGACTGTTATAATCTCTGGACTCCCCAGGTGGCTCTATCATTGACAGGAACCAACCACGCGTAAAATTTTTATAATTAAGGATGGCATTTCGGGCCAAACAGCCAAAGCCGAGACAGTAACAACGTTTCAAAGAACCGTCGCCTTCACTACATGTGACTTGTAAATGCCTCAAGAGAAAGGCAACTTGCAACACCCAGTGCAAGTTTTTAAAACCAGCAGCTCGATGGCAACCGAACAATATAAACAACATGGAACAACATCATCATCACCACCACTACTCCTACCACCACCACCACCACCACCACAACCACCACCACCACCACCACCACCATCATCATCACCACCACCACCATCATCACCATCACCACCACATCATCATCATACTTCGTGAGTTGGCTGACAGAGTTAAAGTTTGTTGACAGTTATCTGAGGCAGATGCAACTACTGACACTATATGTGTCGCCAGGATATAAAGAGGGTAAAACATAGAAATCGTACCATTAATAATTATAACTTCCATGTCACCATTTTGTCCCATTGGAAATAACAACTCTAAATTGGAAGGCAAAAAGCCAATCAACTGCACGCAGTGTAAAGACTGTTGCAAAGCGTTCCTGTTGCTAGGCAATACAGACTCTGAGGTGCCAAGAGTTATCAATACCTGGTTATTTGGCGATTTAACTTAAAGTGCTTATTTCTAAAATTAATGCCTGCGTGCGACAATTTCTTCACAGACGAGATCCCCACCTGAACTAAACAACCCACAATAAGAAAATTATAATGGTAGTATGAAACGCCTTCTACTGGAATATCCATTAATAAGTTAGATTTATGATAGCAAAGGAACATCCACTTTCAATAACTGACTAAAACACCCAACGCAATTACTCCGTAAGTCTCAAATATTTTGAACTGATGAAAGCTCCAGACGGTGAGAAGAATGAACAATGGCCAGCATAAGAAATAAAAAAAAACAGAAGACACACATTCATGACACACTGAATGACCACGTGATGGACTATGGTCTCAGAAGAATTAAATCTAATTCAGCATGACAAACAATTTATTTTCTTTTAACAACTATTTTTTTTACAAGTGACAAGATGTCAAAAGGGAGGAGGCCTGGCGTTTGGCTTCCTAAATATGTCCTCTCTTCCTTACTCTCTAGATCTCCAAGATGCTCCTTGCTGCACGGCTTTTCCGTTATACGCTGAACAGATATTAGCTAAATTAATCTATACGGGGGATCAGGTTATGGATAGGCTATGGTGAAGATTGTGTGAAAGGCTGAAGAGCAGACTCCGTTGAAGATGGGTTAAGTTGATTCAAAAATAGAGTGGAGTTAGCTTTGAGGAAAAAAGAAGGGAGAGTGGAATAGTTTGAAAACAGGGTCGAAGTGTTTTCAAGGCATTGTCGAGTGATGACTTAGGAGGGAACGGAGGCGGATGGCCGAAAATCTCCGAATCCTTCCAAAGAACACGATCGCCTACCCTTAAATCCACCGAACTTCGGTCGAATTTCTCTCGCACGGGAATTCATCAGCCGATTGTAGTCGGATTTCTTCATCTTCTTTCCGTTTATGATGCACGTTCGCTTTGGTTTCGGCCTTCAAACAAATCGAACGATTACATATCTTAGATATGGTGATGGTTTTACGATCGGTTTTAAATTAAATTTACACCTGGAGTAGGCCTAATAGTGGCAATAAAGTTTAGTCTAATTCAGTCCAGTCTGTAAATGGTCCTCCATACAAATATTATTTTAACGAGGACCACGCTGTTTAACTCCAACCCCATATAAGGAGAACCATGAAACCTCGTACTTAGTAATTATATTACTTCACTGGGATGTTTGTTTTCAATTTTTCATGGCACCTATTAGCAGTGATAGGCAATAGTTAACTAAGAAGTTGCTAACTTTCAGTTTAACTAAAAAAATTAGTTAAGGAAGAAGTGTAACTTTAAAAAATAGTTCAGTTAAAACCATAGTTTAATTAAAAATTTTAGTTGCTAACTAAAAAGTTTAACTAAAAAAGCCAGCAATATGCAGCTAGTTTTCCACAGTGAACATTGAACACTGTCAGCAAAAAAACCATTTTAACACTGGATGGTTTTAGCATCAACAGCCTGTGTTTTCAAATTCACACACTACTTACAGTACACATGTAACTATATGCCAGAACAATACACATTGCATAGTTTGAAGGTGAAATTGTCATTGAGGCTTTGCATTATTACAGTTCACTTAACGTCTTTTATTGTGAAAATGTTTGTCGTAAAAAGTTGGAAAAAGTTGGAAAAAGTTTAACTACTTTTCTTAGTTTAGTTAACTAATTTCCAAAATCAGTTGCCAACTTTAGTTAAGCTATTTTTTTAGTTGGAAAATAGTTTTAGTTTAACTAAAAAAATAATTTAGTGCCCATCACTGCCTATTAGCGATCAAGAGCAAGTCCTTTGGTTAAGAGAAAGAGATAAATAGGCAGACAGAGACAGACGGAGAAATAGAAAAAGCGAGACAGACAGACGGCTTTGGGAAAGTGGTAAAATTATGTTGAAAATGCGACAGCAGCAGTATCGTCTGTAGTATTTTAGTATTATATAATTTATATAGCTCTCTTCTACGTAAACTCTTACTGTTCATGTCCACCCTATGACTAGTACCCTTGGCTGACTCTGGTTCCCTACCATGCTGCATCATCCTCGTCCTCTTGTTATCGTCAACGTCATCATTGACATCATTGTCATCATTTCATGATTATCCCAGCCTCCTCCTCCTCCATCTCTTTTTCGTCCTTCTCTCTCTCCTTCTTCCTCCTCCATCTCTTCTTCTTCCTCCTCCTCTCTTCTTCCTCCTCCTCCATCTCTTCTTCTTCTTCTTCCTCCTCCTCCATCTCTTCTTCTTCCTCCTTCTCCTCCTCCTCCTCTATCTCTTATTCGTCCTTCTCTATCTCTCCTTCTTCCTCCTCCTCCACCTCTTCTTCTTCCTCCTCCTCCATCTCTTATTCGTCCTTCTCTATCTCTTCTTCCTCCTACACCACCACCTCTTCATCCTCATCCCTTTCTTCATCTGGCGCAACAACAACCGAAGACTGACCTGTATCTATATTCTGGATGTTTCTCCATGTGCTGTTTGCTTAGTCTCGCTTGTTCTTCGTAAAACGGTTGCTTAGTCTCATTAGTCATGTCCTTCCATTTCTGCCCTGTATTTTACAACATAAACTTAATTAAATTATGAAATAACAATCTAAAAAATTAAAATTGATTATTATCTCATAATAATCAAGTTTTATTACATTCCTCTTTGTTAAAGTAGTGAATTAAGATACGCAGTGAAATTTTTTGCAATTAATTTGGAAATATTATGTATTCATTCTAGAACGTTTATCAAAAGTGATTGTAACTTTGTAAACAGACTACGTAATACGAGTAACTATAACATAATCTTATGGTCTACTGAACTAAATGACTCGACGGATCTATTGAAACTCTTCTTTAAGCCATCTACTCCGGACGACTTTTAGATATCGCCTAGAATGAAGATTTATCACGCGTTTCAGATTCAGATCTGTTGACTTTGAGCGCCTAGTACGCCTAAGCACTTTTTAAAATTGCATAAATATAGCCTATATACAGCCTACTCTCATAAAATGAAAATCGATGTCGGCTAATGCAAGCACTGTAATGTGGTAGCAGTAGTACCATGGCTTGAAGCCGGACACATCAGGATGATCTAATATTGTGTCAATGAACACAGTAGGGGGGAGGCTAGATTGCTAGAAGATGACCAACAAAGAAGTTAAAACTTTGACAGGCTGACCTAGTTCTTTGCTGATCTGGGAGTTATGCATCTCTGGGTTTTCTTTTAAGATCTTTTTTCTTTCCTCCTTCGACCAAATCATGAAGGCGTTCATCGGTCGCTTGATATGCGGCTTCTTCTGCTCCGGCTGATCATGGACATCAGTTGGATCGATGCGGCTGAAGGACTCCGTGGCATTCCTTCCGGAACCAACAAAGGCATTCGCCTGAACAGACTGAGGTAGCTGACCTGAAATCGTTCAGCGAACAGCTCAAGATAACAATGAGCATACAGTGTGACAATAGAGTAAAGTAAGGTAACTGCTTGTTTGTATCATGCCCACCTCCACACTGTTCCTCAGACTACAATTGCTGTGTGTGCAGCTTGCTGTAGACAGCGTTTAAAAATACCGCGACTGCAGAGAATAATCTTGAAAAGAATGAGTCTACATCGTTTAAGATTTGTCACTTTAAGGATGACAAAATGGTTTTATTCGTTCATTTTCTCTGAAAATTGGTTCAATAATGTAAACAGACGCGTCTTAATTAAAACGGAGGCGACTAATTTTTCAGTGAATCTCCGCAGAAATATTCAATAAGTAGACTAAAACATATAAATTACTTCCTTTATTTGATAAAAAGTTAATTAAAAATAAGCAGAAGCTATTGAGTAACCTTGCTGAAGTTGAGTAGAGTCCTGTGTGAATTGTTGAACGAACTGAGGTGCAATAAATGGACCCAAGTTATGCAGAGAATTGGCGAAATTGTATCCCTGGAATCCATGGTGCGCAAACTGATTCGGCGCTGATAATCCAGGAATGAACTAAAACAATCACGTGATCTCAGAACTTTAAGAATACATTGGCATCATTATCATCATTATATGTAATCATCGTCTTATTGTTAATGTCGTCGTCATCATAAATAATTTCGTCTAATTTTATTGTCTCTTCTCATCACACTCAAAACTAAAAGTAACAGTCATCCTATATCACAATCATTCTATTCAGACTGGTAATCTTTATTAAAAACATCACTATCTACACCGCTTTTACAAATAATACGTCAAAATTAATGTCGTCTTGTTGCTATCATCATCATCACCATAATAATCACTATCGTCGTCATCAACGTCTTTGTCTGGTCTCTCAATTGTACCTCTCTCATATCTTATTCCATTTATATTTTGTAATTTATTTGTTTATAGCTTAACTCCAATAGTAATCAGTGACTCTCTGAGCTAATTTAGACGATACTAAGTTTTGATTTGGAACAGAAATTTCAGTAAGCAAAACAGCGCATAGAATACCAGAAGAGTCACCGCACACACACACACACACACACACACACACACACACACACACACACACACACACACACACACACACACACACACACACACACACACACACACACACACACACACCTACACACACACACACACACACACACACACACACACACACACACACACACCTACACACACACACGCACACACACACACACACACACACACGGATCCCCACAGACGGATTCTCATTCAAATCGACACATAGCCTCTTAGTGCATCAAAGGTTTCCATCTACTTCCTACCTCGCTCATTCTTGGAGCGATCGACTGCAAACTGGTTCCCGGTTGATACATTGAGACAACGGGAGACAGCAAATTATAAGATCCCTGGTGAACGGGAAAGAACCGCGGATCGGCAAACTGAATCGGGATTTGGGATGAGGAAGAGGCAGGGTCCAACTCGACCTGCATTCTTTCCATGTGGAGCAGCTGTGGAGATTGATTGCGCCTCTTCTCCGTCTTCCGCTTTGTGTGTGCTGGAGAAAGAGGCTGATGTGCGGGATTGGAATTGGAATAGATTGATGTCGAATGTTCGTGTACAACTTTCCGCAAAGGATGACGATGATCAGCTTCCGGTTCCTGCTTTATTGAGATTCTGGTCTTGGAGAGATTCAGCGGCGCCTGAGAGTCTTCCGCCGTACAAATCATTGCGTTGGGTGTCCTTCTGTCTCCTGACGATGACCTTGACCTCTCAGTCGGCGACCGACTGACGCTGGACGCCGATGGGAATTGCGTCGGTGCAAAGTTGGAGGACGGAATGGGACTTAGTAGAAGTGGACGTGTCTCTGTAGAAGACGACGCTACGACTGGCGTTGACGCTTTCCTGAAGACGTCTAAATGAATAGAATAAGCGGGGTGAAAGAACTGGCGCTATCTAAATGCTCTGCTGACAGAATCTCGCATAATTTAATCAATTCTAATATGATCCCATTTTAATCTATTACTGATTTTGTATGTATGCATAATTGTATATATGTATGTATGTAAGTCGAGCGCAACAATCGTCAAAATGGTTTTCGTAAGACTGGAACACAGAGCTCCCCGATATCTTTCGAGGCAGTGCTGACTTATGAGGCGCGTTCAAACTGATCTTTTACAATTAAATCTAATCTATTTTGATCTGATCTGATCCATTCTATTCGTTTCAATGATCTTCAATGCAAAATCGCATTACAACATATCAGCACCGTAACCAAAATCTGTAGAATTGTCTCCCACATTACTTGGTTGAAAACGACAGTATTATGGAGGTATTGTGTATTAAGCAGGCGTACAGTGTTGTGCATCTATGAATAAAGACGCTTTACTCTGCATCGAAGCTTTCTAAGAACCTCTTCAGAGGAACGCTGCATAGATATACCTAACTTATGCACCTATGTTTGTGCATTTACTTATCTATTTATGTGACGCCAATCTATAAAAAGCGACAAGGCGATATGCAATAGAAGCTACAGATTGTTTCAAAAACTTGGTTTCATCCTAGCATATTTAGAAGAGATCATATTATATATATGATTGGACGCAGTGGTCAAAGTTGGATGTATTCGCATTGAGCCACCTTCTTAATTCAGAAAATCTTATTCGGCAACGTGACATTAGTGTCCAATTGTAGATTTTATACTGCCATACCAGACAATTTATGCCTGTAAGCTTTCTGCAACGCTAGTTTTAATGCTTGAAAACATCTCCCGCTCGCTCTTGTATTGTGAATTTGTCACATTGTCCTCTGTGCGTTGCATGTGCAGCCAAGTAGGCTACATGAATGAAAGCCACCTTCGTTTGAATGGTTCATTGCACTCCTTTTGTTACGTGCGTTAGAGACGAAGGAGGAGTGACAGGCCTACCTGTTGATGAATGACTTTCTTCACGACTGACTTCCCTCTTCTCCTCCGTTTTTATCTAAAACGGTGTCAAGTCAATATTTCATGCTGCCTTAATGACATGACTGCACCAATATTTATACAGATCTCTCTATATGTAGGTAAAGTTCTAAACAAATTGGTTAGGCCTGAAACTATTAGGCGCTAAACCAAACTGTTGGTTATACTTCGTAAGTTAGATTACCGTATATATAAATATAGTTTGTATTTCGTAACATTATCAATCATCTGTATTGTTTGAAAAAGCGTTGGTCTTTGTAGTTCTCATAGTGTAGGCCCATTATTTATATCTCCATTAGTCCTATTTATGTGTGCGGAGGACTCGCTACAGGTTCCTACACACTACACAGTAAGCGTCTAAGGCGATACTCAGATCCACAAACTGCGCGTTATGAGGCACGCGTTCAACGAATCGGCTACCGTGTCTTCTCTTTCTGTTACAGCTATTGTTTTGCGATGCAACGCAACAGTTCCACTTGGAGCCGCTCTAAGGAAGTTCGGTAACGGAAAATTAGGACATGCAATGGTTACGCAGTCTGCAGTAGCGTTAAATTTGCGTGTCGTTTAAATTCATTAGAAACTACATCGCAATAATATTAGTACTTTTAAGGGGGTCTTAAAAGACGCATAGGACTAATAAATATCCGCTTACGTACGCTGCATAGATTATAAGTCATTAGGAAACGCTCATTTCGTCACTATATGGATAGTATTTGACAAAGCATTTTAAACTCCTGAGGTCTTCCTTAACCAGAAGCCTACAGGGCATTAACACTGCTTACCATGATTATTAAAAGAAGGCAAATCTCCCAAAAGCGTTGTAGAGGAATTTTATTTACGGAGGAGGAAGAGGAGGAGGAGCGGGAAATGAAGTGAGAGTCAAATTTTAAAAATACCCGAAAACAGACTGGGGTCACAAGGTCTCTTCCAACATCCCTTTTCCGTGCTTAAAAACCTCTTTCTTCTCTCTGGGCCTTCGCACTGCATGGTAGCGATGCTGAGTGGCCTCAGCTGTGTGCGGCCCTTTACAAATCTTCAAATACGATACGAAACGATGCAGGGTAGGGGAACACGGTACAACACCGACTGACTTCTTGTAATGCTCGACTATCTATACAGGCATAAGTGAAAAGGCTTACCTTATCATTTTCTTCTACTATACTATTATAGCCATTGGGTCTTTTCATAGAATATCTTGTCTCCTCATTCGATTTGTCCTCATGATAAGATATTTCCTCCGTTTTGATCTCAGCCGCACCATCGAGCTCGGCATCTTTTGTCATAACCTAAATAAACTCCAGCATGTTCAGAATACATTATCATTTGAGTGATCACAATATCCCCAGCATTACGATTACAATTATGCTGACAATCTCCGCTGCCTGCTAGATTGCCTACCTAGGCCTAGTTAATTTCAATGTTGACCCGTCTACTAACAACAGAACGAAACCACTGTGGTATTAGGCCCTAAATGAAATTACGAATCTAAGAAACTGAGAAAGGTAAGTGCACGGTCGAATAACACAGGCCTAAATATTTGTATTAATTAGCATGATCCTAAGTATAGCTTAAGTTTTTAAACAGTGTAAGCCTAAATTTCATTAAATGACATAAAGCGAATATTTTTATTTAAATGGCCTAAATTGGAGAGTTTACAAACACTTGAAAACTTCTCTTTCGCCGAGGTTAAGCTGGAAGCGCTTCTAGGCAGATATATATTTGAGGAAGTTACATAAGTGTTCTAAACAAATGGATGGCCATTTGGCTAGTATAATATTCGCCAATTTATTTATGAGTTTGTATTATTAGTAATCATTATTTTTCTATGACTTAGCTAGTGGCATGAGCTGAACTGGCCAGACTGCAATGTCTTTGTGTTTGAAATCGGTAGAACTGGCTTACCTCCAATGGATTCGTTTTCCTGCCGATGAGATTCTGTTGCGATGATTCTAGGAAGAGCATGATGTCTTCAATCAGTCTCTCTTTGTCCTCTGCTGTCGACAGTTCTTCCAACGCCCTCTCAATCATCTTCTTAACGTACGATGAATGTTTCTCCGTGTTGTCACGGCATCTGGCGTTTGGAGAAAGGACGGTGTCAACACAGCTGTCAATTTCTGTGTCAACCAACTGGAACCGGTTTCGGCTGCGGTCGGCAACTATCGTGTTGTTATTGTTAGTTCCACTCGTGTTCTTATAGACCTGCGACGATCCGTCGATTTTTCCACTTACGGGAATCCACTCGATCGTCAAGTCCTTTGGACTGATTTTGTTTCCCCGAGACGACAACTGATACTTTGCCAGATCCATGTCGTCGTTGTTTTTAAATGAAGACCCGGTGCTTTTCATCAAGTCTGTCAAGGTGCAGTAGTTGTACTGAGGGGCCGTGAACTCCGACGGACCATTGTTGTCAGCGAGACCATTGAACGCAACCGAAGGGAGACAGTTATCCTGAGGTTCGCTAAAACAATCCAGGCGTCTTTTTTCCGATTGAACTTCGGGAGAGTTCGTGTGGCATCTGATCTTCAGTCGCTTGCAATCGCCACCAGAGGGCGAATAACACGACAGAATTTGGCTCATGACATTTGTCGAAACCTAAGAAACAGAACAAGCGTTTCTACGTTTTAGAGACATATTGACATGGGATTAACACACTTTCTACGAGTCTCGTGTTTACTTAGCGTATCTTGATCATATTAATTGTCTACAGAGTCGGCTTCAACTTTCACTGGTTTAACATTCCTCACTTCATTTCCATAGTTAACATTTAATTCCACTGACCAGCAGCCAAGTCAACTGTTTGACGTAATATACATAAATTATACATAATGTGGTTTGGCTTAATGTAAGTAACGATTAATTAATGTCCAGGGAAAAGCTATAGGGCCTACGCTACTGCATTTCACTCTGTAGCAAAATATCTTCCAATTACTGTTTTTAGGTATTTGCTTGCAACCGTAGTCTAAAAAGTGACAATAAAGCATCCTAAACAATTCCAGACCACAAAAAATGACCGATGGGCCCATTTCTCAAAATGACCGATGGGCCCATTTCTCAAAATAGCTGATGGGCCTAATTCTCAAAATGACTCACAGGCCCATTTCTCCCAGAAGACCGATCTTATTTCATTGTGTTTTAGCTGACATTCCTTAACTGTGTCTTTATTGTACGTCCCTCTGTTCTGTCTGTCTGTCTGTCTGTCTGTTTTGTCTGTCTGTCTGTCTGTCTGTGTCTGTATGTCCCATCCCTCGTCGCTTCGTGCATTAATAATCGCTGTCACTTGGTCAGAGGCGACCTCTGCATAATTTCGTAGCCTATGCTTAGGAAAAGGGCCACACGCGCATCGTCTTATGTTAATCATAGTTGACCTATTTATTCATATATAGGTCAACATACAGACATAGGCCTGCAAATGTCAGTGTGTGCGCGCGTCGTGTGTGGGTGTGTGCGTGTGAGAAACTGTGTGTGTGTGTGTGTGTGTGTGTGTGTGTGTGTGTGTGTGTGTGTGTGTGTGTGTGTGTGTGTGTGTGTGTGTGTGTGTGTGCGCGCGCGTGCGTGTGTGTGTGTGTGCGCGCGCGACCTTTAATATAGGATGCTTAAGACTGTGAAATAGACAGAGTAAAAGATGAACTAAGGAACGTGAGTAAGCAGTGAAGCGATTGAAGGCGGTAAGTCCAGGTCTTGGGCAACTCTAGGCCTACGTAGATATCTTACCTTTGAATGTGGTTTAATCTGTTTCAACGAAGCTGTGTCGATTGGTCCCCTGTGAATAAGCTGGCTCGCTTGACTTTCCATTTTAGCTGCACAATTACGATCAAGATAACATTTGGGCTTCAGAGTGATTCTGAAAAAGCACCATATAAGTAAATAGACGTCTGCATATGCATTCATGCATAACATGCATTCAATACATATGCATGCATAGACGTACAAACGTACATACATGCAAATACATACACATAAATACAAGCATACAAAAAAAATACGCACACATAGATACATACAGAAATTATGTATGTATGTATGCTTATATGATATGACGTGCAGTATGTATGACATATATATACCTACATGCATACATACATACAGATAGACATACACACATACGAATATCTCTGCAGAGATAATCCCTAGACACTCTTCAGAGGAGAATAAGTCTTCGATAGCCAGATGCAGCATCCACTTGGTTCAGTTCTTACTGGATCCGAGAGCTCACAGTAATTACGACGACCAAAGCAAATAGGTTCAATGACACAAGTAGCTTACTTACTCTTGGTGAGACATCAGCGATAAACACTTCCTGCTATTAATAAGACAAGTACTATAATTACTAGTGACATTCTATCGTGATGAGCATACTTACATGTATCGATGATAGTTTCAACAACTTTCCCTCTTGTAGATACAATGACATGTATCTACACACACTCGAACGCGTAACTTATCGTGACACTATTAGGGTTTCACCAAATCGTTATGGTTGCTATTAGAGGAGAGTTGGCTTAAGCAAACCTGACCCTAGTGTCTTACAGTAATCAACGGCTGCATGCTTAGACTGGTGTATATCTAAGCGTCTCAAGCAAAGCTATCAGAGCAGACGGTCGACCTACCACTATTCTATTTCGGCGTTGAACGCTTTGACTCGACCCTGCAGTGTGGCTGTGAAATCTCAGAGGCTGCAATAGCGTCGAGGCCTTCTGCGTGAAATCAAGGGGCCATTCAACGGCGTCACATACGCTCCCCGTCTCGGCCATTATCGGATTTAGTCGGGAAAATTTTCGGAGCAATATTATAGTCGAATGGATAAAGAAACTCGACGACCATTGTCGACACACAATAGCACCAGACAGGCGCAAGAGGGCAATGCTCAGAGGACAGTGAACCGATAAACTGCACTCGACAGGGTAAGAACGAAACCGTACTGGTTTGCATCAGCAGAAGCCAATCTGTAGCGTTCTACTTTGAACTTAGAGGTTATAAATGACAATGAATGTCTACATTTGCCTTGTTTCTTCTTCGACCCTAGAGCTCTACACTTAGCCACACACTTAACGTAGTCCTCCAAACGTATTATAAGGGCCTCCACTTTTCCGACTCCCCAACCCCTCCGGCGACCCCTAAATGCTTAAACTGCTGCGGATGACTCAACCGTTATCCAACAATGCCAGCCATGGCACGCGGCCGAAAAATAAACCTAATTATGCGCTTTGGAGTGGTTTATAAATAATACGGTATAATAATTTTATACGACACCAATGACATGAAATGACAGCATCGATGTACGATTCATGGTTGGAATGAGTTTAGTGTCTGCGGAAATGCATCATAATGGGTTGGGGGAGAGCATATATATCTCTCTGTTTGTATATTATCTTGCCTGTATGTTCATGTCTTACCGGATCATGTACCTTACTGAATGCGGTGCCACTTGCCTCTTGTTTAGACCACAATGGATATAAAAACCTCTTGGCGAACACAGTCGACGATTGTTTGGCGTAGTTCGGGCCATTGTTCGACCGCCAGACAAAAGCTACAGCGGTCGAGAGATGGCGTTCCGGTCGACAAGACAAGAGCGCAGCGGCTCACTCTCTTCGTCCGTCCGTCCATCCGTCATCGCCTGATAAGTTTGAGCCTACTACGACGAAAGCAAAATGGTCCTACCAGTGTGAATGCAACGCTGCTTCAAGGACTTCTATATATCATAGTCCATATTCGAATGGAATGTCATTCTTATAGCTATCGTGGATGTCTCTTCTGTTAGTAAATTGATGTGAGTCCCAATGTGGATTTCCGTATCTATAGTTGCAATGAACGCAAAACTCAACGTTAAACATTTAGTCGGATAAATGCCAAACGTGCAGCTATCGTAATCTGTCTCAGAGTTTTTTTAAAAAGAAACTCGGGTTGAAAAACTTAGTGAGTCAGAGCTGTTTGTACCATTACCAAGACAAGATGAATACATTCTGCAAAGACCAATATACAGAACCACAGGCCGGAAGCATGTAGTTAAATAGGCCTATATATTGTCAAATCATGACAATAAAACTGCCGTTGGACGAACTACTTTAACAGATACAACATGCATAACCTGCTGTCCTTCAATCTCAATTAGATACAACCATTGGAAATGATCGGATTGCAAAACTGTTTTGAAGCGCCATCGATTTCTCCCTCATGACCTAGAAGTTCTATGATTAAATTATACATTGGATGAAATTGATCTTAGCCCTGTACTATTTTCAAACGTTTACTACTGACGTAGGGCCTACATGTATACTGTTGACACTCGGCATGTTTAGCACCGATGCTACTGCCTCGTATTTGAATGTGTTGACGGGCGAAGACCATATCCGACCTCTCTTGGCTCTCAAGTTTTAATAAAAATTTTACCTTATTGTTGAATTTATATTGTTGTGATCGTTCGACATTCGATGCAGGTCACCTTAAATGCAGGATTGGCCGAATTGCTTTCAGTTCACCTAGCATAATTACTAGGCCCTACCAATAACAAATTGGACATTCTAGCCCCGTTTGCTAAAACAACGGGTCTTTTATACAGCAATCACCCCCCTTCAGGTCGACCTAAGACTGATGCGTCATGTTGATATGAAGTCTATAGGGGGCCTATTTAGAAGACGCGGGTCTTAAATGTATGCTAATCGATGTATTCATACAGTCCGGTAAATTCAAACAATGCTAGAGATATAGGGACTGAGAACCAACCCAGCCAGTGGTCCTGGTCCACCTGCAGAGAACGGCGTTCTAATTAGAACGGACATACCTAAGAACGGTCTAATTCAAGTCAGTGAATTATGTTCCCTGAGTTCGAATCTTTCTGTGTCACTCTCTGTCACGCTGTCTCCTTCTCTCTTTGTCTCTGCAGTGTACACACTCCGGAAAAGGATTGTACCCAGTTACCTCTGCCGCCACATAAATCGTAATGCGTCAGACATCAAATGCAATCGATTCATTTATTTGGCGCCTCTAGTAGTCAACGTTTGTCTTTATGTCTTTATAGACGAATCGGTCATGCTTCGTACGACGACTGTGGTACAAAGTGGCCGATTGGAAGAGCGTTCGTCTTGTAACCTAAAGATTACGGGTTCGAACTTCCGCTAAGGCCACTACCTTGAAAGGAGTCTAAGGAGGTCCTTCGTACGTACAGCTGCTAACCAAGGCGTTGCTGTGGTTTGTTGGACCACAAAGACCGATGACTGGCCACTGTGTTCCACCTGTGGTGACCCACAGGCTCACTCTGGCCCCGAATGACGCCACGCCCTCGTTTAGCTCACTTGATTGATGGAATAATAACAAAATAGACCTATGTTAAGTACAGACTTTGGACGAGTATCATAGTAAAAACGGAAGTGTCTGACTGTAGGTCGTTTTGCTTCGACCGTGTAATCAACATATGTGGAATTCTGAATAAATGTCGATAAAACGGGCGACGAATCTGTAAACGAAATTAACAAAGAACGGCGCTGGGCAAGTGCGTTAAGTGGCCTAATTGATAAGCACGAGCGATGAACCACTAAAGTATTCGTCGGAGGCCCAGAATCCTTCGAAGGTCTAAGCCCTTCGTGACAGAGGCGCCACCTAGCATGACAAAAGCTTACATCTAGACAACGGTGCCCCCTATTCTGAGCTCAGTTGTGGTCTAACAATCGAGCGATGCAAACATACAGCCATTGTGGTTCTATATTATGCAAGCTGCAAGTAACAATAGCCACATGCAGGACGCGTTGGTCCGTGTTCACAGTCTATTCAGTGGCTGGGCAAAGATTCGTTCTATGCGCAATTTTTAACGTCGGATTTTCTATTGGCCAAACCTATACAAGTTCCTTAGAAATTGTGTTAGAAATGCAACTGACACATAGAAATCATATTACAAAAAAAAATATTCACCCATACACAGTTTTAACAGTTCAGGAAACGTTTAGCTCGACTTAAGACACATTTATTCGGTAATTCCAAGATAGCCGTTACGGATCGCCATTGTGAGTTAAAATTAGACATTGCCCACGAAAATATTTATGGTAATGAGACGCATAGCGAGTTAGTCAGTTACAAAGTTGCGAGGCAAACGTTTGAAAGTAAACCAAAGCGAGTGATTAATTACTATCTAATAATTATTAATAATCAACAACTGCTATCGCGCCGATGTCAAATGAACAATTAAAGCATCAATCGATGGAGCACCAAAACCAAGCCACATATAAGATAAGTACTATCTCAAAGCAAATAAGTTACTATTTAATGGCTACCAATTACTAAAAATCTCATAGTAGCAAATTAGTCGTTTTAGGGCGAGTACTGTTAAGATGGAAGAATACTGAAATTAGCAAATGCTGTTAAAATCAAGTTTAATGGAGGGAGTCACACATGAGTAATTGCCCTTGAGACAAGCGAAAATGACCCCAACCGCGAAATTAGTCAACACCATTTGCCAGACGAGCTTCTACGAACAACAGAACGCATTATTTCAAGATCTCGCAAGAAGTCTAATTATGCATCTCATTAGCATCTCACGACTGAGGCAGAAACCACCTGCAACGTATGCTGAAGAGAAATGATATTTGTCCATATCGTCGCACTTGTCGGGGTCACAGGACAGCCCGGAATAATAATGTACTTTATCCCAATCCGCAGTATGTACCGGTAATTACAACGTCACATTGGCTCTGGCGTAACATCTGTCCGATCTAGATTCCATTTCCAGTCGGTTATGGTGCATAAAAGCAATGATCGCCCTCTTGTCCAAGTGTAACTCCGCCACTGCTCAGTCTGCTCGTACTCTGGCAGTGCCAGTCCGAAGTCTGCAGGATGAAGAAGGGCGACGCTAATGATCTTTGGTATGACACAGTGTCGTTAAACTGAAACTACTGTCTAACTGTGTGAAACTCGACGGTCACTGTCTTTGATTCGAGCCCCTAACCGAAGTTATCGAATGTCAGTGGCGTCTAAACAGGATTCAGGAAATATTCATGCTAATTCGTCACTCGTCGATGTGTTAAGTATAAAATTGTAATTAGTCCATCGCGCCCATGTCTAATAAACAATATATGAAAGCCTATGGTACGAAGCCGTAATCGGTTCAATATCGAGAAGATGCACAAGAGTCTCTTAAAACTATCAAACACGAAGCAGCTGTAATAGATCACAACTGCTAGAGGCCTTCGTGAGGCGCAGTCAGACTATGGCAGTTGGAAAGGTTATGGTGGATGGGGAACCCTTGGAGTTGAATTTCAGGATTTCAAACATCGAGTTTACAAAATTTATTAGTTGGTCTAAAATTCGTAGATTATAGACTTCGACTGCATTCAAAAAGCTTGCAGACAAGCGGCGGCTCAGATGAAAACAGTATAATTATATATTATGCCAATAAAACTCAGTTTCAATATTCGGCCAGTGACAGGACATATTTCCCTCTCCTTGGCTAAATAATATGTCAACATCGTGACGACGTTTATAATATTATTCTGCAGTAGGTTTTGAACTTCATGTGAAATACTACGACCTATTGTATTGACAAATTTAATTAATTAACTAACTTAAACACGTATTTTGCATGCAAAATCAATAAATTTAAATCTGAGGCGCGCAATCATGGACATCTTACCATCAACAAAGGAGCCGACTAACTGCAGGCATTAGCCTAACTGCATAATATATTGCAGAAATTACAGAAAAGAAACGGCTGCGTTCACCTAGAATCCAACTGAGGAAATTTGTCGCGTTCGACAGCTAACGAAACATTCAAGTCTTTGCATCAGAGTCCAATAATAAAACACGCACCTAGATGAAAACTCACCCATACGCAAATGAGGACGAGGGATTTTTCTGCTCAAATTTATAAATAAGCGAGTCTCTTAATTTCACGAAGACCAGAATAGGTCTATATAGTATAACGTTGGATTAATTCGTAGTATAGTTTTATCACGACTAGATTGCCTTTTATTTTCTGATCAAACACTGACCTTAACACTGACCTGCTGTTGAGATCCAATGGCGTTCAGAATGTTTCGATTCCTATGTTTGAAACTCGGAAGAAGTAACTCGTTCGAAAGATCTGACTGACTGATCGCCATGCTGCATGCTATGTGATCACAGGCATACGAGGTAAGTCAAACAATGCACAATAGCCGCGCAGCCCGGAGACCTAACATTTAAGAATGGACGATAGCAGAGCTTCGTTTAACTGAAACGCAAACAATAGGAGCCTTGTGACGCCGTACAATGCAGCCGCCCTAACATGACTTACAATTGACAAAGTGACAATCGTATTAGTTCCACGTGATAAAGTAACCCCCAAAACCTGAAAGAACAGAACCGTGCAATAAATAACCCATGTTCTATAGGGCCTACAGATAACCTATTATAGTGCCTGATCGTCAGAGATAGGATTGTTTATCGGAAACTCATTAACAGAACAAGCTGACTCATTAAAACCACCAGTTTAATCATATCTCAGATAAATGGCACAAAAGCCGTTGTTTACTCGCACTTCAAGCATTCCATTCAAATGATTTCAAAACTGAAGTCCAGCCAGAGCAAACCCCAAATTAGATCACGTTGACATCAAGACTCCACTGTTATTTTGTTATAGCTTGGATCAGGTTGTAGCCTCAAGAGAGCGACAGATCAGTTGAGATAGGGGCCTCCTGTCGCGTCTAGTCCCTGCGATTAATTATCCAGCTGCCATTGTTCATTACGCTCTGATTTTAGTACCATTAAATTATGTGCCTCATTGCTATTGTCACGCCTGGCTCTTCTGGTCTCATATTCAATAATCCTTTGTTCGACGTCGTGTGAATTTAAGTCTTATCTAGATAGCGATCGAATCTCAATGTCGAACGGAAAGATACAAAGGCCTTTACACACCTCACTGTTGTATTGCTGCGATGTTTACTTAATATTGAAGTACATAATTAAAGGCTCTGCTTGGTCTAATTTCAGAATTTATCTATAAGACGTATTGAGGTCTTATGTCTGGCCAACCTTTGTTGCGGTACTAAGTTTATTATCATGGTTTGAACGGGATTCGAAACGCAATCAATACAGAGGCCCAAGTAACTATTAGTAAATAATCCCGCTCAGAGACATTGGAAACGGTAACAGATACTGGAGTGTTGAATGTGGTCGTTCAGGCCGGTCGAGTAGCCCCCCCTCCCTTCACACTCCATCTAAGAGTATGTATCCTGTGCATACTGAAATAAGGATGCATGCGGTGAGTTTAAGCAACTGTAACTCAACTGTTTCTATTACACCGTTATGAAAATATTGTGGCGGTCAAGGTCACAGTGCGTAAGTGGGAGGATTTATTTTATGCGAATAGCATCGTTTTCTTTAAGTTTACATGCGAAGGGAACAGCATCGTTTCTCTTAATTTTACATGCGAAGACCCAGCATCGATCATTTAATTTTTATTTAATTTCAATAGGCAACTGGCCGGCAACGACCGTGGCAGGGAAGCCCGATCGACGGTCTGAAGCCAGCGCATAGCGAGCAGACGCGCTCATTCGGGATGCATAGAGCCTGCCTCACGGTGTGCTGCTTTATACGTGAAGAGTTGGTTCGACTCTTCATACATAGCAATACTGTTAAACAGCGTTGTTGGTTAGCGATTCAGTTACCGATTCAAATATACTGCACTCAGTGTGGTAGGCGAGTGATTTTGGTTACGACCGAGTCAGAGTTCGAGTTTCCGGTTAGTACAAATATATTTACGGACGAAAGGGGCGTCCGAATAATATAATCAGGCGATCCCGAGTACAGCTAAAGAAGTTCACTGTTGGGAGACGGGTCGACAGCGCCGATCCGGCGGGTTGGATCCCTCAGTTGATCGCGAAGCGGTCTAGATCCCGATCGTGGGAAATCTACGGCTGAGTAATACTCGGGGAAGGATACCGTTGATACACAGGAAAACCAATTCAGTGTGAGACCGAAAACCAGGGTGAATTTGGCGACGGGCAGGAAAGTCCCTCTTGGGTTTTGAAGAACTCCGCGATCGGAGCTTGTCCGGTAACCCATGGGAGTAAAGGTGACCTTCTTAAGGTAGCCATTTTCTGGAATTCTGAAATCCTTGAAACCAAGAGTAAATTTGGCGTCGGGCAAGGAAATCCCTCTTGGAGTTCGAAGAACTCCAAGATCCGACAGTGTTTGGTTTTATCCACTGAGAAGAGTTTTACGCGAATTCGGCGTACTCGACACAGGGGAAGTTCTACGCGCTTTCGGCGTACTCGGCCGGGAGAGTTTTACGCGACTTCGGCGTCTTCGGCTGGGAGAGTTTTACGCGACTTCGGCACTCGGTGAAGTGACCGTCGGGATACCTGATAAAACCAATTTAGTACAAAAACGATAATAAGGGTAAATTTGGCGACAGGCAAGCGAAGCTTGTCCGGTTACCTGTAGGAGTAAGCGTGACCTTCGTTAGGGAACCAAAATTCGGAAATTCTTGGGAACAAAATTCAGGACATTCTGGTAACCTTACGGGGTCGGCGTTACATTTGGATTGTGACACTTGGATGGCTGACACGCCGGTGGAGCGTTGGAGGGGCTCCATCGCCCGGTAACTAAAAATAGTTACTGGGAAAGACCACTGTTACCGAAAGACCGCAGTACGGGAAAAGACCGCCCGACAACTGATTACAGTGCGGTAAGACCAGGAAAACGATAGAGTCAGGAAAATCTTGTATTCAAACCAGTCGTTATTCAGAGCAAATAACTTGGTGATCGAAACACGTAGTTCCGAGAACTGACCGAAGTGCGAAGTAGGGCCCACCTCGTGCGCCGGTCGGAACACAGTTCTGCGTGCGGTTAGGGAGGTTTTAGACCTAGAACCTGTCCTATCAGAAGAGAGTGTCGTGAGACCAGTATACCGCGTTAATATTACACGTGTATATATTATCGCAAGATGTTCGCGTGTTTGAGACGGCACGACGTGACGACTCGTCAGATGTACACCTTGTCCTCTCGGACAGGAGAACGTTCAGAGTTTTCCCCTATTGACGATAACTCGAGAGTCATGAGATGCAGAATGGTACGTGAGGGTTCGGTTAAGGTGGAGAAAAAGAGAAAGTCTTTGACTAAGAGATCTCACAGGAAGCTGAGGACTCCTGCCGGCAAGAGAGCGAACCCTGTTCTAAAGGACGGCCATCCTGAGGACGAGGACGTTGCCCACCCGGCGACCGCGGCAGTGGCAGAGTCCGAAAGTGAGATGGAGCTTGACAGCGACACTGTTCGCAAACAAGCGATACCCTCGGGACCTCCTCTTGGAGAAATGGGCACTGAGAGCGGAGACAGGGAACCGCTCGTCTACAGCAGAAGTAGACAGGATAGTGACCCGGGCGACTCCAGAAGGTCAGTTGGCTGGAGCCGAACCCAGCCCGACGACGAAGCAGCGTCTCGGGTAAGACCGACACAAATTGGTACCACGTCTGATGAAGGGTTAGTTGATCTCGAGCGACGAACGTCACAAACTGGTACCAGAAGTGGGGTACTAACGTTTTCTTGTCACAGAACCAGGCAAGGTCAGGAAGATACCGAGGACGAGTCGGATGAAGTGCCCCATAGTGAGCACGGAGGCGCGCGTCCAAAGTTACGTAAACGGAAAAGCAAACGAAGGTTGCTTGATGAAACGGGTGCACCTGACGAAACCAGTGCATTTGAAACGGAAGCTGGAACCCGCAGTGGGCGTGAAAGAGGTTTCCATGAGGATAACGGATGGTTGATAACCGTTCCAAAGACTACTGAGGTAGTACAGAACGATGTGAATAACGAGACATTCACACACTGGCGAGAGACCGTTGGTGAGAGTAGGTTTGACAGGTCCAAACCACTCGTCGACAATAGATCGGGGAACCTTGTGCAGGTTCAAGTACCTGGTATCGTACGGGGCAAGCAACCTGTACAGTTGAGACAGGTTTGTGATAGGCCAAGAGACATTGAGACAGGCCTGAAACCGCGGGGTGACGCCGTAGTGCAGAAAACGAGTGGTGACATCGTGGCGCATCAGCGAAACGAAGGCAATCGAGTACCGTTTACCAACATGGAAGAAGGTCGCCCAAGACCTGTGACAGATGAGGCAGATTGGCAAGCGGAGATGTCTTACCTGCGACAGAGTGTGGCAATGATGAGTTCGAAACTTGAAGAACTGTCTGTTCCTGCTGCTCAGCATACGAAGTCTTACCGACGCGAGACATCGGGGAAACCTACGGGCCCAGGTTACCAGATGGATCGCCGAGGGAAGCTGCAGATCGAAGAGTCGGCACGGAGCCGAGGTAACACAGAGACACGCGAGGAAGTTTCGCTTTCGGAAACTTCGGAAAAGTTACGTAGCCGCTATCTTCCCGAGGACAGCGGGAGAGAGTCACACGGAAAAACGGCAAGGCAATCGAGTCGACAACGTCTGTTGACAAGAGGAAGAGTTGAGGCGAAATTACGTTCGTCAGTGAGTTCTTCGGATTCAGACACCGATAGTGTTGGTCCAGAAGAGGCCATGAGAACCGGAGTCTTTGACAGGAAAAACCTCCGCCAACGAGGAAGACACGAGAGTTATGAGAAAACTGAAAGGGAGACGTATGGTAAGGAACGTCTACCAGAGTACGAGAGACGTGGTTTAAAACAGGCACTTGATAGAGAAACCGAGAGAGAATCGAACATGGGAAGAGACAGAGATCATTTGGCCTGGGATGAGACCCACGAGCGGTACTCTAAAGGGCACAAACCAGATTCGAGAAGTCGTAATTGTCTTAGGTACGACGAATCTGACAGACCGCCAGAGTCAGGAAAAAGAGATATTCGCGAAGAAGACAGAAGAGTTACGTTCGTCAACGGAAACTCTCAGAGCTCTCGCAATAAATATAAACGATCGGAGTCCAAAGACTACGCAGGTGGTGAGCCTCGTAGAAAAGGTCAGAGACAGGCTGAGTACATCTCTGATGAAGACAGTGCAACGTCAGGCGACCGAGAGATGACTACGATGTATTCTAAGTGGCGTACAGGGAAGACGTTGGGTACTCTGAGGGGACAGAGTCGGCACCGGTCAGTGGTGAGGACAGACGAGGGAAACGATTCCCGGAGTAACGATGAGGACAACCGGAGAGGAAATCCCAAGAAGAGTGTCGGAAGATCACTTGTTACACGGACAAGAGGCGAAGACCGATCGGATCGCGGTATACGAATCAAGCTAGAGAAGTACGAGGCAAGTCAGCGATCGCAGCCTTTCTAGCAAAGTTCGAAGTTTGTGCACGGTGCAACCGGTGGAGTGATCAGGAAAAAGCAGACCAGTTGATGTGTTCCCCGTTCGGATCGAAAGCATCATTAAATAGGCTGTCGCTATCACGGTTCTCATCGTTTTGGCGTACGTGCAGGGTGCCGAGATTGTTACGGGTCCCGCTTCGCAGCTGTTGTGGGACATGGGTGCACAGAGGGACGTGTCTTGGCGAGAACTTGTTGAGCGGCTTAAGGCCCGGTACGGGTCTGATGACCAAACTAGCCTATATCGGATGAAACTTCGCACTTACCGGCAGGCTCACGGAGAAACGCTGAGTAGTGTAGTGCAGGAAGTACGAAGGCTAATGGCTTTGGCATACCCAGGACCAACAAGTGATATCGTCGAGACGGTCGCTTGTGACGCTTTCATTGATGCACTGGCAAACCAAGATTTGGGGCAGAAGGTGCGCGAGCGAGAACCAGTTAACCTCGAAGCGGCGTATAAACATGCGGTGAGGTTGGATGCCTATGGTCGATCTTCGACACAAGGTGGTGATTTAGACCGGAGACACGCGAGAGTTAAAGTTACCATGGAAGACCGAAAAGACTCGAGCACTGAGGGGCAACAGTCTCGTCGTCTAGAAGATCTCGAGCGAAAGATTAAAAATCTTTCAAGAGAACTTGATCGAGTGACAATAAATCAGAATTTGGGCATCGTTCCGAGAAATCCTCATGAAAGGGAGAACAGTTCTGATCTAGCTGTGGGAGATCAGAGGACAACCGAACCGAATGTGGGATGGCGACGGATTTATCCGCCCACACGGTTGCGTAACCCGGATATCGAATGCTACTTGTGCAAACGAAAAGGACACATGAAGCGATTTTGTCCTCAGAGAAACGCTGAGACGAATGGTGCAACCGGTACCAGTGAACCTACAAAGGCTGAACCGATACAAGAGGAAACCCAAAACCGACTGGTCAAAGGCAGTAGGGTGGCCTACGTGGTTGCGAGACTGGCAGGAAAACGTATACACTGTCTACTTGATTCTGGAAGTGAAATGTCACTTGTGCCACGACGTTTCGTGCTAGACGCTGTGCTAGTACCGTCAGAACAGCGACTCCTAGCCGCTAATGGAAGTCAGATTAAGGTGGATGGTGAAACTAACCTTAAGATTCGGATCGGAAAGCAGGTGTACCCTGTACCCTGTCTAGTTACAGACCAAGTGACAGAAGTGATCTTGGGGTTATCTTGGCTGGAAGCCAATCAGGCAAGATGGGACTTCGCAAGTCGATGCGTTTTCCTTGGGAGCGAGAAGATCCCTCTGAAAGAGGTCGTTACCGAGTCCATGTGCCGGAGGGTTATTGTGCAAGAGGACATAATAATTCCTCCAAGGAGCGAAGTTGACGTTCCAGCTTGGGTCGTATACCCGCATTTCCAAAAAGATAACGAAGATTGGACGACCATTCCAATGGAATTATCAAAAGATTTGATAATCGGACGTACGTTGGTGACAGGAAGAGACACGGAGGTGTGGATCAGGATGTTGAATGTTGGAGACAGAGATTCGCTAGTCAAGAAACGGACTGAATGTCCGCTGGAGCGAATGAACGTAGTCGATGTGACAGTTAATCGAGCCAGAACGGAATCGTATGATGAGCCTTACCGAAGCGAAAATCCGGAGAAGCCTATGGGCCCAGGTTATCCGGAGGAACGCCGAGGAAAGCAGCAAAGTACGATTGACCGGTTTGGATCGAAGATTAGTACAACGGCCAGTGTAGCGGAGCAGACGCTCAACCCACTTGCCGAACAGACCCTAAAACGACTATGGGAAGAAGTGCCAGCAGACATTTCGGAAGAAGAGCGAATCAGGTTACGAAAACTTGTGCTAGCGTACAGCGCAACGTTTTCCCTTAACGAAAGTGATAACGGATTCACTTCGGTGATCCAACACGAGATCGATACGGGACAGGAGAAACCAGTTCGGCAACCTTTGAGACGTCAACCGCTTTCCATGTTACCGGAAGTTGATCGTCAGGTAGAAGACATGTTGAGACAAGGAATCATTGAACCTTCGATATCGGAATGGGCATCCAATGTCGTAATGGTTAAGAAAAAGGATGGCAGTATGCGTTTCTGTATCGATTACAGGCAACTGAACCTGAAGACACGGAAAGATGCTCATCCGTTACCCCTTATCCGCGAGAGTTTAGATACCCTGGGTGGCGCCAGATGGTATAGTACGTTCGATTTGAGAGCAGGTTATCACCAGATGGCCTTGCACCCAAGAGACAAACACAAGACCGGGTTCGTTACGAGAAGGGGCAGCTTCCAATTCAAAGTGTTACCTTTCGGATTGTGCAATAGTCCGGCCTCGTTTTGTCGACTAATGAACTTAGTCTTGACAGGGCTAAACTATGACATCTGTCTGGTTTACTTGGATGACATAATTGTGTTCTCGAGGGACGTAGAGACGCACATGCAACGTCTAGAGATGATTTTCAGGAGATTACAAGAGTATAATCTCAAGCTGAAACCATCCAAATGTTACCTGTTACAACAGAGAGTATTGTTTCTTGGTCACGTTTTGAGTGAAGAAGGGGTCGCGACGGATCCGAGCAAGATCAAGGCCGTAGAAGAATGGTCTGCTCCTCGGAACTTGAGGCAAGTCAGATCCTTCGTTGGTCTTTGCTCCTATTACCGACGTTTCATACATGATTTCGCGGTGGTAGCTCAACCACTTCATTTTCTGACCAGGAAAAATGTACCGTTCCATTGGACTGACGAATGTCAGGGAGCTTTCGAAGAACTTAAACGAAAGTTGGTTTCCGCACCTATACTTGGGTTACCGAACGACGAGGGCCAGTACATCCTAGATACGGATGCCTCGGCATACGCCATTGGAGCGGTGTTATCGCAAGTACAAGAAGGAGAAGAGACAGTGATTTGTTACGCGAGTCGGCTCTTGTCGACGGCGGAACGGAACTATAACGTTACCAGGCGAGAGTTGTTAGCTGTGGTGTATTTCTTGAAAGAGTTTCGTCAATACTTACTGGGTAGTAAATTCCTACTCAGAACAGACCACTCCGCACTTCAGTGGTTACGCAGAACACCGGAACCGATTGGCCAACAGGCTCGTTGGTTAGAGAGGATAGAGGAGTTTGACATGGAGATATGTCACAGACCGGGAGCAAAACACGGTAACGCAGACGCGATGTCTAGAGGTCCGGGTGAGGAACAACCTAAAGTGGTTACCATGAGAGTTAAGAATGAAGACGTGATGTGGGCACGTCCGATCGGAGAAGTAACGCGCTCCGAGGTTACCAGTGAAGATACAGGCCAGGAAATCCGTTGGACAAAGGAGTTTCTTCGAAGAGAACAGCAGAGCGATTGCAATATTGGTACGGTCCTTGATTGGAAGGAGTCGAAGCATCATCCAACACAGGCAGAACTATCACCTGCTAACGGAGAGGTGAAAGTGTTGGTGAGCAACTGGAATCAGCTGGAAGTCCTGCAAGGAGTGTTACACAGAGGCTGGATTCAGGGTAACACAGGAAAAGCTGAGCGATCTCAGTTAGTTGTGCCCTTATCTCTACGGCAAGAGATGCTTCAGTTAACACACGCAAGCCTTGCCGGAGGACATTTCGGGATTCGGAAGAGTTTAACTCAGTTGCAACGTCGGGCGTATTGGCCGAGTTGGAAGGACGATGTTAGACGGTTCTGCCAAAGGTGCGATCGCTGTGCTCGTTATCGAAGGGAGAAACCTCCAAGACAGGGTTACATGCAGACTCCTGTGGTCGGTGAACCAATGGAGAGATTCGGAATTGATATAACTGGTCCGCATCCTGTATCAAGTAAAGGCAATAAATACATACTGACAGCGATAGATTACTTCTCGAGATGGGCTGAAGCTCTGCCTATCAGAAACCAAGAGGCCGTTACTGTGGCAGAATCGCTTATGGTACACGTGTTCTCGAGGTTTGGTATGCCACGCCAGATCCTGACGGATCAGGGACCGTGTTTTGAGTCGAAGTTATTCAAAGAGCTGTGTAAACGCATGGAGATTGACAAAGTACGTACAACTCCATATCGACCCTCTGGTAACGGAATGATCGAAAGGTTCCACAGAACACTGAACATGTTGATCGGAAAGGTAGTGTCGGAACGACAAAAGGATTGGGATGTTCATGTACCATATGTAATGGCGGCATATCGAGGAACTGAACATGAAGCGACCCAACGGACACCTAATTTCCTGTTCCTGGGAAGAGAGAACCATACGCCATTAGACTTGATTCTAGCCCAAGTTACAGAGTTCGAGAGACCGTCTTACAGTGACATGGAAGAGTACGTGGAGAAACAGAAAGAGAAAATGGAACGATCGTATCGGCTTGTACGAGAACAGTTAAAGAGAGTAGCAGAAAGAAGGAAAAAAGCCTACGATTTGAGAGTGAGACCTAGCAAGTTCGCTCAAGGAGATTGGGTTTACTATTACTACCCTCGGCTAAGAAGTGGAAGGAAGACAAAATGGGCTCGCTATTACACCGGCCCATTCTTGGTTATTCAAGTGCTCAGTCCGTGTCTGTACCGGATTCAGAAGAGTCCGAAATCCACGCTAATGGTTGTGCACGTGGATAAATTGAAGCCGTTTTACGGTAAACCTCCGAGTACCTGGTTACCGGAGAGGGACAGAAATCTTGAGTTACCTACAGTAGACTGGCCAGTCCTGGCTCAAGATTCTAATGCAGAACATGAACCAGAGGAACCTTCAGAAAATCCAGACGAGACCGCTGATCCAGAATTGTTACCTGGACGACGGACGAGACGAAGACCTCGCTTGGATGGATGACTACGACTGTAGAAGTCCTTGTTAGTGACCTTCTGAAGCGGACGTGTATCTAGGACCAACTAGATAAACGCTTAATTGCGTTAGTTTCATTGACTATTCGAGACCCATGTTTCAGTTGCCCTTTTGATGAGAGTATTTCTTTTGAGCGGTATCTGGGAGCATACAGTACCTGTGCTACAAGCAACGCTTAATTGCGTTGGTTTTACAGATTGTCAGTGAATGACCGTTTAAGTTTCCTTTTGATGATATGTTTTCGATAAACATTGGCTTTTTGCTTTCACGATTTTGAAGTGGTACCGGGTGTGACTGATCGACGATGGTTACCAGATCGGGAGACAGTGGGCGACTTTTCTCTCCTTTAGTTCTCCTGGCCCTTGGGGTCCGGTAGAGCCCAGGTTCATGATAGAGGGCCTGTTAAGGTTGGCGATTTGTCAGGAACGACAGGTTGCCAGTAGGGTGGTGGTACGGATCGAAAGCATCATTAAATAGGCTGTCGCTATCACGGTTCTCATCGTGTTTGGCGTACGTGCAGGGTGCCGAGAGATCGAAAGCATCATTAAATAGGCTGTCGCTATCACGGTTCTCATCGTGTTTGGCGTACGTGCAGGGTGCCGAGATTGTCGATATACCGCCCTATAACCAAAGGTGCATTTGGTTCCTTGCTCTCTAAGTGGATCTGGGTTGGGGATGTTCCTGTCACGTTTGATTAAGGTCCCCGATTTTGGCAGAGATGCTCCGCATCTAAGTAAGGTGGGGAGAGTGTGGCGGTCAAGGTCACAGTGCGTAAGTGGGAGGATTTATTTTATGCGAATAGCATCGTTTTCTTTAAGTTTACATGCGAAGGGAACAGCATCGTTTCTCTTAATTTTACATGCGAAGACCCAGCATCGATCATTTAATTTTTATTTAATTTCAATAGGCAACTGGCCGGCAACGACCGTGGCAGGGAAGCCCGATCGACGGTCTGAAGCCAGCGCATAGCGAGCAGACGCGCTCATTCGGGATGCATAGAGCCTGCCTCACGGTGTGCTGCTTTATACGTGAAGAGTTGGTTCGACTCTTCATACATAGCAATACTGTTAAACAGCGTTGTTGGTTAGCGATTCAGTTACCGATTCAAATATACTGCACTCAGTGTGGTAGGCGAGTGATTTTGGTTACGACCGAGTCAGAGTTCGAGTTTCCGGTTAGTACAAATATATTTACGGACGAAAGGGGCGTCCGAATAATATAATCAGGCGATCCCGAGTACAGCTAAAGAAGTTCACTGTTGGGAGACGGGTCGACAGCGCCGATCCGGCGGGTTGGATCCCTCAGTTGATCGCGAAGCGGTCTAGATCCCGATCGTGGGAAATCTACGGCTGAGTAATACTCGGGGAAGGATACCGTTGATACACAGGAAAACCAATTCAGTGTGAGACCGAAAACCAGGGTGAATTTGGCGACGGGCAGGAAAGTCCCTCTTGGGTTTTGAAGAACTCCGCGATCGGAGCTTGTCCGGTAACCCATGGGAGTAAAGGTGACCTTCTTAAGGTAGCCATTTTCTGGAATTCTGAAATCCTTGAAACCAAGAGTAAATTTGGCGTCGGGCAAGGAAATCCCTCTTGGAGTTCGAAGAACTCCAAGATCCGACAGTGTTTGGTTTTATCCACTGAGAAGAGTTTTACGCGAATTCGGCGTACTCGACACAGGGGAAGTTCTACGCGCTTTCGGCGTACTCGGCCGGGAGAGTTTTACGCGACTTCGGCGTCTTCGGCTGGGAGAGTTTTACGCGACTTCGGCACTCGGTGAAGTGACCGTCGGGATACCTGATAAAACCAATTTAGTACAAAAACGATAATAAGGGTAAATTTGGCGACAGGCAAGCGAAGCTTGTCCGGTTACCTGTAGGAGTAAGCGTGACCTTCGTTAGGGAACCAAAATTCGGAAATTCTTGGGAACAAAATTCAGGACATTCTGGTAACCTTACGGGGTCGGCGTTACATTTGGATTGTGACACTTGGATGGCTGACACGCTGGTGGAGCGTTGGAGGGGCTCCATCGCCCGGTAACTAAAAATAGTTACTGGGAAAGACCACTGTTACCGAAAGACCGCAGTACGGGAAAAGACCGCCCGACAACTGATTACAGTGCGGTAAGACCAGGAAAACGATAGAGTCAGGAAAATCTTGTATTCAAACCAGTCGTTATTCAGAGCAAATAACTTGGTGATCGAAACACGTAGTTCCGAGAACTGACCGAAGTGCGAAGTAGGGCCCACCTCGTGCGCCGGTCGGAACACAGTTCTGCGTGCGGTTAGGGAGGTTTTAGACCTAGAACCTGTCCTATCAGAAGAGAGTGTCGTGAGACCAGTATACCGCGTTAATATTACACGTGTATATATTATCGCAAGATGTTCGCGTGTTTGAGACGGCACGACGTGACGACTCGTCAGATGTACACCTTGTCCTCTCGGACAGGAGAACGTTCAGAGTTTTCCCCTATTGACGATAACTCGAGAGTCATGAGATGCAGAATGGTACGTGAGGGTTCGGTTAAGGTGGAGAAAAAGAGAAAGTCTTTGACTAAGAGATCTCACAGGAAGCTGAGGACTCCTGCCGGCAAGAGAGCGAACCCTGTTCTAAAGGACGGCCATCCTGAGGACGAGGACGTTGCCCACCCGGCGACCGCGGCAGTGGCAGAGTCCGAAAGTGAGATGGAGCTTGACAGCGACACTGTTCGCAAACAAGCGATACCCTCGGGACCTCCTCTTGGAGAAATGGGCACTGAGAGCGGAGACAGGGAACCGCTCGTCTACAGCAGAAGTAGACAGGATAGTGACCCGGGCGACTCCAGAAGGTCAGTTGGCTGGAGCCGAACCCAGCCCGACGACGAAGCAGCGTCTCGGGTAAGACCGACACAAATTGGTACCACGTCTGATGAAGGGTTAGTTGATCTCGAGCGACGAACGTCACAATATGCTGTACACGAATCGGTAATAGTAACGTGAGATACATTCAGTAAAATTCCTCACAATATGTATATAATGATGAATGTTTATATGTGTTCATTTGTGTGTTGCCAGCCATTTTGACACTAGATAACATGGCTTTATAACATACAGTGACAACATTCCAAAACATACAGTTGCATTGGATGTTTGAAAAGTAACTTCTAGCCAAACTAGCAAGTAGGCTACTGCTATCACTGTGATAGTGATTGTGGCAAGACTTTTAAACGTTAAATATTTGCAAGTTTAATAAACATTTGCATAGTCTGAAAATATAGCGAATTGATCATATACGTCTCTAATACGAATTCTTCTTAAAATAAACTAATAAAAATAATTGTTTTAGAGCATTCAATCAATTAACGTTCGTTATAATACTGGCGGATCCAAAGGGATTCGGCCTACGCCTGCGATCTGAGTTTATGGCTGGAGCATACTCACACCCACTCTTTGTTCTTTACACTGGTAGACTTTAAACTTTGATGAAAGGGGTCATCCATAAAGTACGTCCTCAATGAGGGGAATGAGTCTGGGAGTGGTAATTCAAATGCGGACAAATGCGGTCAACGGGGAGGGGATTATTACCATCTTACTGCATCTAAATTTCAAATATTTTTAGTTTTTTTAAATACCTCCTTGTTTCAACCTTCCCTGAGAGACGAAAATGTCAGTTAGGTGATTGCCTAAAACCTCATGCCGTGTACTAGAACTTTAATACACTATATATATGGGCTTGAAAAACTCTAACTGGATTAACATGGTCGTTGAAATATTGAGTTTCTTTATTGCCTCAGAGACTGGTAGCTTATTAATGACGTTAGTCACAATGTTGGTTTTTCGTGCATTGGCGTGCGAACGTCTGCAAAGGGGTAAGGTCAAATGCGGACAAATGCGAACAAGGAGGATGGAGGGGTCCAAAGTAGGCAATATTTATGGACGACCCCAAAGCACGCATTCCAGCGTTCCTCTGAATATGTTCGTGACATGTATAGAGCTTCAAATATTGGACTGTGGCAAGTACTTATACAATGGACCCCACAATTAATCTGAAACTATCTTTCTAAGAATGTATTATATATTTATAATCAGTTGAGACAATTCATCTGTTTGTTTGTTGTCTGCTTGCTCTGTCATTTCTGTTTTTATTCACTGTAACCCTATAAGGGACTCCAAGGAATCCGAAGACTCCAAGGAATCTGAAGAGACGGTCATGTAATTCAAACGACCCATTGTAGGTCTATAGAAAATGAATTATTTGTTTAGTTTACGTTTGATTTAAATCGATAATATTATTAAGAGTAAGCCTACTATTAATTATTTTATCCGAGATTGCAATGGGCCAATTATTATGGTATTGAAAAACACCAAATTACAGTCAATCAGTTGATCAATTATAATAATTTCTGACTCATTTGTGGAATATATGTATAATTTATGCATTTATAAATTTAAAAGTTAATATTCTTTTCTGGAGAAAAACAATGATCCAACTTATAGATTATTATGGTGTAGGCCTATTCAAAACAAAACGCCTTGAATGCGTTTGAATGTGCTATAGTCTAGTGTTTAGCGTGCTGGGCTGTCATTGCGGAGGCCTGTGCTTCAAGCACCCCAACCACTTGGACAGAAATATATTTCATGATGTCTGTCTAGCTAGCGCCACCTAACGGCCCTGCCCACAATGGCGCCCAGATAGAACCCAAATTCCCATATGCGACTTGGCAGAGAACCCATGTGGGTCCCATCCCTTTGTTTATTGGCGTGCTAGCAGGAGGCCTCACCTATGAAATGAGTACATCAGCTGTGTTCGACTATAGATCAAGCGACGGTCAAGAGGACTCTAGCCACCTGCCTTCAATTGCTGAAGCTATAAAAATGAATTAGCAAACCCTTTCGTCCATGGCTTTTTCTCCGTGTATTGGACACTGGCAAATAAATTATATAATGGGCTTAAAAATTAACACGATATTATCTCTGAAACTACATCATGTGGTGGTGCACCAAAAGATGTCGAAGATTGGAAATAATATTGGAAATTTTTGCAGAGAAAATTAATTGTCCTAAATATTTTGGCATGAAACTAGCGAAAACGATTGTAGGTCACAGTGCATATTATGCTTAAGCCTCAAAATAATTGGAACGCTAGGGTGGCCAACTGACCATAATTTAAGGTGGCCGCTAGGCCTACTAGATGAATTATCCATGGTCAGTCACAAGAACTGCTGCCTCTGACCATATGCACTGTAGTATCTTGCGAGCAGATACGTCATATGTACTGTATCTCGGATATTATAGGACCTATAGGCTATAGATGTGGCGGAAGGATACTTCGAGATGAGACAGTACTGGACATATGTCTGTTGTGGATTTTGGTCAGTTGGTTTTAACGAATAGCGGAATGAGTTGGGAATAAAAAGTTATAAAAAATTATATGCACCAGAAACAGTAACCTAGCATTTAAACTATACGCCACTGCTCGTACTCCTGCAGTGCCAGTCCCAAGCCTGGAGCAAGGAGGAGGGCGACGCTAATCATCTTTGTTATGACAAAGTGTCGTTAAACAGCAACTAACGAACCAACCGTGATCTAGCATTTGCCATAAGAATATTTTACAAATGAAATGCAATACAAGCAGTAGTCTATATAATATATTCATTTTACAGCACAAACCAGTTCAGTCATAAATCACAATAAATTTATGATAAATTGCAAATTGAAATTCCCTGTATATTGTTTCAACAGACAAGAGAATCTGTGAAAGGTAGACCTATATTGCATCTGACACGAGGCCTTGGTACATTGGGCTTAAATGACACAACCGAGTAGCGCCGCACAGTGTCTAAAAACAACTTTTCTTAAGATTATTTTGCGGCGTTTGCTAAGTAGTTTTGTTTTCTGGTCAACTGTGCCTATAATTTATATGAAAGGCTAAAGTGGTTTCCAGCAGGTTTCCAAAAATGGGAAGAACAATGTAATTATTTGCCAGAGCCCATAACACTGAGCCATGACGCATATCAGATTAGGCAAAGCTTTAGATTAAAATGATAGTTATCATTATTATGATTGATTTTATTATTTTTATTATAATTATTACGAAGCGTTTGAACACGCGTAAAGTCACACAGAAACGCGAATCTCCTCGACATCTCTGACGCCTATGACCCGACTTACTTCTGCTACGCTGTCCTCTTAATTGTTTTCCCGTCTCCAGTGTGGGAATTGTAGAAAAACTGGGGGTTGAACATTTAATCCGTATTTTGCAAACTGATGTCAACGACATTCGAAAGCAGCTGATTTCAAAGCTAGCAGTTTTGCAAGTCAGACTCGAATCAAAATCAATTTCTTTGTTGAGAAAATTCAAAAGTGCGTATATGGTACACCATGGAAATGTTTTATCTTTGTCAGAGACTCAGAGAAAAATAATGGTAAATCACACTAGCACAACTGAGGGGTTTGGAAACGACCTCTGGGGTGTGCAATGAAGACTTAACTGGGGTCCTAAGAAAGACTAGGGGGTTGAACCTCCCCAACTCCCGACTATTCCCACCTTCTGCGTCTCTGGCACGGCTCTACTCTAGTTCCAGTCTTACTTATCTTCCCGCTTCTTCTCTGTTAAAGCCTCCAGTCACTCATCGCAACCCAAACACTCTCTTGTGTTTTCCTCAAGGCTCCGTCTATAGAGCAACTTCTCTTCATCCTTTACACTACACCCCTGAGCCATCCAATAAAATCCTCTTCTGTCGACCACCATCTGTATGCAGACGACACCCAACTATTCATATACTTCTACCCCAGCTCTTCCCTCCGCCCCCCCCCCCCATGCTCAACTACTCGATGTAGTCAACCTAATCTCTAACTAGATGTTCTACAGACTGCTCTGCCTCAATCTCCAGCAAGAACTTTTTTTTATCCTTGGCCTCCAAGATCAGATCAATAAAATCCCCGACACTCCCATACACCTACCCACCAACTCTTTATCTCTCATGCACTTTCACCTCCGACTTACCTGTGCGCAATCTTTGATCCACTTCTATCCTTCTCTAATCACATCCCCAACCTCTCGCGCACCTGCTTTATGCATAGTCATGACCTCCGCCGCATTTGTACCTTGTTTGACTTTGAAACTGCATCCACTATCGCTACCTCCATTTTCCACTTCATTCGTGATTACTGTAATTCCCTTTTGCTCAACGAATCCTCCCGAATTAAGCGTCTACAGCCGATCCATATAGGCCTACCACACTGCACCTCAACTCTGGAACGAACTTCTATCTGAATTTCGCAATTCTCAGTTCCTCCACCAATACCGCCACTCACTCTCCGTCATCTACCTCACGCTCCTCTACTCATCATTCCTCTCTACTTTAAATTGAAGTCTCTCGTTTTCAAGAATTCCGACCCTAATCTATCCGATCCTCTGCCTTTCTAGTTTCTCTTACTCAACGAAACTCGCCGTAACAGCTGCCCTGCCTCTCTGGTCTCTCTGGCAACCGGACTCAGACCTCCAATGGACGTCGATCTCCAGAGAACTGATGCGACGCAGCGCTCGTGAATAAGCTGGTGCTCAGCTCTCGTGAATAAGCTGGTGCTTGGCGCTTAGCTTTAGAGTAACGCGTTAGAAATGTGGAGTTTACGATTACGATGAGTTCTGTACCATATCTCTATAGTTACAGTCCAGAAAGTGCAAGATTCACTGGAAATGTCCCATTTATTAACTTCATTTCAACTTCCCTTATTAAACATAAATCCTATTCTAATGCTCTGAGTCCTCATTACTCATCTGACTAATCTCTCTTTTTGCAAAGGCCGCCTTTCTCTGCTTGTCAAACTGCTCTTGTGATATCTCTATTAAGAACCTGATCTAGATAAGGGCTATTTCCAATCTAAATATCTGTTAAGTGCCCGAACTCGTATTTCTAGTACATCTTAAGAGACAAGTGGTATTTTGTTCCACGTTTAGTCCGCTTATCATAAACACAATTCAACTGAACAGTTTTCTTACTTGCACACTTAACAACATATTCAATCTATGCAGTCTTGTTGTCAAGACCTTAAACCTCAAGACCAAGACCAAGACCAAGACCTTGAACCTCAAGACCAAGACCAAGACCAAGACCTTGAACCTCGAGACCAAGACCAAGACCTTGAACCTCAAGACCAAGACCAAGACCAAGACCTTGAACTTCAAGACCAAGACCAAGACCAAGACTTTGAAACTCAAGACCACAACCGAGAACAATACCCAAAATCACAACCCTATCCAGATTTCAATTCCTTACTAAAACAATTATCAAGTGAGACAACTCGCTATTTTAATTTAAACACGAATCTTTTATTTTATTCAAACAAAACAATTCCAAATGCAGACTGCAGAGAATTTCGAATTCGTATTTACAGAAGTCCTTCGGGCGAAATTTTATTCCATATGCCTGTTGCATTTTATAAAAATCAATTTGCTCAGAATTTTCTGACCAAGACGTGACCTGTGGGTCCTCATAAAAATTCTGCCATGTGAAAAATACGTTCTGCAGTGCTGAATTCACTGGCACACAGAGCAGCTTTTCAAATACGGTACCGGATGTAAATGTACAAATTGTGAGTCTGTTTTGAAATCATTCCATGGTAAATAACCGGAAGTCAAAATAATTGTCCAAAACAACAGTGAAGCCTCATTCACACCGTGTACTGTAAATACTAAAGCAATAATTGTATAAGTAATTATTGGATACATTTTTAAACTTCTTTCCGTTTGTAAAAATTAATGACTGTTCATATTGACAAAAGTCTTGGTCTTGGTCTTGCAAAACCAAGACCAAGACTTTGAACCTCAAGACCAAGACCAATACCAAGACCTTGAACCTCAAGACCAAGACCAAGACCAAGACCTTGAACCTCAAGACCAAGACCAAGACCAAGACTTTTAAAAACGAACTCGAGTGCACTCGAGACCAAGACCTTGGTCTCGAGGACAACAAGACTGAATCTATGTATTCTGGAAAACAACTCTTATTGTATCTTTGGCTTTGAATTGATACTGTTGGTTATGTGCTTTGTGGTATAGAGCGTTTGAAGAAGTTTGTAACCTGACTGCTTCGTTTGATACTGGCGACCAAGGGCGCCCGCAGGCTTAAAAAATTGGACGCACAGCCCTCTCGTAAACAAATGATATAGCTGCTTGCCCGCTTTGCTACCATAGATTTATAAGTAGGAAAATTGAAATAGCTGCCATACCTAGAGTAGCGAGTAGTGTCAAGCGTAAAAAATTCAATTTAGATAACATCTAATGCTTTAACATGCTTTATTGCCGTTTAACAAAAAATATCGATGCCTATTCCTTGTATGGATTTGATTTGGTGAGACTGAGTGGACGCACGTGCGTCCAGTGCGTCACGCTGCGGGCGCCTCTGCTGGCGACCACGGTTGCTGTTGTTTCGACACTATATAAACATCATTTAGACTTCCATGTATTTCTTCTTAACTTAAAGATCGTTCTCAACAAGTTTCACTCTGATGATCTCGTTTCGTATCGTTCAGATGTGCTGAACAGTTCATGCAGTTTTTTGGGCCTCTCCTTCTTTCAATCCTTATTTCGCCCATGCGAGTATAAGTAGGTGCTATGTGACATATACTCTATTAATTTAATAGCTCCAAGTGGTTCAAAACTCTCTTTCCAGAGTAGCATATTTTTCTTCATTCAGTGTATTGGATGACGTTCGTTAACTTCACTGGGTTCCTACTGAATGGCGAGTCAAGTTTAAATGTGCATTCTTGGCCTTTAAAGCACATGATACCAGCCTTCTATCATATCTGACTTTATATTGCCTAAAACTGTCCATCTCAGTGGTCCGTATATAGTTTTTAATAAAAAAAAGGGTGCATGCATTGTAGGTGTCTCTGCTATACCATCCTAGCTTTTAACCGACATCCGAATCCAGTTTGCATTGAAGCACGGCGCTCGCTACTGAAGATTTTCAGTAAGACCCAAGTGGTTCATGCATTTAATTTTCTTACTTATTAAGAAAACTAAATTAGACTCCAGTATAAAACGTCACTGCATATGATTCGTTTGATAACGGCAACTAGGCAGCGACTTTTGGAGGTTTAAAATGCGCTATAAAAGCGTATCGATACTTCGACGCATACATAATCGTACATGCGCATAGAGGTCTATACATGTACGTGCATGTTTGCATTCATGCATAATTGCATACAGATATATAAATACATACATACGTGCATACATAAACTCAGGGCCGTCTTATTCACTACAATCTGGCGTTTTAAATTTTATGACAAAGATGGGAAAGGAGAAAATGTCCAAAGCAACGTAGCATGCACCAGATCTGTTCTTTATCAGATGCAGAATAATTGCAGACAGTCCATGGTGTGCTCAACCAACACAATTGCAAACCGGTTTGGTTTCATCTGAATGATACAAAAGTTGCATATTGTGTACTTAAGGTGGTTTAATCCTGAGGCATGTGCTTGTGGTAGAGCGTTTAAAGAAACCTGGAACCTAAGTGATTATATCGCCTAAACCTAGCCTAGGCATGATTTGCTTTGCTGCCTTTTCTTTGAACAAGTCTGTTTTGTTGACCTGATTTTTATCGTGTTCTGAGAAATTGCGAGTCTTTAATCTCGTCTTAGAGTTACTTTTGTCGCACTCCGGGCTGTAAACATGAAGCCGGTGGAGACAAATTTTAACGGGTTACATTCGAACAGATATCCGTAAGAAGTCACGTAGCGTGTATAGCATACGATTGTTGAAATATTCGCGATTGTCATTGGCTGTCGACAGAGCAAATAACAACTGCGCTGAGGCAGCAATTAAACAATTGTGTAGATGATATTTCAGGGTAGCAGAGTGTAAACTCTGTCTGGCTGCATACCGCCGATCGTCTGCCCTCTACAACAATTATTACTAGCTCTATTATCGCCGACCTAAAGCAGGCGAACTATAGCAAACATCCGAGATATTCGGTCTGGCCTCAATTCACGCGAACAATGGTCTGCTATTGTTTCGATATCGTTTGTTTGATGGCTACAAGCGTCCGCTGTGACTTTGAAGATTCCTGAACAAAGATTCTTAAGAGATCTTCCTCATTTGCATTTACACAAAGGCGCAGGCGTCCGATTATAAATACAGGCTTTATTGGACAGTCGTTTCGTACACCTTAACTCATAGTTGTGTGATAAATACTGCATAGTTTACGAGTGAATATTAAGAGCAGCTCACTGAGAGTGAGTAATATGTTAACTTTATCGGTCACAGAGTGGGAATCATTATTAAAGACAACACTCTCCTGATAAAACATGCAGCCCTAAGATAGTAAAGAACACTGCCACTTATAAATAACCTCGCTCTTTTATAGACCTATATATACATACATATGGCTTGTAATATATTTATATAAACGCTATCTCTATATTGTATCAAAGTGAGTGTTTGATACGACCATGAACGGATATGCACGTGTATGTTCCTACGTATGTATGGCATGTATGACTATGTGTATGTATGTATGTATGTATGTATGTATGTATGTATGTATGTATGTATGTATGTATGTATGTATGTATGTATGTATGTATGTATGTATGTATGTATGTATGTATGTATGTATGTTAGGATGTGTGTTTGTATGTATGTATGTATGTATGTATGTATGTATGTATGTATGTATGTATGTATGTATGTATGTATGTATGTATGTATGTATGTATGTATGTATGTATGTATGTATGTTAGTATGTGTGTTTGTATGTATATATGCATTGCAGGAATGTATGTATGTAAGTATGTATGACTATATGTATGCATGCATGAATGTATGAATATATGTATGCATTTATGCACGATGTATACATGCATGTGTCTGTGTATGGGTAATTGCATAGAAAATGTAAGTTGTTGTTTCACGTATTTATTAATGCTGACTGCGCAAAATATTTACTCTGGCCAGCAGCAGTCAAGCACATCTTGTCAAAAAGCGATGTAGTCACAGAGGGTAATTGTTTAGCTGTCATGCATCTGTCTTTGGTTTCCATTTCAATGACAGTTTCACACATTAAGAAATAAAAGTCTACGGAGAGTTTAATTTTTATTTAGAAATATTCCCTGCGGTATGTTTACAATATAATTTCCTATCAGAGTAATCTTCAAGTTTGGTTTTCTGGATCGTTTATTCTCATGGAATTGGTTACAAGAATGTCCAGGAAATCAAGCGCTACACAAGTGAACAACGCTGATACCGAAGTTAGACTTATTGTTATTATATTTGTTTATTACATATTAAGGCTGACACACCGCATCCTTGTACAGACTGGTTAAATAAGAGGGTTAAAGACTAAGTATAATCTAAACATTAGTAGAGTCGTCTGGGATGCTAGGCTGGCATATTCTTCATTTCTAGTAGGAAAGGCTATAGTAACAAGAAATTAGTAAATTAATACACAAGAAATTATTACAGCAGGCCTATATACGCAATAATAAATAGACGTTAATAAATAAAACGACCTCGTACAACAATAATTGCGCCTTTGAGCAGGCCTCAAGAAGAGGCGCTGTATAAATTTTCAGAATGAATGAATGAATGAACAAAGTTGACGTTCAACTGTACTTAATATGCCACTTGTCTGACATACTAGATTGTGTTGTCCAAAATGCTAGCAATCGTTATGAAAGTTAAGATCTGGATGTCTTCAACTTGCTTAGACTTAACCTGAAAAAGACATAATATATATGGTTTGGCACAAGATTAATGCGAGTTACAATTGACAGGAAACCTTAGTGGCGGCATTTCGAGTGGGATGCAGTGCGTGCCCTATAGGCACAAGCTAGCTTAAGGAGAAAATAACGTAGCCTATTTCTTATGTAATCCGTTCAAGAGACGTTGAAGAATCTTAGAAATGCTGTTGAGTTTGCAGATTGTTCTGAGATTTGAAAGTTTTCTTCCTGTCTAGGTCAGTTTGCTTTTACATGCACTACTAAGTCAGATTTTAAACGTTCTGGTAAGTAGCCTTCAAGCGTTCCAATGTTTTGTTATTAAGTCTCAAATTCTGGTTTCGCAGTGCTTTGTTTTTTTGTCTGAAACTTGATAGGAATTTGTTCTTTACCATTGCAGTCCGTTTTGTTTTGTCACCATTTTCTCCATCGTTTTACACAGTATGAGGGTTATCAAAATCGATCTATAGGATTCTGGTAAAGATGGGTCCTTAGAGTGCCCGGTAGTGCCACGGCCGAGATTTTAACAATAACCTTGAATCAGCGAAGCGGAAAATGAGAGCCACCGCCGCCGAGATACGGAGCATAAAATTAACATTAGCGGACAGCTATATCTGCGTTTTACTCCCTCCAAGCCTTTGCTTCTGCCTCCTTCATTACGCCCTTCCTCCGTCCTACCCCCGTCGATACGTCTCCTACATAGTTTCACTATACACCCCGGTCGAGCAAGGGCTCCTGCGAGGCCCATTCACTGCGAAAAGACAAAGGCATGGCCGCTTATGGCGTTGACTTGATTGCTATTCAAATTTAGCATATCCATATACGACAACAACAACGACAACGTCGGCGAAAACGTCCTTTGTATATTATTTGAGCGTCTCCTCTGTTTCCGATTAGCATTGTCTATTAATTATGCGAATTGCTAATTGCGATGATTGAGACATTATTGTGGTATTGCGTGCACCTGCACGGTGTCTCTGACTGTCTCTGTGTCTGTCTGTGTGTATGTCTCTGTCCATTTCGTTCATACAATTAGTCAGCCTGCCAACCAGTCATGAAGCAAGTAAGTATATTACCTAGCAAGTAATTTAGTAAGTATTTCATTAAATAATTCATAAAATAATTTAGCTAACCAAGAAATAATTCATTCTTTCTTTAGTTCATGCTTCCGTCCATCCATCCACTCGTCCATCCATCCATCCATCCATCGGTCCGTTCGTCCATCCATCCATTCAACCATTCATACTTGCATGCATTCATCAATTCATTCATTCATTTATTCATTCTTTCGTTCGTTCGTTTGTTCATTCGTTCATTCAGTGGCTAATTAAATGGTTGAGCAATTGAGAATGCCATATTCAAGAGGCTTCTTGTGAGACGGTAACTCTTTGCTTACAACAAGGTGTGTCCAGTTTCAAACCACATTTGTTCCGATGACTATGTATCTGTAGGACACTTAATTTTTTAATCTGCTTTTCAGCTGCTGAATGGTCAGTTTTTAATGACATTTAACATCATTCAGACTGGCGTAGAAAGCGCTTTGATTAGTTTTCTGGAGTGACAATATAGAAATTTAATATAGAAATTTAATATAGAAATTTAATATATATATATATATATATATATATATATATATATATATGGACATAATATGGACTTAATATATGGACACTTAGTGTATGAGTGCTACATTACAGTCGTAAATGCATAGTTGCTTAGCGACACCTATTGAATGATGTCTTGCCAACAGATGATGGCGAATATGAACAAATAATGGACCAAATGTGTTTGTTTCTTGCCTGTCAGCAACGTTTTTTTAAAATTTATTCGATGGACGTCACGACAAAATGCGTAAACATATATCACCAGAGTATGCGCCTTTTCGCATTTTTGGCAGTTTATAATATAATAGGTTGGCTCTTATTCCAGGCCAGCCGACAGAAATTCCGGGCCCATAGGCAGAGCAGTCACGGGTCTAAAGTATCTTTAGGCTTTTTGAGAAAATATATAAAAAAAGATATAAAAAACAAATTGAAATAATAAAAGTGCGGGTACGATCGTAATAATTATATATACGTACAATTATAATTTTATTCAGTTGTTAATTTAAAATTTATTCTAATCAAAAAGCAACTTTTCTAGATTTAGCTGCGGCAAAATCGTTTATAAGTTGATTGCGGGCCCGGCCCTGGCCCCTAAAAATCGCCGAGCCCCTGGGCATTTCCTCCTCGCCCGCTCTCGGCGGACCTGTCTTATTCAATGTATACTTTAAAAGTTATTAGTTCGATTCCAAGTAAATTCGGTTAATATCTTAGCCTAATGGCTTATTTAGGAAATTCTTGGAATGTGTCGGCACGGTGCAGGTGGTTCTTACTTGAGTCCGTGGGTGTGCTAGTTGACCTTATATAATAGGCCCATATTTAGGCAAATTTGGTAGGCCCTACTCGCAAAGCAGTTTTATATTGAATTTCAGTATAAAAAAAACAGGCAATGCATCGAAGTACGAAAACGAAAAAGTAGAAAAAGTAGAATGTTGAGAAATTCAGCATTCAGCTAGGTATAGGCTTAATACTGAATACGCCCCAAACAGGACTTGCATTTAAGCCGAAAGTACAGCGCTTTGGGATGTACTCAGAAATGCGCCATATTAAATGTCCTGATACATACACACATACATACATACATACATACATACATACATACATACATACATGCATACATACATACATATATACATACATACATACATACATACATGCATACATACATACATACATACATACATACATACATACATACATACATACATACATACATACATACATACATACATACATACATACATACATACATACATACATACATACATACATACATACATACATACATATGTCTTCTCTTGCCTTGCAACTCCCACACCTTTCCTTCTCGACCTAGGTCCGGGACTTGGGAGTCATCCTGGACCAGAAACTTACATTCACGCGGCACACAAATCTTCACTCCCGCAGTTGCTATTACCAGCTCCGGCAACTCAAGGTGATCTCCCGTTCTTTGTCCCCCGGGGCAGCCTCCACGCTTGTCCATGCATTTGTTGTTTCTCGATTGGACTACTGCAGTGTCATATATGACGGACTCCCGGCCTGCCGGATTGAGCCTCTGAAAAGAATCCTGCGTACTGCCGCCCGCCTTGTAGGCCGCATCCCCAAGTTTGGCAGTGTGTCTGCATATATGAGGGATGTCCTTCACCGGCTTCCCTACCTACAGCGCATCACTTATCGAATCGCTGCCTTGGTCCGGCGGTGCTTTGAAGGCTTGGCCCCTCCATACCTGCAGAAGCTCTGCTGTCCCACCTCATGCTCACAGCGCCCTTGCTCTCTCCGTTCAGCTGCCCAAGCTGAACTTATTGTTCCCCGCGCGGGGACAGCCATACGCCAGCGCCGTGCCTTCTCTGTGGCTGCCCCAATGACCTGGAATGGGCTCCCTACCAAGCTCCGTCAAATACCGATTGGTCATTTCACCCTGTTTCTCATCAAAAACTGCGTTGTTCGACCATGATTGGATTGGGAGTGCTCCTGAGTAGGCAATCTTGAAGGGGCGCTATATAAAACTGCTCTAATAATAATAATAATAATAATAATAATAATAATAATAATAATAATAGCGGAGGACGAGGCCTGATTTTCCGGAAAAAAACAATAAATAGTCTAATATCTAAGTCCCCGAGGGATCATATGTACCTTGGGGCACAAAAAAAAAAAAAAATAATAATAATAATAATAATAATACTTATATACATACATACATACATACATACATACATACATACATACATACATACATACATACATACATACATACATACATACATACATACATACATACATACATACATACATACATACATACATACATACATACATACATACATATTTACATACGTTCATACATATTTGCATAGTACTTACATACGTACATACATAACTGTATATATAAAGTTAGCTTCACTGCTGGACACATCGTTCGGATAATTATAGGTCATCCAGGGCGAGCAATAAACAAGCATTACTCCACTTCTTTGTTGGACTCTCTCAGGTTCGCCTTTGTTTTCTGGAGAGGGTTCTGCGGTCGACTGCACGCTTGGTTGGGGGTATCTCCAGAAATGACCACGTTCCGAGTTTATACGAGATGTCCTTCACTGGCTCCCTGTCCAGCAACGCATTCTTTACCGGGTCTCCTCAGTGACTTGGCATTGTATCTTAGGGTGGGCACCGCTGTTACAGTACCTTTGCGTGTTTTTTACTTCGACCTCCGCTTGTGTGGGGCGCCGATCTTTGCGCTCAGCCTCTCGGGCGACTTTGTTGTTCCTTATGTTCGCACTGTCATAGCGAAGCGCACGGCATTCTCGGTGGTTGGTCCTGCCGTCTGGAACGGTCCTGCCGTCTTGAGCTACGTTCCCTCCTTAGGGATCTCTCTGGTTCCTTTTATGGCCTTCTTAAGACCTTTCTCTTTGATGGGGCCAGAGTCGGGAGCGCCACTGAGTAGATTTCTTGAAAGGGCGCTATATAAGCTTATTATAGATAGATAGATAGATAGATAGATAGATAGATAGATAGATGGATGGATGGATGGATGGATGGATGGATGGATGGATGGATGGATGGATGGATGGATGGATGGATGGATGGATGGATGGATGGATGGATGGATGGATGGATGGATGGATGGATGGATGGATGGATGGATGGATGGATGGATGGATGGATGGATGGATGGATGGATGGATGGATGGATGGATGGATGGATGGATGGATGGATGGATGGATGGATGGATGGATGGATGGATGGATGGATGGATAGATAGATAGATAGATAGATAGATAGATAGATAGATAGATAGATAGATAGATAGATAGATAGATAGATAGATAGATAGATAGATAGATAGATATACCATATTATAGCTGTGACTCTTGATACGACCTCTGAATGTTTGACTGTATGGCTTCTATATGCATGTACATCTTCGAATCAAATATGTTACATAGACAAATGCTTCGATGAAAAACGATCTTCGATAATTATTGTTCCGCTGTTTCAGAGACTACAAAGTAGAGTGATCCTTATACATGTTACCGGAATTCAAAACAAAGCAAAGCTTGAACCTTTCTCAAAATGTAGCTTCTTATACATAAATATTATTTACTAATTTTGAGCAAAAATTAAGTTTTTATTATTTACAGGTAGATCAATGATGTCAAAAGTTTTCCATAAAGCGTAAATGATGAAACCGTTTGAAGATGAGGACTTCTGGTGAGTGGCTAGGCCCCCATACATACTCCAAAGGTGAAGGCAATACAAGTTCCGTGATATAGCCTAGGTGTTGACAGCCGAAGTGTAGAAGAGACCAGCCCAGTATAGCTGCTCGAGAATTAAGCAGGAACCTATATAGTCGGCCATGTCAGAGCTGGTTGTGTCAAAACACATTCCCATACCAAGTTTCGAATGTGCTGTTTTGCACAGAGTGATCCTTTAAGAGTTGAACTGTGCGACTTGTGTGGTGGGTTTTTTTTCGTGGGGCAGGAGCGGGAGGCTCTGGAGGGTATAGTCCGGAGGCTGGTGCGCCAGGTTTACTTACCTTCATCATCCTGATTTGAGGCACTCTGTAACAGTCTCTTTGCCAATATTCTGTACAATCCATACCATGTTTTACATCCAATACTACTGCCCATTAAGCACACTGGCTACTCTTTGCGCCCACGGTCTCATAACCTAGAGTTACCTAAGTATGATAACTTGTCTCGGAAATGCTTCCTTGCCAGGATGCTATACAAATAGTCTTTTTGTATCTTTTGTACCTTTTATGTATCCATTCATAATAACTTTTCTCTTAACTGGTTACATTGTTTGATTGTCATATGTAATACAAAGTTGTAATATCTGTTTTGTACAGCGCTGTGCGTTTGCTAGCGCTTCTTAATAAAGAATATACTTACTTACTTACTTCACCTTGTCACCTTGTGCTGTCAGCTCGTGGAGCTCTAGCGATCGTCCTGGTGAACACACTCCACCGTCTCCTATTCGATGACAAGTCTCTCAATTCATGACGATTTTCTTGGCAAGTTAACAGGGGTGGTTTGCCATTGCCTTCCCCTGGTTTTGCCTGCCGTGCCCGTTCGTTCACCTTCCTAGGAAGGGTACCAACGGTCCGCACCACGAGAAGGTGGGCACGGAGGACTTTGGTTCACCAGCCCAGGTCGGATCCGAGTCTACGCTCAACAGAGACGTCGGTCAGGTCGCCTCCCCGTTTTACTCTGTACTAGAGTGACTGGTGAACCTTTGCAGACTTACTTACTTACTTACTTTATTTCATCCTTCTATCTTTTCATCTTTATAATTTAGTAACCGTTAAGTAGCTTCAGCTGATTCACTTCCCTATGGAATAAACTCCCGTACGAACTACAGAAACTATCTCACCCACTGACATTCCAGTTCACCAACTCTAGTACTCCTCTTCCAATTTTTCACAGGTCTTTCATCACACTGAAAACAGTATACGTTACTTTAGAATTCCTTCCCCTACCAACACCAATTGTAATCTGTCGCAAACTTAATCTGTCTGTCTGCCGGACCTCTGCATTTCCAACCGGAACTGAATCTGACCTTACGTGCTTCACCCATTTTGTATTGTATTGTATATGGGGATTTATAAAGCGCCTCTGGCGGTATAGACCATTCAGAGGCGCTCCCAGTGCGCGAGACCCCGAGAGAAAAAGCAGGGTTTAAGCCTTAAGGTGTGAAAAGGAAGAAGCAACGCTACCAGAGAGAATGGTGGTGCGGACAGAAGGAGGAAGTCCGTTCCAAAGTGAGGGACCTATGCAGGTAAAGAACCTGGATTGAGCCATAGTAGTCCTGACACGAGGAACTACGAGGTCAAGACGATCAGAAGATCGGAGAGGACGCAGCGGAGCAGCAGAATGAGGCCGTAGAAGTAGTCTTGATTAAGCGCCTCTGGATGAAATCGTTCACGCAGTTAAGTTATTTGAAGCTGAAGATCTGGAGAGTTTATTATCATGGCTATGGTGCTGAGTTTACTGCTTTTGATAAAAATAATCATGCGCGTGTATAGGTTGACCATCAGGTCGCTTCACGCATTTCACTCATGCAGAAGGTTCGAACCTATACCGTTGCTGGTTCGCAAGACAAGCAAATTATCACACATATTATCATGTAGGTATACTTTATTAGTTCAATTCCACTCTAAGAAGCCTGCCCAAGTTCCGGTCGCACGCGGCTACAGCGCGTTCTCAATTGTGTTGCCCGAGTAATAACCAACATGTGGAAGCCCGATTGATTTCTGTAACGCTAAGAGCGTGCTTGTTCCAGCCTTCACTCACACGTTTCCCATGTATGGACCTTGAGCAAGTCCTTCACGTATAATTGCTCAGCGCAACAGATATTCTGTTGTATGGACGTGTGTGAACTTCTGAACTTTGGCAGGAGGGCAATATCAAATGCAGTTATAGAGTATTGTAGCAACCCAGAATACTGGCATATGTCAGAATATGAGAAAGAAGCAATGCACTGGCCCCCGATATACTTCGGGAAGGTCCTATAGTGCCCCAACACGTGTCTAATCGTGTCTTATTAATATGTTCCTGCAGTCTATATATATAGAGTCTGCCTGCAGGTCGGCGTTTCTTTGCAATCTGCCGAATAGATTATGGTGTTACGTTTCCACACATCAGCTCAAGACCACCTTGGATGATTTCTTCTACGTCACCTCATCCTCTTGGAACATTCATTGTAGGCCCTAAATGGCGCAATATATCATACATTAACAAATAGGCCTATCTAAAAAAAATACAAAGAAATACTCATTTGGATAGTAACTAATTATTGGTTATCAGAGTAGACAAAGAAACTCACTCATTTGGATTGATAAAGACAGACGACCGCTCGAGTACTATAGACAATACACTAATTGTAATGGCTAAGACTATGATAAGCACAGACAACGAGTTCATTAGACAGGCGCTATATAATTCGAAGCCATACAATACAGTCCTGTATGTAGGCCTATGTATGCATGTGCAAAGTTGCCTTACCTTGGTTTGAAGTAACGTTTTGGCAATCAGTGAGGATGTTTCCAATTAGATCTTGTCATCTACTTGACGTAAGTCTATGATCATGGCTAACATCGTTCTTTCACTTTCAATGATCATACTTACACGGAAAACGATGATAATTAGCATTTGTGTGAAGAATGTTTGTAGGCTGATGTATCCTGTACGCTACATAATACTGCAACTTAGCGTTATCATCAACTCTTGCTAGTAGCATTGATGATAACGTATCTACTTAGTGACATTGTCTTGGCCCGTGTAACTCTATCTCGTCACGTGTAGCAACCGTCACTTGTCGTGTACTAAGATGTCAGGCGTGCTTAGCGATGCTGTTCAACTGGTTGGCAATGTGAAGTAGCTAGCTCAGCTGTCGACCTCCGTTTGTGACGGTCGCTCGCTCAGTGATGCATATATAATCGTCCTAATGAAGTCAGATGCGTCAGCGATTAGGAGGAGGCAGAGGAAGTGCAAACGGAGACACTGCGCTTAATCCTCCGACCAATCACAGCTCTTCTCGACCACGCTTTGGTCCAACCCACGGAGAAAGAGAATATCGCACCAGGTCCAAGAAGCAGTAACATAGGACAATAACTTCGTATATTGTCATCAGCAATAACTTTAGTTTTTTCGTATTTACGCACTCAACTCTAACCACATTTATATTTTCTGCATTGGGTGGGACTGTCCAGTTAACTGCGCCCGGGTTCCAGCCAGATCAAAAACTGACACCAACCGATGTACAGTACTTTGAAGAGAAGTTCTGATTGAAACCCATTCAACCGATAATTCACTGAACAACTGCTGTTTGCATTGTGCACATTGGTCACAAGACGAAGAGAATTCTCTGAAAGTCTCAAGTGGAGCCCATCTCATTATTAGAACTGGAACTTAGGAACAAGGTGGAGCTATCTGGGCTGAGCAGCTCATACCTGTCTGCCAATCACTGTTTGTCCATCTCGTCGCCTTTCCTACTTCAGTTCCTACTCAGCAGACGACGGAACTAGATGCACTCACTCGATGAAACGTCAGCGACCTTGGTTCCTATTACAACGGCGCTACAAAAATTCAGATCAGTATTTGATGAGTGCCAACAGTTCTGCAAATATGCAAACAATCGCCAATGGATGTCAGAGGGGAATTCAGAAGTAACCAACAATCTGTTCAGTTAAATAGGATCACCCATTCTTAGTAGCCTAAAGCACATTGGTTACACAGTTTCTATAGCAGGCCTATCAATTGTAAATTGTTAATGCCACATTACAAGTCAGTTGTATAAACACCATGAAAATCTAATCTGCTTAAATCCAGTAATACAGGGAAAGTCATTGTCACACATAATTTAAATAATATTTTGTGATGGATTTGTAGAGGTGAAAAGTGGGTGGGTATAAATCAATCAGAACAATAAACAGTGGGTGCCACGTGGCGGGTGCATTCGTCGAAGTACAACAGTGATTAGGACAATCTGTGTTGGTAGTCCTACGAGTCTAAAGAATTAATATCCGGTCATTAGTTTATACAATATCTGCTCAAATGACCACGTAATGCTGAGGCAATTGAAAAGTACTTTAGAAATTTTGGCGATAGCAGATTCCTCTTGTAGCGGCATTTCCAGTAGGCATTAAGCAGGCTTATTACCAGTGTTGGTACTTTATCACATTTGTTCTTTTTTAAACCTCACAATGAAGATAAAATTTTAAAAAATTACAAGGAAACTCAACAGTACTTTCGTATTTTTTTAAATTTTCAAGAAATTTGTTTTCAAGTCAAGTCAAGTCAAGTCAAGTTTATTGAAACCATTCTGTCAAGGCACAATAATTGCAAGATGTACACTAGTCATAAATGGTAACAAGGAAGCCCAGAAGGGATAACAATCCCGCTACTAGGGCACCTACGTAACAAAAATAGTAGTACATCAAGATGACAACACATTATATGCCTTGAAACACTTTGAACAAAGTTGAGATAACGAGGTTAAGCCAACAAATCAACATATTGAAGTATAATGAGATTAAACTAAAGTTCGCTCTACAATCTCAACATACTGAACAAAAGCAACCAATTAAATAAACTAACGAAGATGGCAACAAAAGAAAAAAGAAAAGGAAAGAAGGGTTAGCTAATTGCAAAACCATTTAATAAAAAGTCGCGTAGCAATCTTTTGAAGGAGTGCAAATTTGGGGCCTGCCTGATATTTTGAGGGACATTATTCCATATTATTGAGCCAGTATATTTTATTGAAAATCTACGAGAGTTTGAGTGGGCAAATATAGGGCGATAACATTTAGACTTCCTAATGCTCAGATATCAGAAATGATTGAGCGACAAATTCTTTTACTAATATTACAGGTAAAGACACGAACAATTCAACCAATCGAGGAAGAGGAAAACGGAAAACCAGTAGAACTGCCTGTCCAGTCTACTTATGGCTCAATGTTCATCGGGCATCAATACTACGGCTTTTAAACATTGTAAGGAGAGCATTAACAAATTTCAGCTATTATATTGTATTGTAGCTGGTGCGAATCGATATATATATAGCGCTGGCCTACCGTCGGTCATTTTCTGAAAAATCGTTGGCTTCAGTTTTTTGTGCATTGTTTTGCTTCCTAATGACATCGTCGAATAATTAATAGCTAATAGCAAAATGAAAAAAATATGGCTAATTATTGCCCATGTGGACCACGAAATAGGCCTCGTTTATTGTTCGTCAACAGTTCAAAGGGTCTTTACAGGCATCATGCAAATTTACAATAAGCCTATAGGCGTAAAGTTACATTATTTTCCCCAGATGAGGCTGATGAAATAATAAAAGCTCCTAGCTTTGCAGTCTGCAAAAATATCGGACTCTGCTTAATTGCTTCAAACCCTTTTACACAACGTTTAATCGTCAGGTGGCAGCGGCCTCGAACACTGATTTGGCCTTTCTCGTCCTGAACTTAGCTGGTTCGCGTCTCACCTGCATGCACTCTCGCCCTCAGTCGGTTTGTAGAAGCTCGTAAAACTTAGGCGCAAACTGTCTTGAACGGTGGTAGTGTTCTGCAGGGTTCTTTACTGGGTCCTCTCCTGTTCATATCAGACATCACACCGACCCTTTTATACCTTTTATACCTTTTATACTTTTATACTTACTGATAGCTCTCAGTTGTACTGTATTAAGATGATTCTTATTCCTTTATTTTGAAAGTTCTTCGGATAATCCTGCTCTCAAAGTACTTACTTCTGATCAGTCCTGGCTCTATAGTAATAGACTTCTTTTAGATTCTTCTAAGATCGATTTCCTTATCATTGGGATAAGTCAACGGTTCCACAAACTGAATACTTTATGTCCGCTCAACTGGGTGAACTGCTCGTTGAACGTACTGAATGTGCATCGAGTTTGGGCATAATATTTGTAATTCTGCATGTCTTTTCTGACCTTGTTCAGGTCATATGCAAATCCGCTCAATTCCACACACATAAATCTGATTCTTACAATCAGATCTCATATGCCTCAAGCTGTTTTACTTTCACTAGCCAATGCCATGGTTTCCAGTCGAATTGAATGCTGCAATGCATTTCTTACTTATTGGTTTCAATAAACGAAATTTACAAACAGATTGTAAATTATTCAACTTAACGAAACTCCTTAGACATCCAAATATCACACCCGTATCGCACTCGTTACATCGACTGCCCGTTGAGCAAAGAGTTCAATTTAACGTCCGTCGTATAGTTTAGAAAGTCCTACATTTAAAGCAGCCGATCCATCTATTTTCAGTGTTCACTCATACTAATAAATATTGCATTCTCTCAACGGATACTCTGACTCTTGCTCTGTCCTTCACCTGAATAGTTTTGTGTTCTGCAGCATTCTCTGAAGAGTTGCGGAGAACAATTCTTGCGTCGCCGCCGAAAACCTGCAACCATGGCTCTATTACAACTTTCATCCTCCAGGAGTTCATCGACACTCTTCAGCCGTTCCTGACTGTACTTTGCAACCGTTCCCTCTCTGAGGGTGTCATCCCTGCTTCACAGAAGAGATCTATTCTTGTCCCTGTACCTAAGGCTGAGGGACTTGACATGGCAGAGCCTAATAACTTTAGGCCAATAGCAAATGTTTCCTTTATGTCTAAAGTTATTGAGAAGATTGTAGCCATCCAGCTTACACATTACCTGGACAATAATCGTCTATTGCCAACATATCAGTCGCGGACATATCCAACATATCAGTCGCGGAAACCTTGCTTATACGCCTTCTCTCTAACATTTTTGGGGCTATCGACGAATCACAGGTCATCCTACTAGCATTATTTGATGTGAGCTCTGCATTTGACACCGTTGATCATGAGGTACTTCTGCCGCGCCTATCTATCTCAGTTGGCCTCTCTGGCAATGTCCTTAGCTGGCTTGCGTCCTTCCTGGAGTACCGTTCCTTTATGGTGTCTCATGGTTCCACTGGATCCCTCTGGGTCCCTGCGCCACTTGGCCTGCCCCAAGGCTCTACTCTCGGTCCTTTGTTATATATATACTCTTTACTGCTGACCTGGGTCCTCTGCTTGCAGCTATAGTCTGTTCTTAGCCAGTCATACGCTGATGATCTTCAAGCTTATGTCCATTGCATGCCCTGAGGGGCGGGCGACTGCTGCGGTGAGAGCAATAACCAGGCCATGGAGACCTTGCAGGCCTGGATGTCATCTTACCGCTTGCAGCTTAACTCGACCATGACACAGCTAATCTGGCTTGGCACTCGACAGCAGCTCGCTAAGATAGACCTTGAGTCTCTTTCCAGGAATACCCACATTTTATCTTCTTGACCTCAGTCCGCGACCAGGGAGTAATTATAGATCAGGAACTCACCTTTGTCCAGCACATTAATCTTCTCTGTCGTAGCTGTTATTATCAGTTCCGACTACTCAGGGTCATTTCCCGCTCCCTCTCTCCCAGTGCGTCCTCTACACTTGTCCATTCCTTCGCCCTCACTACTGCAGCGCTATATCTGATGGGCTTTCGCCTGCCCGCTGAGGTGCCTTGACAGGGTCCTGCGCACGACTGCCCAACTGGTGGGTCAGATCCCTAAGTTTGGCCAAGTCCCACGGTGCATGAGGCATGTTCTCCACTGGCTTCTCTACCCACAGCGCATTGCCTACCGGATCTCGGCCCTGGTCCGGCGATATATGGAGGGCCTGGCACCTTCATATCTGCGGGAGCTTTGCTGCTCCACTACGGCCGTCCTGCGTCATTGCTCCCTTCGCTCGGCTGTGCAAGCGGAGCTCCTTGTTCCTCGTGCGCGGACTGCTATTAGGCAACGCCGTGCATTCTCTGTGGTTGGCCCAGCGACCTGGAATGGGCTCCCTTTAGCACTGCGATTAATGCCAGTAGGCTAGGCCATCCTACCTTGTTTCTTTCTAGCCTTAAAAGTGTTATGTTTGACCGTGGTTGGACTTGGAGCGATCCTGAGCAGATAATCTTGAAGGGGCGCTATATAAAACCACTGAACTAATAAATAAATAAATTCTCGGTGACTGGCCCAAAGCTTCAGAATTCAACGCCTAGTTCTGTTCGTTCTGTCAGGTCGTTATTGTCGTTAGGATTTAAACATAAGACTTACCTACTTATATACCTGTTTATCCTGATTTCTGGGTTCTTTGACCTATCGGATTTCGACCAGGCTGACCCAACTGACCCTGATTCCTAAGATTTCACTTGAAAAGACCATCGACGGATATCTAGTGTATTACGAAAATGGCGCTACAGAAGTAATTGGATTAGAGTTAGATTTACATGTAAATACTTTCGTTTGGTAATGTATTATATTACATCTGTGAAATGCTCCTTAATGTACTTACTTTTATGTAGAAATGGATCGGAGAACATCGACAGAACATCATTTGTGCGTTATTTACCTTTATTCTCATCACCATATTTTGCCTGAAGACTTCTCAGATGGGAAATTTATATCCCTAAACCATTTTTTAAATCTCCAGTTTAAAGTTAAGGCTTTAAACCGGAGAAAGTCTAGGCATTTACGTTGAAAGCGGAATCAGCTTAGATTCGCGGAAAGTATCGTAAACTCCATTTCTAAGCTCAAGACAAATGACGACCAGAGCTTGTGGCCTAGATGGCCGCCACACTTTTCTCTTCCGTGTAATTTTTGATGAGTTAGTTGATCGAGCTTCTAATGTGATGACTCATACGTTCTTGAAGTTATTCCTTTCTTTCACCGGTGTTTCTGAGTGTTTTTAACATTTTGTTATGATGTTTGTTATCGAGGTCTCACGACTATATATGGACTCGTCCAAACAATGGGGTTCAAGTTAATAAATAGACAGTATAGGTCATGGGAGTACTTGACCGTTCTACTGCGATGAGGCTCTACGTGCAATTTCCGGCTGCTAAGAATGTCGTTCTGCACAGACCCGATGATAAAGAGATGCCCGGATGCAAAGTCTTCTACCATCTGCGAGGGACTGCTTGGCGTTGGCGGCACTCTTGTATTGTGATCCCCTTCACCCTTGTCACCTCTTCTTCAACGCCACGCAGTCCACAACTTCAAACATCATGTCTACTTTCAACTCTGGATCAACTCTGGATCCGTCATTTGGGCTCTTCGTGTCTGCGGGAGCTCACCAGTGGTCAGTCGTCTGGTAATCTGAACAATGTTCACTTACTGATTAGCTTTTGTTCTTAGCGACTTCGTTTAGGTTGGCTCAGGCAGCGCTTTTGTTAGTTACTACACAGCGTTACAGTAAGTTGTCTGCATACATCCACATACTTAATTATGTCACCGTTACACTTGGCTGCAACAAAGGCGAGTTCTACTTTAAATTGCAATTATTTTGCGCTGTTAGTCAAATGATAAAATATAGTTATTGTCCGCCTAAAGAAAAACATTTAAAACTGTAACAAAAATAAGTCGAGGGAAGTGTAACCGGTGACGCTAAATTCTGAACAGTCGTCGTCTAAATAGGGCACATGATAAGAAAAAGAAATAACCAACCCTTGTATCTTTGTAGGCCCCTATGGATACGCCTATAAGCATTGATAGTACGAATGAATGAATGAATGAATAAATAAATAAATAAATGTGATACTGTCTACACTGGCGTAAACTTACCCAAAATATTGGGAGGGGGGCATGGGTTCTGGACCAGAAAAACAAGTTTTTTCAATATGAAAAGTTGTTTTTGTTGATGTTTTTTTTCGTTTTTTCGTTTTTATGGTTTTGGTTGTTTTGGTTGTTTTTAAGATTTTCGGATTTCGGATCATAGAAATCATGAAGAATGGCATGAGCAAGAGCTCCAACTCAGTTTAATTCAGTTATTTGCGATTTCCGAAAATTAACTCAGTTAAATTAACTGAGTTAATTTTCGGAAATCGCAATTAACTGAGTTAATTGCGATTTCCAAAAATTTAAAAAAAATTAAAAAATTTGTGGTTTTCCTTTTCTTTTGGTTTTGTTTTAAACCAAATACCGAAAAAGTTTTTTCACCTCTAGTTTGGACAGTCAGCAGAGGCTTCCGGTTTACGTTAATGCGTATGAAATGGGCGTTTTGTTTACATGTAAATTTGTTTCATATTGAAGATATTGAAGATAAAAATAATTCTTTGTTTTCATTATGAATTTCTGATAGTATTTCAGTTCTGTGTCTGAGATTTTCTGTTTCTGAAGAAATTTGTGTATATTGAAACATAATATTTTGATATTTTAAGAAATTTTCATCTCGATTTTTGGGGCCATTGCCCCGGCTCCTCAATTATTGGGGGGCACGTGCCCCGGCTGACCCCCCAGAGTCTACGCCTATGACTGTCTACATGTTGGTCACATTAGCTATCTTTTGTTTCTTCAAAGGAAACGATCACGTTTCATATCGCCTACAATTATAGTACTTAACAGATCATACTTATAGGGAAGTAGTTTATACGAAAGAATGAAGCTTGCCACAAAACTCAGTGCATTAGTTTTTAAAGTCTCAAGAAATTGCAACTTGTGCTGAAGATTAATGATGCTTGCAGAACTCGGAGACTTTTCGCTTTTTCTTCTGTCCTGTAAGAACGGCATCCGTGTCAAATCAAAACACTCAATCCAAATTGATATTGAGGTGCAAGCCGCATCAGGCAATTGCGTCGATTCTGACATGACCGTAGGCGCTTCTGAACAGAAGGGGCTCGACAGAATCGTAGAACCTTTTCTCCCACCTCTTCGCATAATCTCTCCCTTTTGAACGCTCGTAAGAAAAGGCGTTCTCTGCAGATATGATTAGCCTCTGCGTTGCCCCGAGTTCCACTACCCGTCTCCTTTTAATGAAACTTTCCGAATTAATAACAATGAATTAAAACCGAGTCGCTGGGTCAACGACGCGTGATTATTGATGGCTGTTCGCCCTGTATGGCCACGTCTTTGTTTGCTGTTGGCCCGTCATCTTGCAAGATGGCGAGGCCATCATACATCTTGCAAGATGGCGGCTGATAAGATAGCTGATTATTAACGAGACATGAGATGAGACTATGGAGGGACAGTGTGGTCAGCGGCTTAACGTACTGACTCGTCGGAATATGGGAAGTCAGGAAAGCGCACGTCGTACAATTAGAAATTGTTTCCCAATCACGGAGGTCGAAGGTCAGGCGAAACGGAACGACAATGACAACATAAAACAAATAGCTGATTATACTGACCGAAGCTCGATCGGAGCATGAGGACCTGTCGGACAGCGAGATGTATAGTCGACGGGTGTCGCCTTTCGCGATGCGAGGCGGCGCCGTCGGCGAAGGAGATGGGAGATACGGCGAAGGAAGAGAGACCTTACGATAATTGCGAATCTGTTTTGTTCGTCCGATTTATGCGGAAATTCGAGAAAACGCTTTCGTACGAAGTTATTAAAGTTTCACGACGAGCAATCGGTTGCTAGATTAGAGTCCAATAGGGGAAAAGATGGTGGACAGAATTCCTGTGATGGTTACGTTTCAACTCTTAATGAAGATTGTGGCAATAACGATGCATATAAACGGATGGCAGACGGTTAAATTTGCATTGTTATAAGTTATTTGGCGGAGAGTGATAATAAACGCCATCAGGCAACTATGGGTGCACGATATTGAGTTGTTCGCATTAGCAATAGAACGACTTTTGTATTTCGAAGCAGATTTTATGCTTAATACTAATCTGTTCTGTTTGTCAGATAATTACGGAAATAACGTCTTCGCTGCATAAGTTCTTATATTTAACAAGACGAGATATAAACAACGAAGTGAAGCGGTTGTTAACCTAATTAAAATAACTAACCTAATTAAAATAACTAAGCGAATTAAACAACTAAGCTAATTAAAATAACTAACCGAATAAGAATAACTAACCGAATTAAAAACTAACTTAATTAAAATAACTAAGCTAATTAAAATAACTAAGTGAATTAAAATATCTAAGCTAATCAAAATAACTAAGCGAATTAAAATAACTAAGCGAATTAAAATAACTAAGCGAATTAAAATAACTAAGCTAATTAAAATAACTAAGCGAATTAAAATATCTAAGCTAATCAAAATAACTAAGCGAATTAAAATAACTAAGTGAATTAAAATAACTAAGCTAATTAAAATAATTAAGCTAATCAAAATAACTAAGCGAATTAAAATAACTAAGCGAATTAAAATAACTAAGTGAATTAAAATAACTAAGCGAATTAAAATAACTAAGCTAATTAAAGTAACTAAGCGAATTAAAATAACTAAGCGAATTAAAATAACTAAGCGAATTAAAATAACTAAGCTAATTAAAATAACTAAGCGAATTAAAATATCTAAGCTAATCAAAATAACTAAGCGAATTAAAATAACTAAGTGAATTAAAATAACTAAGCTAATTAAAATAACTAAGCTAATCAAAATAACTAAGCTAATCAAAATAACTAAGCGAATTAAAATAACTAAGCGAATTAAAATAACTAAGTGAATTAAAATAACTAAGTGAATTAAAATTACTAAGCGTCACATGAATAATTGATTGCTCCAATCAAAACATCAGGGATGGAGTTTGAATTATCCTAAATCCGATCATCGTATAGAAACTCTCAAATAAAATTAGAACATCGGTGATTACCTTTGACATATAATATGATACGAGTATACGCGAAGGTAGGTCTAACTCTCTATAGTTTAGTATCCAAGTACACACGAATGTCTAAATACTGCTTTAATTTCGTTCTACTTTAGTAAAGGAGCGGAATTCCGAACGTTGTCGGCATCAGCATGGTCGTCCTTTTCAAAATGATGGTGAAACATGGAACATGTAATTTCCGTTGTTGTGATGTTATCAGAATTATGAGCTATCAGACGTAGAAGTAGGCAGCCATCCTGACGCAGATACCTATCCAAGAAATCGCTCAACTGTTCTGGGGTGTATGTCACGTCGCCTCGTTTCAGGTGATTTGCAATAAACCGAGTTCGATCTGATTTTATTACGACCCGAAAAAACCAAATGAAGAAATTGATGGAACTGGCGGTAGCAATGAAGACCATCCAGTACCAGAGGAATAGGTAGATGGTTTCATTGAACAGATTAACTGGGAGGACGCACTGGAGGGTGTATGAGTGAACGTTAGCCATGTCCTGACCTCGAATGTCGAACTCGCACAGAGTGACTCGAGGGAAGGCAACGTATCCGTCTTCGGAGTAGATCTTCTTGTCCTGTATCTTCTGTTTGATAAGATCGAAGCCAAATGTGTTGTATTTGGTCGACAGGACAACGTTGAGTAGGAACAACTGACCGATGACGTTTCCAATGTAACAGGCCTTCGAGAGGAGGTAGAGCATTACGAGGTAACCTCCCATCCTGTTGAAAGCACAACGACAACATTGCTGAAGGATTTCAGGGCTACGATTCACACACACACACACACACACACACACACACACACACACACACACACACACACACACACACACACACACACACACACACACACACACACACACACACACACACACACACACACACACACACACACACACACACACACACACACACACACACACACACACACACACACACACACACACACACACACACACACACACGCACACACGCACACACACACACACACACAACCACACACACACAACCACACACACACACACACACGCACACACACAACCACACACACAACCACACACACACAACCACGCACACACACAACCCCACACACACACACACACACGCACACAACCAAACACAACCACACACACACAACCACACACACACAACCACACACACACACACACACATGCACACAACCAAACACAACCACACACACACACACAACCACACACACACAGACACACACACACACACACAACCTTATCTTGAACGGTCGAGTCTCCTTCCTTCCTCAATCAGGTTACTGGAAGTGTTGTTTTCGTTAACGGTAACGAAAACGAAAACGAAAACCTTCGTTAAGGAAAACTTAAGGTTTTAGTTAACTGAAACTATAACTAAAACGAAAGCTTATACAGAAACGATAACGAAATAAAAACTAAAACTCGCGGAACCCACGAAAAACGATAACTGAAACTAAAACAGTCAAAACTAATAATAACGAAAATACCTTACTTATAACGAAAACAACAACTAAAACGCCCAACGAAAGCCTATAGGCCTAGCTGTAGGACGATAGCGATTATTGGTTTTCATCATTTAATGACTGTTAAATGTAGGTTCGACACATTGGAAAATTCTAACAGTTGAAGATAACGAGCTTCGATGTAAGTCATGTAACTAGGAGGTTTCAGTTTTTATTAACTATAACTAAAACTAAAACTAAACCTTGATGTAAAAACGAAAACTAATAATAACTAAAACACCTAGCACGGGAAACTAATAATAACTGAAACCAAAACTCGAGGCCAAACTAAAACGTCACTAGTTACAGGCATAGACGTAATCACGGTCTAGAAGTTGGGGGGGACCTACTGGAACATCTGAGTGGGGGAATTGCGAGCGCCGAAGGCGCGATACCGCGATTGCCGAAGGCATGAAGCCCATAACGACTAGGGGTCTGGGGGAGCGCCGTAAGCTCCCCCAGCGGGATCTGGGGCTCCGCCCCAGAAGCCGAACCAATTTTCAGCATTTTAGGCCAAATGGAGTAAATTTTGGGTTATTGTTTACCTCAAAATTTTCAACGATGATTTCGAAATAAAACTACCTAAAGGTCCTAAATCATCGCAATCTGTGAAAAATGTATTGTAGGGCCTATATTTGAGGAAGCTGAGATTTTAGGTGTAAGAAGAACGCCGCTCGCAGTAGCAGCATTAAAAATTGAAATGTCCTAGGCTTTTACTGCGAGCCATGTCGGATTTTAAAAAGCGAATTGAAGTAAAGTTTCAGAGAGAATTTATACAACAACATTATGCATTGAATTCTTACATATTTAAGTTTAGCTTGAACATTTATTCTTTCGCCAGCGATTTGTAATTACTGAGAATAACAGTTATGATATTTTACATTTTCAAAGAGTAAAAAATTCAAACAAAAGCATGAAAATAGGGGGCCTACTAAAGGAATGTCAAGACTCAAGAGTCACTTGATGTCGCCAAAGATCAGTTCCGTGACTCGCACTTAGCAACAAACTCACGTCAAATCTGTGAGACGTTTACACTGTCAAGTGACTTGAAGTGAGTGACGATGAACGAGCAAGACCGTTAAATGATTCAAACGCTCTTGACTCATAGGCCTACTGATCTTAACTTCCCGATTGCAGTATCTAATAGGATGAAGTAGGCAGGTCGGTAATGTTCTGTACGTGTTCGAGCTAAAACTGCTTCTGTAAGGGTGGGTTATGGTGGGGGTTCTCTAAAATCTCATTGGATCTGAGTGAATCGCAACATCGATGACTCCAATTCAGAGGGTACCGACTCGGACTCCAGATCCCATGACTCCCCCTCCCAGCCAACTATAACGCCTGGTCCGAGCTCTGTGTTCATTGGCGGCGATCTTGTTTGACAGGTGGGGGACACTTTTCCAGACCAGCTGATCTTGTCAAAAAAAGAGGTGAGAAATTTTGTTGACTTTTTTGGGGTTTCTTCAAAATTGGGGGGACAGCTGTATACTGTGTGACTGTGTCCCCCTGTTAAAGATAGGGTCTTGTCCCCCTCGACCACCCCCGGGATCGCCGCCCATGTCTATGTCTATGAGAACTGATAGAGGTTGTGATATACACCCGATTTATTCTTTTTGCTGGAACTGAAACTTAATAGTAACGGTCTGAGACGTTTGATGGAAGCCTTATTCGAAGATGCATTAGAAGTAGAAGCCATGGCACGTCAGTAATGGGTATTAACAGTGACTTGCTGTCGGTCTTGAGACTTTGGTCCTATTCTTAAACCGTTGGTCTTGTATATGTCGCAATCGAAGGTCGCCGTGTCGTGTGTTTGCCGTGTGTTGATGTCGACCCTCGATTGCTTGTTCTTTTACTTGCACTTTTATTTAACGTGCCTAACTTTTCTATAGAAGATTCACGACGAACTTTGTTTAATTAATAAATGAATTTAATTAAAGAAACAAATATATATACACTAACTCTACGGGAGCTTCCACGTAGTATTAAAGCGTTTAGATATTAAATCGGACTATCTCAAATGTTGCTTCGTACAGCCTAACTACAGATCGTTCTTTCGCGTCAGTCTCTGAATCTGACCGACTATACTCTGCCGCCCCGCTGGTCGTTCCTCCCGATGTTTCTCGCTCGACCGATGTTCACACGTCGCGTTCGTCAGCAGTATAAGTCCCGTATTCTCCGTTCCCTTCTGTTAAGTAGGAACTCCAGCGTGCATCAGTCAGCCCCCCTCCCCACGTCAAGCTATCGTCAATTAGTGTCAGATTGCTCCTCGATACGCGGGTCGTCGCTCGCCTGCAGCGCGGGCGGTGTCTGGTTACACCATAGTCGCGAGGTGTCCTATTACACCTTGGCTGTGTGGTGTCCGATTACACCTGGGCCTAGCTGCCTTCATTGTTGGCCAAGTGGGTACTGGCTTTCGTCCGTCATCATTCCATCTCGACCATCAACGAGATCATTATCATGATGATGATGACATCTCGTCGTTGTCGTCGATCTCCACACGCGACACCTCCCTTCCCGGGGGAGGACAAAGCCAGTCATTGGTTCGCCTCCCGGCTGAGAATGATGTCGTTCCCTCCGCCGATTTCCTCCAGACCATGTCCTCGTGGTTCCCATGAAAATACAAAATATCAGCACAGTTAGAAATATATTTACAGTTGTCGCGGTGCCTTACATGGTAGTCCGCCTTCTTCCTCAATCATAGTCTGGACAAAAGATCAGTGGGAATATTCAGCGCCCCAGGTCGATATTCAAAAGACATATCGAAGTCCTGGAGGGCCAGAGCCCCTTTCGCAAGTTTAGCACTTGTGGGCGTAGAAGCAGTTAGGAAAGTCAAGGGGGTGTGATCAGAATAGAGGGTGGTCCTTGACATAAAAATCCAATCCCTAAATTTCTTCCACGCAGAAATCACAGCATGCGCTTCGCGTTCCACAGTGGACCCACGCGCTTGCGTAGCATCTAATTTAGAACTGGCAAAACATGTTGGCCGTTCTGTTCCATCGTCTTGAATTTGGAATAAGCAGCAACCGACTGCTTTGTCTGAAGCGTCAGTCGATAAACCAAACTCTCTGCCGTAGTCAATTGTCTGCAAACATACAGCGTTATTCAAATCGTGCGTAAGTTTATCTAGCGCATTTTGATGTTCAATTCGCCAGGGTATCTTAGCAGGCACCGATTTCTGGGTCAAGTCAGTGAGAATTCTGGCTGTCTCAGCCAGGTTAGGGATGAAGTTCCTAAAATAACTGAAGAAGCCAATTAATCTCCGTATGTCCTTTTTGGACTCGGGTTGAGGGATTTTCCCTAGCCCTGCGATTTTCATAGGATCCGGTTCAATGCTCCCTGATCCGATCAGGTGACCTACAAACGTTGTTTGTCGCCTAGCAAACGAACTCTTCTTAATGTTAAGGGTCAGACCCGACTGTTGAATAGTCATTAAGTACTTCTCTAGGTGCTTCCTGTGATCCGGCCACGTCATCGAGTGTACTGCCATGTCACTATGTGAGGGAGTGATAATACCTAGGGCCAAAAGTTCGCGGGTCTGCTTCTCCATCTCCGGTTTGAGCAGTTCCGGCACCTTATGGGCTCGCAAACTCTTCGGCCTGAACTCCGCGCTAACAGTGATTATGTGTTCTAGGACGGGACAGAAACCTGGTTTGTCCGAGAACACATCTGGAAACCTGTCTAACAGACTAAACAGCTGTTTCCGCTCGGGTACCGTTAAGTGTGCAACGGCAATAGGGTCTACTTGTGCACTGGGCCTTGTCTGCCTCGTGACGAAGCTACCCCCCGCTTCCCCGTGACCGAAGTCTTCGTCCTTCTCGAACAGAATGGAGCAATTGTTAATCAATGCTTGCTGTATTCTTTCGTTATATTTGCGAATCCGATTTGCGTGTAGTAAGCGGCTTTTGCCCCCTATTTCCACGATGTATGTGTAGGGCGATTTCACCTGAGCGATGATGGCCGGGCCTTGCCATTGGCCCTCCTTCTTTGCTCCTCGCGCTTCCGGTGATTGGATGATGCCTTTGTCTATTCTCTCTTTAGGCAAGCACAGTTGTTTTACAGAACGCCCAGCTATTTTGTCTGTATGAAAGGGCAAATTGTCTTCAGCGAAGAAGCTCTTCGCCCCAATTTTCCCGTGGGCCAAGAATGGTGCTAGTGTCGAACATTGTGCTTGTTCAGCAGCCATCTTGTTTCTGCCTACTATTGTGTCTTCCTTGGGTGGGGGTGGTGTCTCAGGATTGAAGAATAGCTCTTCATTATCCGTTTCTTCGGGACCGATTTCTCCTACACTCCCACTGTCTGCTTGAGCGACCGTGAAGTAATCCTCGCCTATCAGCGTCCTAAGTCCCTCTACCTCCTCCCCTCTCTCCTCTTCCTCACTCGTCTCAGTCCTTGCGACCGCCTGCGCTTCTGAAATTTGGTCTATTTCAGGAGCGCTGGCCGCGTGACTCGAATACAACGCTGTCTCGCGCAGCAAGTCGGCTGTAGTGGGCGTGATAATTAACGGTTCATTAAGGTCTTTAATGAGTGCCGCCCATATCCGAACATCAGGGGCGTAATTTACCTCCCCCTCGCTGTCCTCGCCGGCCTGAGACCCCTTTAGTCTCAGCCGCACCACGTCCACAATCATTGATTGACCGTTCAGCCCCTTCACCTCTATCTGCTTGACCACAGGTAGGTTGAGCGGCCTGATTAGTTCTGCTCGCGCACAATTGTATTCGGCCCCGCTATCTATTAGAGACGATGTCACAGGGAGCCCTGTAATATACACTTTCATGTACTCTCTTACATAAGTCTCCTCCTGAAGTCTTAATTTTTCTGCTTCCTCTTTCCCTTCTCTCCTCTGCTTCTCCTCCTGAAGCCTGAGCTTCTCAGCCTGCTTTTCCTCTAGCATTCTGAGTCTCTCTGTTTCCTCCTTCTCTTCTCTCCTCCGTTTCTCCTCCTGAAGCCTTAATTTTTCAGCCTCCTCTTTCTCTTCTCTCCTCTGCTTCTCTTCAAGCAGCCTGAGCTTCTCAGCCTGCTTCTCCTCATCTTCTCTCCTCCACTTCTCCTCAAGCATTCTGAGTCTTTCTTCTCTTCTCTTTTTCTCTTCCTCTCTTCTCTCCCTTCTCTCCGCTTCCTCTCTCGCTTCTTTTCTCAGCCTTTCTTCTCTCCTTTTTCGATCCGCCTGCGTTCCTCTTTTATGCTTCTCATCACCGCTCTCTCCGCTGCCTCTCTCTGGTATATTGTTAGTTCTAACATGACCCGCCGCATTTGCCTTGCCGGGCTCATACTGCTATCTGGGCTACCTGTGCTTACTTTCTCACTTACTTCTGGCGGGATCTCCCTTCCAGAAACAATTATTTCAGCACTAGCCTCTTGGAGCTGGTCCATCCTCATGGAACCCAATTCCTCCTCTCCTAGTCCCATCTTTATCAGATATGCGACTAGTCTGTGACGGGGCATGTTCAGCACCCTCACTCTTTTCCCTATCGACAACTTATCCATCTTCCAACAGTCCGCTCACTAATAGAAAAAGATAAGTAAGTTAGAGGAGAGTCACCGTTGGTCAGAAATCAAAGAAAACAACGTCCTTAAATTCTACCACAAATACAACAAGAACAGAACTGAGCAAAAGGAGCTACGCAAAAGCCTCGGCTATTCGCACACCAATCCTCATCCAGACCTCAACCGCAACCTCACAGATTACCACGACTACCAGTAAGGACTTACCCTCTGATACGTCGAGCGTGTTCCGTCTTTTGGTATCTTGGCTGATCCGCTGTCCTCCGTTGCCACTCCCGTCCGTCGTTGCTAGCGATGGTCGGTCGTCCGTTGGCGCTCTTGTTCCTCGTCCTTGCCTGTTGCTGTCGGTTCCTTCGAGTCCTTCGTCCTCAGGAGTCCGGCACTCGATTTCTCCAGTTGCGAAGGGTTGTATTCGCCGCTGGTCCCGATCTGTTGAGATTCCTCTTTTCCGTTTCCGGTTCCGCTTTTCGTCGTGACGTCTTCGTTTGAAAATCCTGTCGACTGCGCCAATGTCGCAATCGAAGGTCGCCGTGTCGTGTGTTTGCCGTGTGTTGATGTCGACCCTCGATTGCTTGTTCTTTTACTTGCACTTTTATTTAACGTGCCTAACTTTTCTATAGAAGATTCACGACGAACTTTGTTTAATTAATAAATGAATTTAATTAAAGAAACAAATATATATACACTAACTCTACGGGAGCTTCCACGTAGTATTAAAGCGTTTAGATATTAAATCGGACTATCTCAAATGTTGCTTCGTACAGCCTAACTACAGATCGTTCTTTCGCGTCAGTCTCTGAATCTGACCGACTATACTCTGCCGCCCCGCTGGTCGTTCCTCCCGATGTTTCTCGCTCGACCGATGTTCACACGTCGCGTTCGTCAGCAGTATAAGTCCCGTATTCTCCGTTCCCTTCTGTTAAGTAGGAACTCCAGCGTGCATCAGTCAGCCCCCCTCCCCACGTCAAGCTATCGTCAATTAGTGTCAGATTGCTCCTCGATACGCGGGTCGTCGCTCGCCTGCAGCGCGGGCGGTGTCTGGTTACACCATAGCCGCGAGGTGTCCTATTACACCTTGGCTGTGTGGTGTCCGATTACACCTGGGCCTAGCTGCCTTCATTGTTGGCCAAGTGGGTACTGGCTTTCGTCCGTCATCATTCCATCTCGACCATCAACGAGATCATTATCATGATGATGATGACATCTCGTCGTTGTCGTCGATCTCCACACGCGACAGTATAGTAGGCCTGTACTAAATGCAGAGACAGACCGACAGACAGAGAGACAGACAGAGCGACGGAGAGAGATGTGGGGAGAGAAAGAGAACACATGGAGAGCGGGACGATGGAGGCACATGGTTCAGAGGTCAGATGGCTCGAGCGCAGGTGACTAATATGGAAGGGTGGAAAAGAGGAATTTCTGGCCCAAAAACTTTCTATACAAGGTCATGTGTCAAGCGGCACCCGAGTCTTGGAGCTTACATAGAGTGATGCTATGCATAGCCGTCATTCATCATTGTACAGGCCGTACAACACTGGATGATGGCTGTGCTAGTCATCTCTATTATACACAGCGGACTACTTGGTTACGTTTCAGACCCATCAGTTTCTTTGAGAATTGTCCAATCCCTATTGAAAAGTTTAACAGTCGGTGGCAAAAGTTGAAGGGGACCGTCGCAACCTACTGGAAAGTTGGGGGGGGGGACGCGTCCCACGGGTCCCATAAGGAGGTTGCGCCTATGGTTACAGGGCTCATCATTCCACTGAAACGGTCTTGCTCTCCATACTTTCTGACATTTATTCTGCTATTGATAGATCGGAACTCTCGCAGATAGCCCTCTTTGATGTATCTGCTGCCTTTGACATGGTAGATCATGACATCTTACTGCAGCTACTTGAAACCTCATATGTCATCCATGGCCCCCCACTTCTTTGGTTCCGGTACCTCGCTGATCGTACGCAAATGGTTATCTGCGGAGACTCCAGAAGCTATTGGGTCAGAGTTACATTTGGGCTGACATTTCCACTATATTTGCTAAGCACTTATCAACCGGTCATCTTTATGCAGACGACGCTCAAGCGCTCGTTCATGGTACTCCCTCTGCACAGCTTGCATTGACTGGACGCATTGATGCTCTCTCACGTGATTTACATATTTGGCTGTCTTCTAATCGTCTCTCTTTGAACTCAGCTAAGACGCAGCTTGTATGGTTTGGTGCTCGTCAACAGCTCCTCCAACTAGACTTCCCACTTCTTGCTGAGAAATTCCCGTCATTCACTATTTTCTCTAGTGTCCGTGACCTTGGTGTTGTCCTTGACAGTAAGCTCACCTTATCTGAACACATTGCTAATTTTACCCGTTCTTCTTACTTTCATCTGAGACGGCTTAGAGCAATTCGACGCTCTGTCTCCTCCTCCGTTTTTACCACTATCATCCACGCCTTCATCTGCTCCAGAATTGCCTACTGTAATTCTCTTTTCATTGGGCTGCCAAAAGTCTGCCTTTCCTCCCTCCAGACTGTTTTAAATGCTGCGACCAGATTAATAGCCCGACTTCCTCGCTGGTCTCATATTTCCTCTTTCATGTTCGATCATCTTCATTGGTTTCCCCTTACTGCTCGGATTCAGCTTAATGTTCTCACTTTAGTCCTTCGGTCCTATACAGGCTTAGCACCCAAGTACCTCTGGGACCTTGTTCGTCTGCCAGTTTCAGCTACTTCCCTTCGTCCACTGCGATCGCTTAATCGCCACGATCTTCTTGTACCACGAGCTAAGACCACTATGGCCAAAACTCGAGCCTTTTCTTGCATTGGTCCTGCTCTATGGAATCAACTCCCTCCATTGACACGTGCCTCTTTATTAGCTGGTGGCCCAAGTGCCTCGTTCCGTTGTCTTTAAACCACTTTCTATTCAATGGGTCTTTCGCACTGGGAGCGCCTCTGATTAGCGAACACTGTGAGAGGCGCTTTATAAATGTTTAGATAGAATACAATACAATACACTACACACACACACACACACACACACACACACACACACACACACACACACACACACACACACACACACACACACACACACACACACACACACACACACACACACACACACACACAACCACAACCACAACCACACACACACACACACACACACACACACACACACACAACACACACACACACACAACCACAACCACACACACACACAACACACACACACACACACACACACAACCACAACCACACACACACACACACACACACACACACACACATACACACTCAATGTAGCTAATTAACCAAGTCATGCTTAACATACATAGGTAGGTCCACTGTGTACGCGAACGCTTGATCCATGCGTGTTACTCAAGTGCCGCTGAATTTACACTATGAGAGGTCGTCATATAATCTTAGAGGGGCAAAGTCAATGGGACAGACTGACTGAAAGACAGAAAAACATAAATTGCAGAGTAAAGGATAAATCCAGCACATAGAGTAGAACTTTGGGTACGATACAAATTTAGCAAGCTATAGTCAACCGCTTGGTGACCAATTACTTTAGTAACTAGATGAACACCAGTTAGACCTAAATGAATGTTTCATTTTTCATTTTCATTTTCATTTTCATGAATGTTTCATTTTCATTTTTCATTTCAGAATGTTTCAGCCTGCTTCACGAACCTAAGGGCACGAAAATGAAAATGAAAATGAGAATGAAAATGAAAAATGAAACATTCATTTAGATCTATATTCTGCCGCAGCGTTTTCTACCATCAGCCGAGAGAGAAGGCGAGTGTATGCCATGCAAGGAATAAAAACTTGCCTCTTTTTGAAAGGACGACAACAAGTACCCATACTCTTACAGTCACAGGAAGAACGTCCGTTGTATTCCCGGCTCATCAAGAACCGATCCATTTGATTGGTGACCATCTTCAATGTCCTGTCGCGAGTCTCGACCATCTCAGTTTTGGCAAAACTGTGGCAAGCAGCCAGTAAATTGTCGGCATCAATGCCTGCCCTGCCGTTCAACCCGTGCCAGATGAGGGACGGCAGGTAGAAGAGAATGGCCTGTCCTATGAGAATGAACGGTATCCACTGGTAATAGGTGATCATCTTCTTTCCATTTGTGGTATCCCGATCAGAAGGAATGTTCGCGTCCCACGGAAGGTAGTAGGTGTTCTTAATCCAGCAGTAGCTCGTTGCGAACTTTGTGTGGCTGCTCTTGAAGTGGGCCGGGGCCCAGCAGGTCATTGGCTCACCGACGTAGTGGGTGGCCATCACGATGATCGCAAAGACGACGAGTATTACGACGGTGTAACGGGAACTCAGTCGATCACACAAGTCATCGTCGGTTGATTGTCTCGTTTTCGGAGCGCCCTGGGCCTGTCCAAGGAGTTGCTGCATGTTCACCTACAACAAGGAAGTACATGTAGACAAACAGAACATCAGAAGACAATTGAATATAATCCAATGGAATATAACAGAACTGGCAGAATTCTGGCAACCGAACTCGGACCTCCACTGGACATCCATCTGTGGACAACCCCTCTGATACGACGTAGCGTTCGTGAATAGGCTGGTGCTTTGCGCTTAGCTTTAGAGTAGCGCTTTAGAAAGTTGCAGTTTACGATTACGATTACAAACAAAAGAAAACAGAATAGACCACAGTAGAACAGAATATAGTAGAACAGAACAGACCAGAATGAACTAGAACAGAATATAATAGAATAGAGCAGAGCAGAATGAGCTAGAATAGAACAAAATGAGACAGAATAGAACTATCTTAGAAATAATAATAATGATAATCTTCGTTTATTAATTCAAACTGACGAGTAGGCAGCAAGATTAGGTGATATAATAGTAACAGACAATAATAAGTTTAACAGAGGTCGACTTTAACTGTACGGCAGCTATGCAAGGCGCCCATCTGTACTACTGCTCATTTTACAATTGCCACCTAGGAAATGAAGGCTTAGCCCCACCTTGCGGGGCTAGCGGGTATCGAACCCTCGTCCTTCTGATCTTCGTGCCAGCGTGTTACCATTCAACCATCTCCCCGTCCCATTTCATCCATATTATCCATTTTCAACTGCGTTATGAATAGGCCTACAGCAGAACACGTTCATTATGCTATTACTTAATCTATTGTATTAACATATACAACACTCACAGATTATCGTCTAATCAATTATATGGCGAAACTGTGCGTCTAAGTCTGTTTATGAACAAGGGAAGTGTGACATGGTGTGCCCGATAGTGTAGCGGTTTACATGCCGGAAAGTCAAGCGATAAGTCGGAGATTCAAATCCCCGCTAAGGCATAAAGGTGTTCCATGAGTTTGTTATAAAAGAAACACAATGACCGTCGTATTCTGTCGGTCGGAAGATCAGGCAGCGAGGAAGAGACTGGATGAAAATGCTCCCGTTTATATGCTGTGGCTAAGAAAATTAAAGTACTAATGCTTTAGGATGTTGAAAGAATGTTGAAATAAAAGTCATCATTTTCAAGCAGTAATAGTTATCGCAAGAACCACTACTATCTGAAGACTTAAGTTTAACAAGTTTAACAGCTATCACAAGGAATACCGCTATCAGAAGACTTGAGTTTAAGAACTTTAACAGTTACCACAATGAATACCGCTATCAAAATACTTAATTTTAACAAGTTATCACAAGGACCTCCGCTATCAAAGACAAGCTTATCCAGTTAAACAGTTAACACCAGGACTACCGCTATAAGTTTTACAACTTCAACAGTTATCACAAAGACTACCGCTATCAGAAGACTTAAGCTTAACAAGTTCAGCAGTTATTACAAGGAATACCGCCATCAGGAAACTTAAGTTTAACAAGTTGTCACAAGGACTTTCGCTATCAGAAAACTTATTTAACAAGTTATCACTAGGACTTTCACTATCAGAAGACAATCCTAGCAAGTTAAACAGTTAGCAACAGGATACCGCTTTCAGAAGACTTAAGTTTAAAAAGTCTAACAGTTATCACAAGGAATACCGCTATCAGAAAAGTTATTTAACAAGTTATCACTAGGACTTTCGCTATCAGAAGACAATCCTAACAAGTTAAACTGTTAGCAACAGGACTAACGCTATCAGAAGACTTAAGTTTAACAAGTCTAACAGGACTCACAAGGAATACTGCTATCAGAAGTGTAGCAAGTTTAACAGTAATCACAAGGAATACCGTTATCAAAAGACTTAAGTTTAACAAGTTCAATAGTTATCACAATAGCTATTACAGGGCTTAGGTTTAGCAAATTGAACCAGGACTATTGCTACGAGAAAACTAAACATGTGAACACCTCAGAATGCTTAAGAATCTGAATATTATATAGCTGCTTTCTCGGGTATTTGTAACATCCAACAGTTCGGGTAGTTCTCAAAAATATTTGTTTCGGCTCCATTATTGCCTATACCACCAGTAGAGGCAATAATTTAGTGATGGTAGAAACAGCAGTGGAGTCAATTTTAAAAAAAATTTATTTTATAGTTGTGATTTATCACTAATTTTCACAGCCTTCTACTGTGTGCGCAAAGAGCAATTGTTTTACTGAGAAGTTTTTTTTATTCATTTCCCATATTTTCTGTAGATCATTTTCAGGTTTTATAGATCTTTCAGCACTATGAACTTTAGCCTTTTTCTGAGTTTAAACTCTCCAATTACTATGGTCAAGCAAAGTCACCTTAGTAGCCTATATCATCGCCGTAATAAGCAAGACATTTATACACTATCGGAAAGTTTGCAAGGCTATCCTTGACAATAGAAGCAGTTAAGAAAGTCTTACACACAGTGATATATTTCCAACCTGAAAATTCGTTTAAAATTCTTTAGTCTCTAATCTGTCGCGTCAAAGGTTACGACATTCCTGGTTCTCTCAAAATATGAAGTAATCGTTACGCTTACTAGAATATTCTAACAAAACTGTTAAGTATTAAACTCGCTGAAAAGATACAAAAGATAATCTTGCATGATATGATATGCTATAGAGTCCAATGCTTTATAGTTATGGACAACCGACTTACGACGATTGTTAGATATGTCTCGTATGCTTTAGGCTAATGCTTATAGGCCATAGGCTTAGGAAGATAATTGGATATGTCCGTATGAAGTGCGTATAGGCCTACACATAAATCGTATCAGAGACATGTATGTATGTATGTTACCTATGTATGTATGGATGTATATATGACAATCGTGTTTGTCTTTTTAATACGATAAGAAAAATTTGAATAAACATTGTGGTTATAGACCTATGTGTGGTCGTTGGTGATAGCGCATGGATAAAGTCTCTCTGCGCAGTTTCAAATACCGTGTTACGGACCGCAACAACATAAATCGTAAATGTTCAACAGGAAGTGGTAATCGTGAACTCGACAAATTTAACAGCTAAGCGCAGATTTATACACTAGCGAAGGCAGAGGAGCTGTCTAGAGGTTTATCACCAAGAGCAAGTATCAGGTTGCGAATAGATCAGAGAGAGAGAGAGAGAGAGAGAGAGAGAGAGAGAGAGAGAGAGAGAGAGAGAGAGAGAGAGAGAGAGAGAGAGAGAGAGAGAGAGAGAGAGAGAGACATACAGAGACAGAGAGAGACAGAGAGAGACAGAGAGACACAGAGAGAGTGAGAAAGATATACAGACAGACGGACAGACAGATAAACAGACAGACAGACAGACAGACAGACAGAGGAGATGTTACTGTCGTGTGTGGCGGTGGATTAATTGAATGAGGAGAAGGTTTCTTGAAACGGTGGGACATTGGTTTGAAGTGGAAGAGTAAGGAGTGGCTTGGCGCAAGTAATTCCGGGTGAACGACAGATCATAGAAGAGATGGAGATATGCAATATGGGATACAGATCGGTCATAGAACATTAACTCTGAGCGTTAAAATGACGGTAATTGTAATGTCAACCGAATGATGGTAATTATAATAGTAATTGCATGACGGTAATTATAATCTAAACCGCATGACGATAATTGTAATCGTAACCGAAATTGTAATTAGAGATTTATATAGCGCTCACTGAAGAGAGGCTCATTAGAATCTATGCATATAATTTCCTATTTCTGTGGGTCGATAAACGCTCTCACAGCTCCAGAAATTTGCCCCGCCCACAAACACTGGGCACTAGGGAGATAGACGTTCAGAGGCAAAGCCAGACAGACACACAGACAAACAACGGTTACTAAGTCTGTCTATGCCTCCATTCCTCCCTCCCTCCCGCCCTACCTCTGTCCCTCCCTCCATCTCTCCTTCACTCTTTCCCTCCATGCCAACCTCTCCCGTCATAATGACGGCCAAATCCACTAGTAGAGATAAATAAAGAACAGGAAACTCGTGTCGCCGGTTGCTAGGCAAACTAAGAAAGTTGGACAACCACAGCAAGACTTTATGCTGGCCCCTGGAAGTTCGAGTCATTTGAACAACCAGTTCATCTTTCGCAGCAGAACCAATAGATCTGCTGCCAGGAATTAAGACAAATAACTACTTGAGATAAGATGGGTATAGATGGAAAAGCAATTGAGCATTGACATCAATATATCAAACTCAATACGGATTTAGATCGGTAACTAGTGCAGTTACTCCCGCATAAAACTGGATGCAGCCCATGTACAAACCTGACTATACCCTAAATAAACCTCGTCGCAGCGTTTGACATAGACTGCAGTTTGTAAATGCCGAAAAAGTCAGACCTGCAGAAATAGCATTGCTGTAATCAATCCTGATGCATAGGAATGGCGGCAGGTTGAGTTGAAAGCGAATCTGACGCATATGGTAAAAGTAGGCTCGATATAATCTCTTCTCATGCTCTGACAAGGTAATTTGATTGCTTTAAACTTTTTAATTAGTAACTATATTGGCTACTTAATTATCTCTACTATATCTTAAGCATTTAAGACTTATAGGGTCAAAGCAGCATTTCTTTTACTCAACCCAAGAAAGTAGAAGCAACTAGTAGGGTCAAAGTACGAAATAAATGTGGTGAACCTAAAAAAAACTGCAAGAAAATGTTTTATGCTGATTTTAGGGTGCATCAGGTCTGGATAAGAACATACTAAAAGTTTACCGAAATCGGAAAACCGGAAGGGGTCTTATTATGGCGCCAAAAAAGGTGGCCGCCAATGGGGCATGAATGACTCCAATGTACACAACTTGCCTAAATTTACAGAAGCAAATCATGTAACAGTTTGCTAACAGGTGTTTCTAGACTAATTTGACCCTGCTGAAAACGAAAATTGCAGTTAGCAAGCTGGATATTTAGCGGTTGCATGGAAACACAAGATGGCGGACAAAATGGTGGCCAAATATCTCCGAATGGCTGAAAGTAAGGTCATGTATGTGATGGAAACAGGAATTTAGAGTCTAAATTAATATTTTCGGGGTCAAGGAATGCGATGGAACGATGGTATATTGACCCGACTAAACAGCATTTTACGTGCACGGAGAATTATCATGCCCGGAAGCAAACAACATAAAAGAAAAGGTAAGTTAGTAAGTTGGTCGACTACAATTGTAGAGGAAAGTCTTCTTAATTGCAGTTTTATATAGAAAGTTAGACAAACACATGCTGACGCATTTAGTCACATCTTCTGGACTACAACCTCGGCAGCTCAAGCATTCCGAGAAGTTTCTCCGACGACGACGACACGCGTCTTCCAAGGTGTAGATCACTGTTACATTTCAGGTTTAATGCTGTTAACATCATTCAAAGGAAATAAAGTTGTGACATCACAGCTCCTCTCATAATAACCTATGATTTCTTAATTTTTGATAAATCAGCTTTAATACCGAACGATTTGTAAGTCTCGGCAAGGAACATGTCATCGACTGCTACTCGAGAATTGACTTTCAACTGCATCGTAGACTGAAGAAACTGATGCAGTTGAAGCAGTGATACAACAGAACGTAGGGCAGCCACCAAGCGATTAGTTTGTACATGTTCAGAGCTTTGCAGAGAACTTCAGAATAAAAAACTAGCCTCATTTCACAAATAACATAGCATTTCACTCACGTGTCAACCTGTTTAGTGTTTACGTCAACAGCTAATGTGCACTGTTAGTACAGTACTACATGTCAATTGGATTACCTAAACAAAACGGCCTATTAAACGGCCACTATGTCAAAGTTTCAACAATTTAAAAGTTTCAAAATTGCAAAGTTTAAAAACAAATTCAACGTTTCAAAATTTCAAAAATTTAAAGCTTCAAAATTTCAAAGTTTCAAAAATTTCAAAGTTTCAAGAATTTCAAAGTTTCAAAAATTTCAAAGTTTGAAAAAGTTTAAAGTTTCTGAAAAATTTCAAAACTTTTAGAATTTCAAAAACTTGCATCCAACAACAACAACACCCACCAACAACAACAATAATAATTAGAATTGTTGCATCGTATAAGCGGTAGATGTCAATCAAGAAATTTCAAGATGTTAACTGACCAATGGGTGAACAGTTAGTAAGAGTTTGAATTTGTTAAAAGACGTTAATTTGTTCCATTTGGCAGTCTTGTACAATTAGTCAACATAGTTATAATAATAATAATAATAATAATAATAATAATAATAATAATAATATAATAATACTAATAATAATAATAATAATAATAATAATAATAATAATAATAATAATAATAATAATAATAATAATAATAATAATAATAATAATAATAATAATAATAATAATAATAATAATAATAAAATTGGGACAGGCCATTGATAGACCAGGACAAAACAGAAATTTGGACCTCACTTAACGACCCACTCAGCCGGGCAAGACTAGGAGCGGTGACCTCCCCCCACGCCGGGGACTGGTTGTCTACTGTGCCGATTACAGCATGTGGGTTAAATCTGAGCAACGAGGCCGTCAGAGTGGCGATAGGCTTACGCCTGGGACTACACCTCAGTGCACCACATCAGTGTCAATGTGGCGAGACAACTGATCAAGGAGGTCACCATGGTCTAGTCTGCAAACAATCTGGAGGACGAGCCAGCAGACACTTCGCAATGAATGACATCATTTGGAGAGCCCTTCAGCGAGCGGACACCCCTAGCACCAAAGAACCTCCAGGGCTTTTCCGTAGCGACGGCAAGCGACCTGACGGCGCGACGCTCGTTCCATGGTCGCGAGGCAAATACATCGCCTGGGATGCCACCAGCGTCCATACATGCGCTGCTTCTTACATCCACTTGACGTCGACAACGCCTGGGGCAGCGGCGGAACTGGCCGCGACGCGAAAAAACATGAAGTATGCAGCCCTTCCAACTACGCATAGCTTTGTCCCCATTGCACTCGAAACTCTGGGCCCCATCAACAGATCTGGCCGTGAATTCATTACAGAGTTAGGCCGGCGACTGACAACAATGTCGGGTGACCCACTCGAGACAATTTACTTGTTCCAGCGCCTCTCTATATGCACTCAACGATTTAACGCCGTCGCTTTTCGAGGCACATTTGCACAGTTAATCGTGGACGAGGACCGCTAAACTCTGGATCTTAACGCTTCTAAGTCAGTTTCAAAGTGTCTGATGGTTCATTTTAAATAATAAAATTTGTTTATAATAATAATAATAATAATAATAATAATAATAATAATAATAATAATAATCTTCGTTTAATATCTTCAAACTGACAATTACGCAGTATGATTGCAAATCAGTATGAACGGATGATCACAAGTTTTTACAGGAGTCGAATTTAACTGTACACGGCAGCCATATAAGGCGCCCATCACGTCCTACATCTCATTTTATCAAACGCGCCATCTCGCGAATGAAAGGCTGAGTGGACCTAAATTTGGGGAGGTTACGGGAAGCGAACCCGCTACCGCTTGCTCTTCACGCCAGTGATGTTACCACTACTCTCTGGACCCCCTTCTCAACTCTCTAGTTTACTTAAAAGTATATCGAGAATGTGTTTTAAGACTGAAAAGCAAGAAAGTACTTGGGTGGAAAACAACAATCCAGATTATGTCAGTTGTGAAAATGTGATGACGGAAGGTGAAGGAATTGCTGGAAATGATGGAAGTGAAGAACATATTCTAAAACCTGACAGCATTCAGATCTCTCGTTCTTATCATCTCATCCGACTTAAGACCGAGAATGAAAGGATGAAAACTTCATTGATATGCAAATGCTGTCATTCTACTCAAGTACAAACGCTGACGCTACCTTGTTGTCATATAGTTTGTTGTGAACCATGTGCTGATACTGCTAATGACTGTCCTCTGTGCACAGCCAGAATACTTGGAACAGTGAGAATTTATATGGGAAAAATTCCTCATTTACTGCATATGAGCGCAAACTCCTAAATTGCAACTATTGGAAAATGTGTTCGAAGGCTACAGCGTCGGCTGTACCGGCAGCGGCGTCAGTGGCGGCGGCGGCGGCGGCTGAAAAGTGTACATTTCAACAACTTTTGCAACTGTTGTAGACGGTTTCGCTTCAATTTTGCGATTTCGAATTATGACAAGTTTAATTGTTTAAGAATGGACTTGTAACATTGAGACATTGAAAGCTTTGGTAATGGCGTTTATGCAAAAACGTGAATAAGTCGCTGACATGTCTTTAACTTAAACAAATTGAGCGTGTGTGGAACTATAATGATGGTGCGAATTTAGCATCGAGCATAGATTTCAATGTGTTGCAAGAGCATATGGGAGAAACTTTGGTGGCTCGACATAGAAGTTGTGAGACTGCATTATTGAAATAAATAAACTTGTAACCTACAACTCGTGTCTTTGAGTATTTAGTTATTTTGCATGCAATTGAAAAACCTCTGAGAATGAAAATATGCAAAGTTGCATGTCTATAGAAGAGCACATGGAGCTGTGCGTTTCGCTCCTCTAGCAAAGTCACACATCACACTAACTCTCCAAAAATGTAGCAGACTACATGCTTTGCACATGTCCTTCACGCGAGACCCCTCATTTTCTATCAAATTGTAGCTCCAACGCTTTGCTAGAACTATCACGTCTAGTCATTCAAATTTTTCCAAAACTACACCACTCTTAAAAATATGCAATATTGATTGTTTTACAAGTGTGCATCAATCGAAGCACACCTTTTTCTACAAATTGTGTGTGTGTACAAATCACCTCTATGAATAAACTTCAGCTAGAAATAATATATCTAGCATGTCCAACACCCGAATTCACTAAAAAATGCAACATGCTTTCCAATCGAAAACACTCTGTACCCACAAAATGCAACCACATGTTTTATACTTCACCAGTTATAACTCTCATACACACCAGTTCCATCACCAAAAGTTTACAAAAGATGTACAGTTTCACAGGTTTTTCCGTCAAAAACTTAAAGTTTCCACAAATCCACTTATACATCCGTTCCACGATATCGGCTATAGGCCTATAACCAAAACCTTGCTTACCAATTAGCCTTACTTTCAAGCATTCAACCCTTTAAAACATCTCACATGTTCATCATCCAGTCGCATAGAACTACACATTCTTTATCATAAGTTTTGATATTTTAACTCTCAAACTCAAAAGTTGTGAAAGAGTTCGATTACATGACGCGTCTACATCCAAACATGTGTATGTAAAATGTTGGACAATGCACCCGTTCATGCCATATGCCGCGATATCTAAACCATGCTAATATTTCACTTTCTTGTATAAGCCGATCAGCTAAACCACTCAAATTAGCTCACAAGTCTTTCGTTGAAACGCAGAAAGTTGTAATTTTAGTATAGAAACAGTCTTCACAAGCACTCGTGCAACTCAAAAGTTCCCATTTTACCGTGTAAACCTTCATGCCAGCTCTCCTTGCATCCTAAAAGACCTAAGTTTCTCTTCTCGCATGTGGCTCTACATTCCCAAAATTGTATGTTTGCTCTCTTCCCAGCTAACTTTACATTGTAAGAGATGTCACTTTGCAATGTTCTGCGCATCTTTGAAACATAAAAGTTGCCATTTTAGCGCGTAAGCTCTCATGCCCTGCGTTTTCGCAGGCTAAAGTTGGCATTTTACTGTAGAAATCATCGTTCCATTTGTGTGCACAATGTACAAAGACTTAATCTTACCAGAGCTCCATATGTCTCAACAGTCTAAAATGAGCAATTTTACAGTATGAACCTCCACTCCACACTGCCTGACGAGCAGCAATTTATCATAAAAAACCATCGTCTCGTGCATCTTTGCAACTGTCGAAAGACAATTTTATCGTGTAAATCAGATTTTCAGCCTAAAACCCTTCGTCTCAGCCTTCTTACAGTCTTAAAAGTTGTCAACTACTGTAAATCCACTACATCTACCGTCTTTGCAAAGTATAAAATTGTAAGTTTAACATTCAACCCATCGTCGCATGTGTCTCCAGAAGTTAAAAGTTGACATTTTAGTGTACAAACTATCATCCAACATAGAAAATCAGACTTTTACCCTAAAACTCCTCTCTCAACAGTCTTACCAACTAAATTTCGTAAGCTTCATACTTAAACCCTCATTCCATGTGTATTTGGAAACTTAAAAGTCTTAAGTTATGCGTAAAAGTCGTCAGCTCACAGTCTTGATACTCAAAAAGTTGAAGTTGCAACGCACAAGTTTGTATCCCAAACATCATAGGAATCGAAAATTTGTTAAAGAAACTACAAACGATGTGATGTTTCACCCTAAGAGTTGTAATTTATTCGTGTGTTAGGATTCAAACATTGTAATTTTAATTCACAAGACAGTATTTGAAGCGATGTTTGATCCTAAGAGTTGTAACTTAGTCATACAAATCATCGTCCTAGAGGCCTACATATTAGGAATCTAAAAGTTGTAGTTTTAGCGTCAGAGCATCAAACTCCATCTGACTTTGCAAACTAAAAGTATTAAGCTTCCTACTCAAACTATCAATCTATTTGGCTTTTCAACATGCAAGTTGTAATCTTGCTATGATAACTTTCGTGTCAAATGTAAAACTTACAAATAAAAGAGACATATTTCGGTTTAACAAAGTTTATTAAAACACATTCTGCTTGTCTTTTTTTCTTCTAATCATGTGATATGTCAAGTATCGTGTTTATGTAAAGTCTAACGTCTTAAACATTTAACTCGTTAATGATATCCAGTCCAAATGGACTACATTCGCGACAGTTGAAATATCCCATCTGATTCGCATGGTCCTCGCTGGCGTAGACCGGCGTCGCGACTTTGAGCTCCGGTAATTGTTCGTGCAACTCGTGAATCTTTGATAGCAACATTTCCCATTCGTCCAAACGCAAAGCGATTCCGCTACGATTTGGGCGATCTTTTGTGGTGTTCACTGGTAAGAAGAAACGTCGAATGTTTACACACTTTACACCCTTCGAAATTGTAACATAATATCTACCTCCGATATGCTGGAAATATTCCACAGGTTGATCTGCTTTTAGCAACTCTACACTTCTATCTATTTCGTCTAGATGACTTATCAAAGTTGCCCATCTGGGTTTGATGAAGCAAACACCCTTTCTTGTAGGATATAACTTGCCATGTCCCATCTCGTATTCTCTAACATGTACCACAAGATTCTCGTTGTACATGGTAGCCAAGAGATATCGATTTTTTTTCAATGGACTCTTTAAACGTATCTTGAGTTGCACGGGTCTTCTTAAACACCTCTTTAGCCATCTCCGAATTTCCACGCTTTAAACTCACCTACAAATATAGTGACAGGACTTTCTTATATTTATTTGTTTTATTTTTCTGATATTTCTATAGCGTCTCCTCAAGTCTACTACTACTCAGAGGCGCTCCCGACTATAGCGTTGATATTGTGTCGGGGTTTTCACACCGAAGCGGCACGAGCAATCGCGGGTGAAGGACTTGTCCAAAGTCCGTACGCAGCGGCTAGAGTGGGACTAGAACCTGCAACCCTCAGGTCACAAGGCGCCGAACTTACCACTGGGCCACCACGTCCCACCGTATATGCACATGTAAAATCGCCGCGTATCCATTCCTTTAGCCGTGAAAAATTCAAACGTGTACGAAAACTTCATACTAAAACGTTTAATACTATTGCTATAATATGTTTGTAATGTGTGAGGTACTATGAAAATTAATTATCGACATTTACTCACTGGCAAAGCATTGGTTGCAGATCTTGAAAACATCTTCTCCCTGACATTGACGTCGATTTCCGATTAAAGTATAAGCGTAAGCACCTCTCTTTGACACTGATGTCGATTTCCGAGTGAAGTATATCTAAGTAAGTAAGTAAGTAAGAAAGTATATCCTTTATTCAAAACCAACTGCTAACCGCATTTTGGTGTACATAGTTCATAATATCAATTTAAGCATATAACATTCGAATGACAAAGGTTTTGCGAGCTAAAGAGTCAGCATTAGGTATAATTCTATTGTGTGCCCTGGGGCGCAGTGAGTATACAACAGCTTTCTCTGGAGGTAATAACTGATGCAGAACATGTGTTGGGTTAGTTATGATGGCAGAGAAAAGGTTACAATCAGCTTTCTGGCAGAGTTGCTCGAACGTAAGATAGGATTCCGGTAAATATCGAGACCGGACCAATCTGCGTATTGTTGCCTGAAGACGTGTACGTCCCATTCGTCCCACGTAGCCCCACCACGCCGGTGCCGCATACAACAACCGTGAAACTGTGGTTGCACTTACCACATCATTCAGTGATTGGTCCGATAATCCATGTGCTTTTAGGACGCGGAGGGCGTACATCGACTGCCTGGCTTTGATGATTATATTGTTTACATGCATATCACGCACATGTACAGGAACTCTTATAAGATGATACACAATGGAGGCCGGATATAAGCTGCACTCATTGGTTGGTCACATGTGCTCATTGGCCAGTTCAAAATTTGCCTACTCATGCTGCGATCATCATAATACAGAAACTGGTAAAAACCGTTTTGAGCAAGGTTGCAGTCTTTCCATTAGGTTTGGCTAAAGTAATTGTAGGGAAAACAGTCCAAAGAGCATTTGCATTATAAGGTTTCTTCGAAAGATTTCAACATTTGAATGAACCCTTGTATGCATAGATGTGTAAGGGAAGTAAGGGATGAAGAACAGGGGAGGGGTAGGGTAGTGTCTTCCACTGCGTGTACTCCATCGAATCCTCCGCTAGGGTTGACTGCGCTCACTTGAAGTTTAATAGGTCTATGTATATTGAATAGACCTAAATGCGCGTGAATAATGCTTGAACATGTATGACGGTCGAAAGTATATATATATATATATATATATATATATATATATATATATAACAGATACATTTATAGCGTCTATGTATATTTCGATTGCTATAATTGTGTTTGAGGGTATGACATGTAAAGACTCCAGGTATACACCAGGTGAGTTCGCAAACTCAAATTAATATAGTCAAAACAAAAGGTGTCCTACAGTTTGACTTGTCTTTCTTTCCAGTGTACGCCTTGGGCGCTACTATCATTGTAATCGCGCTATGGTCAAAAGCCTTGTACAATACATTAATGGGAATGTGCATCCGTGCGTGTCAGAGCATTGGGCTGAATCGTGTAAGGGAAGGGAATGGGTGGAGGAGGGTGAGGGGTATGGTAGGGAACCTTCCACTGCGGGCGCTCAACCGAATCCTCCGTGTAAGGTGTGAAAGATGTGGCGGGGTATGGTAAAGTGTCTTCCAATGTGTGCAATCCGCTAGGGTTGACTGGGTTCATACATACCCTTAGGTTCTGTGGAATTGCGTTCAAACATACTCTTATGTTCTGTGGAATTGCGTTCATGCATACCCTTTATTCACTACTAACCGTTCCCTCTGTGAGGGTGTCCTCCCTGCTTCACTGAAGAAGTCCATTCTTGTCCCTGTACCTAAGGCTGAGCGACTTGACATGGCAGAGCCTACTAACTTTGGGCCAATAGCAAATTTTTCCTTTTTGTCTAAAGTAATTAGAAGATTGTAGCCACCCAGCTCACACATTACCTGGACAATAATGGTCGCTTGCCAACAAATCAGTCGGGTTTGCGTAAGGGTCACTCCACGGAAACCTTGCTTATACGCCTTCTCTCTAACATTTATGGGGCTATCGACGAATCACAGGTCACCCTACTAGCATTATTTGACGTGAACTCTACATTTGACACTGAAGATTAATGATGCTTGCAGGACTCGGAGACTTTTCGCTTTTTCTGCTGTCCTGTAAGAACGGCATCCGTGTCAAATCAAAATAACTAACCGAATTAAAATAACTAACCTAATTAAAATAACTAAGCGAATTAAAAAAACTAACCTAATTAAAATAACTAACCGAATTAAAATAACTAACTGAATAAGAATAACTAACCGAATTAAAAACTAACTTAATTAAATAACTAAGTGAATTAAAATAACTAAGCGAATTAAAATAACTCAGTGAATTAAAATAACCAAGCGTCACATGAATAATCGATTCCGCCTTTCCAAACATCAGGCATAGAGTTTGAATTGGCCTAAATCCGATCATCGCATAGAAACTCTCAAATAAAATTAAAACATCGGTGATAACCTTTGACGTACGGTATATGATATATACGAGTATACGCGCAGGGACGTCATTTGGGGGGGGCAAAGGGGCATTTGAAAAAAATGAAAAAGCTGGAAGACGAAAAGGAGGAAGAAGAAAGGGGTAAAAAAGAAAAAAATGATACTCAAATTCATGGAATTATTATTTACTATTAACAAAACTAGAGTCTGCATAGTTTTTTTTCACGAGACCACACCTCTTTGACAGTGGGGGTGGGGCACATTATGCAGTTTTCCCTCGAAAAGTTTGAAGAAACAACTAAAAAGTGTAAAATTTCTTTTCGCGGAGCGCGAAAACATTATTTACCTCTTTTTTGACGTCCTTGCCCCCCCCTGAAAAAATCTGAAATGACGTCCCTGTATACGCGAAGGTAACTTTACAGTTCAGTGTCCAAGTAAACAAGAATGTCTAAATACTGCTTTAATTTCGTTCTACTTTAGTAACGGAACAGAATTCCGAACGTTGTCGGCAACAGCATGGTCGTCCTTTTCAAAATGATGGTGAAACATGGAACATGTAATTTCCGTTGTTGTGATGTTATCAGAATTATGAGCTATCAGACGTAGAAGTAGGCAGCCATCCTGGCGCAGGTACCTGTCCATGAAATCGCTCAACTGTTCTGGGGTGTATTTCACGTGGCCTCGTTTCAGGTGATTTGCAATAAACCGAGTTCGATCTCCTTTTATTACGACCCGAAAAAACCATATGAAGAAATTGATGGAACTGACGGTGGCAATGAAGACCATCCAGTACCAGAGGAATAGGTAGATGGTTTCATTGAACAGATTAACTGGGAGGACGCACTGGAGGGTGTATGAGTGAACGTTAGCCATGTCCTGACCTCGAATGTCGAACTCGCACAGAGTGACTCGAGGGAAGGCAACGTATCCGTCTTCGGAGTAGATCTTCTTGTCCTGTATCTTCTGTTTGATAAGATCGAAGCCAAATGTGTTGTATTTGGTCGACAGGACAACGTTGAGTAGGAACAACTGACCGATGACGTTTCCAATGTAACAGGCCTTCGAGAGGAGGTAGAGCATTACGAGGTAAGCTCCCATCCTGTTGAAAACACAACGACAACAATGCTAAAGGATTTTAGGGCTACAATTCACACACACACACACACACACACACGCACGCACGCACGCACGCATACACACACACACACATATACTCAATGTGGCTAATTAACCAAGTTATGCTTAGCATACATAGGTATTCCTACTGTGTACGCGAACGCTTCATCCATGCATGTTATTCAAGTAGGCCTACCGCTGAATTTACACTATGAGAGGTCGTCATATAATCTTAGCGGAGCAAAGTCAATGGAACAGACTGACTGAAAGATAACAACACGAATTGCAAAGTAAAGGATAATTCCATCACATAGGCCTACCGTAGAACTGTGGGTGCGATTATACTGCGATACAAATTTAACAAGCTATAGTCAACCGCTTGGTGACCAATTACCAGTGCCGGTCTTAGGGGCGTGCGAACCGTGCGGTCGCACGGGCCCGGAATTTGGTGGGGCCCGAAAATGTCACAGAAAATTAATATGAACAAGAACCCTAATAATAATATATATTAAGGTTTCGATTAAATCTTCTCCTTTGTCGAAAAATAAGTTAAATGATTTTTAGATTTTTTTATGGTTTATTGTTTTACACAAACACACGCACACATACATACATATAATTATATATACGTACTGGCTGTAACCCGTGAAATATCACGGTATGTAAACTAAGTTCATAATTAAGTTCGACTATAGGAGCTGCGCGACCTGTCTCTGCTGTTAAAGTTTCTTCTTCATATACATGCATATATGTAATATATGTATATGAAATATATATGTATATAATGTAGGCCTATATGCAATGTAAATTCCAATCTTCTAAATTTCTCAGAGTCACAAAAGCTATATATTTGCCAGCGCTGAATGTGGCCACATACAACTAGAAAGTAGTAAATAATATTAGATTGGTTATTCAAGCTTAGTTGTTGTTTGATATTAGATTGGTAATGTAGTTGCTCTGGTGTGTATTTCAAGTGGCCGAGTTTCAGGTGATTTGCAACAAATCGACAAGAGCTTTAATGCCGTCTGTGACCTTAAAATTAAGGATTCGTTATTGCAAACGGCGAGCCATGGCAGGGACTTCGAAGTGGCATCAAGGCTGGCTTGGCTACATTCAGCCAGGCTATATATATATATATATATATATATATATATATATATATATATATATATATATATATATATATACCCATATATATATACCCACGAGTGTTCCAGCCTGCTTCACGAATCTAATGGTTCGCGTGATATTCTGCCGAAGAGCGTTCCACCATCAGCCGAGAGAGAAGGCGAGTGTATGCCATGTAAAGAATAAAAACTTGCCTCTTTTTGAAAGGACGACAACAAGTACCCATACTCTTACAGTCACAGGAAGAACGTCCGTTGTATTCCCGGCTCATCAAGAACCGATCCATTTGATTGGTGACCATCTTCAATGTCCTGTCGCGAGTCTCGACCATCTCAGTTTTGGCAAAACTGTGGCATGCAGCCAGTAAATTGTCGGCATCAATGCCTGCCCTGCCGTTCAACCCGTGCCAGATGAGGGACGGCAGGTAGAAGAGAATGGCCTGTCCTATGAGAATGAACGGTATCCATTGATAATAGGTGATCATCTTCTTTCCATTTGTAGTATTCCGATCAGCAGGAATGTTCGCGTCCCACGGAAGGTAGTAGGTGTTCTTAATCCAGCAGTAGCTCGTCGCGAACTTCGTGTGGCTGCCCTTGAAGTGGACCGGAGCCCAGCAGGTCATTGGCTTACCGACGTAGTGGGTGGCCATCACGATGATTGCGAATATGACGAGTATTACGACGGTGTAACGGGAACTCAGTCGATCGGACAAGTCATCGTCGTTTGATTGTCTCGTCTTCGGAGCGCCCTGGGCCTGTCCAACGAGTTGCTGCATGTTCACCTACAACAAGGAAGTACATGTAGACAAACAGAACATCAGAAGCCAATTGAATATAATCCAATGGAATATAACAGAACTGGCAGAATTCTGGCAACCGGACCCGTATCTCCATTGGCCATCGATCTTTGAACAACCCCTCTGATACGACGTAGCGTTCGTGAATAGGCTGGTGCTTTGCGTTTAGCTTTAGAGTAGCGCTTTAGAAAGTTGGAGTTTACGATTACGATTACAAACAAAAGAAAACAGAATTGACCACAGTATAACAGATTAAAATAGAACAGAACAGAGCAGAGCAGAATGAACTAGAATAGAATAGAACAGAATATAATAGAATAGAGCAGAGCAGAATGAGCTAGAATATAAACAAATGAGACACAATAGAACTATCTTAGAAATAATAATAATAATCTTCGTTTATTAATTCAGACTGACATGTAGGCAGTAAGATTACATTATATAGAAGTAATAGACAAAACAATTTTAACAGGAGTCGAATTTAACTGTACAGCAGCTATGCAAGGCGCCCATCTGTACTAATGCTCATTTTACAATCGCCACCAAGAGAATGAAGGCTTAGCCCCACCTTGTGGGGCTAGCGGGTATCGAACCCTCGTCCTTCTGATCTTCGTGCCAGCGTGTTACCATTCAACCCTCTTCCCGCCCCATTTCATCCATATCACTCAATTTTCAACTGCGTTATGAATAGGCCTACAGCAGAACACATTCATTATGCTATTACTTAATCTATTGTATTAACATATACAACACTCAACAGAAGAGAACAGAATACACCACAGTAGAACAGAATATAGTAGATCAGAACAGACCAGAATGAACTAGAACAGAATAGAATAGAATAGAGCAGAGCAGAATGAGCTAGAATAGAACAAAATGAGACAGAATAGAACTACCGGTATCTTAGAAATAATAATAATGATAATCTTCGTTTATTAATTCAAACTGACGAGTAGGCAGCAAGATTAGGTGATATAATAGTAACAGACAATAATAAGTTTAACAGAGGTCGACTTTAACTGTACGGCAGCTATGCAAGGCGCCCATCTGTACTACTGCTCATTTTACAATTGCCACCTAGGAAATGAAGGCTTAGCCCCACCTTGCGGGGCTAGCGGGTATCGAACCCTCGTCCTTCTGATCTTCGTGCCAGCGTGTTACCATTCAACCATCTCCCCGTCCCATTTCATCCATATTATCCATTTTCAACTGCGTTATGAATAGGCCTACAGCAGAACACGTTCATTATGCTATTACTTAATCTATTGTATTAACATATACAACACTCACAGATTATCGTCTAATCAATTATATGGCGAAACTGTGCGTCTAAGTCTGTTTATGAACAAGGGAAGTGTGACATGGTGTGCCCGATAGTGTAGCGGTTTACATGCCGGAAAGTCAAGCGATAAGTAGGTGATTCAAATCTCCGCTGAGGCATAAAGGTGTTCCAGATGTTTTTTCCACTTGTGCCATCTAACGAACTCCACTATGAAATACATGTAAGTATATAGTGACCGTCGACCTCTGTAGGTCGGATGATCAGGTAGCGGCGGGAAAGGACTGGATATAAATGCTCCCGTTTATATGCTGTGGCTAAGACAAAATGAAGTGGTATTTACTTTAAGAATGTTGAAATAAAAGTCATCGTTTTCAAAAAGTAACAGTTATCACAAGAACCACTGCTATCAAAGACAAGCTTAGCAAGTTAAACAGTTAGCACCAGGACTACCGCTATCAGAAGACTTAAGTTTAACAAGTTTAACAGTTATCACAAGGAATACCGCTATCAAGAAACTTAAGTTTAAGTTCAGCAGTTATTACAATGAAATACCGCTATCAGAAAAATCTTAATTTTACAAGTTATCACTAGGACTTTCGCTATAAGAAGACAATCCTAGCAAGTTCAGCAGTTAGGCTGAGTTAGCAACAGGACTACCGCTATCAGAAGACTTAAGTTTAACAAATCTAACAGTTATCACAAGGAATATCGCTATCAAAAGATTTAAGTTTAACAAGTTAAACAGTCATTACAAGGAATACCGCTATCAGAAAACAAGTTTAACAAGTTATCACAAGGACTGTCGCCATCAGAAAACAATCCTAGCCAGTTAAACAGCAACAGGACTACCGCTATCAGAAGACTTCAGTTTAACAAATCTAACAGTTATCACAAGGAATACCGCTATTGTAAGGCTTAAGTTTAGCAAGTTAAACCAGGACTACTGCTGTCAGAAAACTAAAAATGTGAACCCATCAGAAGGTTTAAGAATGTGAATATTGTATTACTGCTTTCTCAGGTGTTTGTAACATCCAACTGTTCGGGTAGTTCTCAAAATATATTTATTTCGATTCCATTATTGCCTATGCCACCAGTAGAGCCTAGAGGCAATAATCAGTGATGGTAGAGACAGAAGTGGAGCCAGTTTTAACTATGTTTATTTGATAGTTGTGATTTATCAGTAATTTCCACAGCCTTCTATTGTGAACATATGTGTGCGCAATTGTTTTACTGGAAAGTTTTTTTATTCACTTCCCATATTTTCCTTAGATAATGTTCAGGTTTTATAGATCTTTCAGCGTAATAAACTTTAGCCTTTTTCTGAGTTTAAACTCTCCAATTACTACGGTCAAGCAAAGTCACCTTAGTATATCATCGCCGTAATAAGCAAGACATTTATAAACTATCGCGAAGTTTGCAAGGCTATCCTTGACAGTAGAAGCAGTTAAGAAAATCTTACACACAGTCGTTTCCAACCTGAAAATGTTTTTAAAATTCTTTAGGCTCTAATCTGTCGCGTCAACTGTTAAGACATTCCTGGTTCTCTCAAAATATGAAGTAAGCATTAGGTTTACTAGAATATTCTAACAAAACTGTTAAGTATTAAACTCGCTGAAAAGATACAAAGATAATCTTGGATGATATGATATGCTATAGAGTCCAATGCTTCATAGTTATGGGCAACCGACTTAGGAAGATTGTATGCTTTAGGCTAATACTTATAGGCCATAGGCTTAGGAAGATTATTGGATATGTCCCGAATGAAGTGCATATAGGCCTACATATAAATCGTATCAGAGACATGTATGTATTGTACCTATGTATGTATGTATATATGATAATCGTGTTTGTCTTTTTTAATACGATAAGAAAAATCTGAGCAAACATTGTGGGTAAACATGTGGGCGTTGGTGATAGCGCATGGATAAAGTCTCTCAAGATGTCACATCCGCTCGAGTAATAAATGTTGAAGGACTGCGCAGTTTCAAATGCCGTGTTACGGACCGCAACAACAGATATCGTTAATGTTCAACAGGAAATGGACAATCGTGACCTCGACAAATTTAACAGCTAAGCGCAGACTTATACACTAGCGAAGACAGAGGAGTTGTCCAGAGATACATCACCAAGAACAAGTATCAGGTTGAGAATAGATCAGAGAGACAGACAGACAGACAAACAGAGACAGAGACTCAGACAGAGACACACACAGAGACACAGACAGAAAGACAGAGAGACAGAGAGACAGAGAGAGAATGAGAAAGATTTACAGGCAGATAGACACCCAGACAGATAGACAGACAGACAGACAGACAGACAGACAGAGGAGCTGTTACTGTTGTGTGTGAATTGGTTGAATGAGGACATGGTTTCTTGAAACGGTGGGACATTAGTTTGAAGTGGAAGGGTGTGGAGTGGCTTGGCGCAAGTAATTCCGGGTGAACGACAGATCATAGAAGAGATTGAGAGATGCAATATGGGATACAGATCGGTCATAGAACATTGACTCTAAAGCGTTAACATGACGGTAATTGTAATTTCAACCGCATGAGGTAATTATAATAGTAACTGCATGACGGTAATTGTAATATAAACCGCATGACGATTATTGTAATCGTAACCGAAATTGTAATCAAAGATTTATATAGCGCTCATTGAAGAGAGGCTCATTAGAATCCATGCATATAATTTCCCATTTCTGTTTGTCGATAAACGCTCTCACAGGTGCCAGAAATTTGCCCCGACCACAAACACTGGGCACTATGGAGATAGAAGTACAGACGCAAAGCCAAACAGACAGACGGACGGACGGACGGTCAGACCGACAGACGGATTGACACAGAGACAAACAACGGTTAGTAAGTCTGTCTGTGCATCCATTCCTCCCTCCCTTCCGCCTACCTCTGTCCCTTCCTCCATCCTTCCTTCACTCTCTCCCTCCGTGCCTACCTCTCCCGTCATAATGACGGGAAATCCACTAGTAGAGATAAATAAACAACAAAGAACTCGTGTCGCCCGTTGCTAGACAACCTATTTAAGAAAGTTGGACAACCACAGCAAGACTTGTATGCAGCCCCATCGAAGTTCGAGTCAGTTGAACAACCAGTTCATCTTTCGCAGCAGAACCAATAGATCTGCTGCCAGGAATTAAGACAAATAACTACTTGAGATAAGATGGGGTATAGATGGAAAGCCAATTGCGCATTGACATTAATATATTAAACTCAATACGGATTTGGATCGGTAACTAGTGCAGTTACTCCCGTATAAAACTGGATGCAGCCCATGTACAAACCTAACTATACCTTAAATAAACCTCGTCGCAGCGTTTAGCATAGACTGCAGTTTGTAAATGCCGAAAAAATCAGACCTGCAGAAATAACATTGCTGTAATCAATCCTGATGCATAGGAATGGCGGCAGGTTGAGTTGAAAGCGAATCTGACGCAGACGGTAAAAGTAGGCTCGATATAATCTCTTCTCATGCTCTGACAAGGTAATTTAATTGCTTTAAACTTTTTAATTAGTAACTATGTAAGCAACTTAATTATCTGTACTATATCTTAAGCATTTCAGGCTCATAGACTCAAAGCAGCATTTCTTTTACTCAACCCAAGCAAGTTGAGCAACAGCATTTTACGCGCATGGAGAATTATCATGCCAGAAAGCAGACAAACAGCATTAAAGAAAAGGTAAGTAAGTAAGTTGGTCGCCTAGGGTTGTAGAGGAAAGCCTTCTTAAGTGCAGTTTTATATAGAAAGTTAGATAAAAACATGCTGACGCATTTAGTCACATCTTCTGGACTACAACCTCGGCAGCTCAAGCATTCCAAGAAGTGTCTCCGACGACAACACGCGTCTTCCAAATCACTGTTACGTTTCAGGTTTAATGCTGTTAACCTCATTTAAAGGAAATAAAGTTGTGATATCACAGCACCTCTCATAATAACCTATGATTTCTTAATTTTTGATAAATCAGCTTTAATACCGAACGATTTGTATGTCTCGGCAAGGCTACTTGAGAATTGATTTTCAACTGCATCGTAGACTGAAGAAACTGATGCAGTTGAAGCAGTGATACAACAGAACGTAGGGCAGCCACCAAGCGATTAGTTTGTATATGTTCAGAGCTTTGTAGAAAACTTCAGAAGAAAAACTAGCCTCATTTCACAAATAACATAGGTAGCATTGCACTAACCTGTCACCCTGAACTATTCTTTGATCTGATCTAATCTAGTCTAAATTCAATTCGGTTGGGGAACATTTATTGCAGATTTATCATCTGCATACGCACAAATTCAATCCCCTTTATGGTGCATAAGGTGATCTGGTCAGTGATCCTTATACTTTCTTGAGCAAGTATTGTAACCGTTGAGTTGTCTATGGGTAGGTTTTGAATTTGATGCTAATATCTGTTCCTTTTAAGATAATCTTTCTAACAGACCTTAAAGTATGACACTTATAGGATAAACTGAAACCATTTTTGAATTGTTTCTTGTTGTTGGCGATTTAATTGCTTTAATTAATCTTTGCGCTTAAGTCGATCATTCTGACCCAGATCGCTTCAGAAGAAATAAAGTATGTAGAGGAACATATTTGTCTTTCAATGGAACAAGTTTTCGTCTCATAGGAAATAATCAACATGCACAGACATTATTTAAAGAACGACTTCTAGATTAATGAAAATCGCAGTTTATACGTAAGCTTTCTATGTCACAGTTTGATACGAGCATTCGTGTATAGGCCTACATACACAGACTTCTACAAGAACTGTAACAGTTAAGGTCATTCGAAGGCAAATGTAGAGCCAACTTTGATGACTGCTTCGACTGAAGAATATCATGCAGCACACATTTCCTGACAGCTGCACCTGGTAAAGTCATGGTTTTCAACTGTAGGCCTACCAGTTTTCAAACTTGCCAGCGGTTTTCTAAAGACGGTATTGTGTTTATAATAATTATTGTGCTATCAAACTTCCAAAGGTATTAACCAAAATATCTATTTATTCCGGCTGGTACTTAGTCGCAATTTATAACTTTACTTTCGACCGCAAAAGAAATGTTAGACCTACACCAACAATTACTTCGGTTAGAGGCTGACAATTTGCAAGTCTTTAATAAAATCGGCAGAGTTTTTAATTGTATTTAGGGAAACGAGAATCCATTGAAGCACCGCATCTACTACAGTCAACTTATAAGCAGAATAATTATATTAAATCGAGACTCTACATTGTTTTAAGATATTAATGAGTAATTAAGATTACCTTTGCTCCTACCGTTACCTAATTTGCAAGTCAAAGACTAATGTATGCAATTCTCGCGCTACATTCAACGCCTATTCTGGAGCCAGTTTCTTTTTGACGTCAGCACTATCACCAACTTCTTCCTCCTCCTGCACCGTGTTTGCATTCTCCTTATATGTGTCCCATAAAGCGCAGGTGATTTCCGTTGTCGTTATGTTATCTGTATTATGCGCTATCAGACGTAGAAGTAAGCATCCGTCTTGTCGCAGGTAATCGCCGACGAAATCTTTCACATCAGCATCGTTGTACGTTCTTCTGCCAAGGCTTAGATGATTCGTAATGGACTTAGAACGATCGCATCGGAAGATGGCTCTGAGAAGCCAGAGGAAGAGATTGACGCAACTGGCGCAGGCCACGAACACCATCCAATACCAGAGGAATATGTAAATCTTTTCGTTGAACAGGTTTAACGGAAGCACGCACTGCAGGGTGTATCGATGAACGTTCGTCATGTCCTGACCTCTGATTTCGAAGTCGCAAAGAGTGACTCGAGGAAAGGCGACGTAACTCTCTTCCAGCCAAGTCGTCTGGTTCTGCACCATCTGGTTGACAATGTCGAAGCCAAATGTGTTGTATTTCATTGCTAGGACGACGTTCAGTAGAAACATCTGACCGATCGCATTTCCAATATAGCAGACTTTGGAGAAGAGGAACAGCAACAGAAGGTAATTGCCCAACCTGTTCAGAAAATGAGCACAACATTTAATATATTATTTATGGCCTATACATCATCTCTATATCGTGCCACATTTCCCTATCAAGCGCCTCAATTTTTCAACCATTGTAGTTTCCATCCTGTCATATTATATCTATGTAACTAATCGATGATTTGTGACTCAAAATTCTGCAACTTCGAGTGATTTGTAAACTTATTATAAAATTTGTTGCATTTCAGAAGAAACGTTGCTCCTTTGCCGTTCGTAACCTGAATTTGAGAACAAAATCTGAAACTGAAAGCTTAAACTAGGCTCAGTGTAGGCAATCTAATAAACTCCGTTGCAATTGTGGAATGCTCAGTCGTTAGTAAGCGGGCAACGATGTATTTATATAATTTACTGTATAATTGACTATTTACTATAGACTATGTCTTGCTGTTTTCTAGATTGATATCTGTTTAACATTTTAACAACAAGCATGTACTAAAAGTGACTGGGAAACCAATGCAGCTCGTCGTTAAAGTCTAACTGATTACATATTAAATTAAGAGCAGAATGCTAATGAGCATCGTTCCATTCATTCATACGTTTATATAGCGCCTTTTCAGAAAACTACTCAGAGGCAATACCGACTCCACTACGGCCAAAATGAACAGTTTCAAGCCGTCATAGAAGGTGTCAGAGGAAGACATAGAAAGAAAGCGCAGCTTAGGAGGAAGGCCATTCCATATGGTCGTGCCGACACTGAGAAGGCGCTGGTTTGCCTGATAGCAGTACGGGAAAACGGGACTGAGACCATCCTCTCTTTGCCAAGCGGAGGACGCGAGCAGTCCGAGAAGCTGATACAGGCCGGAAGCAGTCTAGCAAGTAAGATGGAGCGAGACTCAGCCGATACCGCAACCCAGGGAGGCGATCCTATAATCTACGCGCTGTCGGGTAAGGAGCCAATGCATGTACTAGCCTTTTTCCACATAGTCTGCAGCAGGTGGCTGAGACGAGGCTCTTGCAGTCACACGAGAATCCTCCACTCTGGTTCTGATTGCACAGGAAGCGATTCATCTGACTCGTCAACATCTTCAGCGTATTGTCTCTATTCTCCGCTTTATCTGTGTGAGACAACGTACCAGCAGCGCACAATATGCTGTCGGCATCAACGCCTGCTCTGCTGTTGAACGCGTGCCAGACGAGGGAAGGTAGGTAGAAGAGAATGGCCTGTCCTATGAGAATGAACGGTATCCATTGGTAGTAGGTGATCATCTGCTTTTCCGTGGTCGTATCCAACTGAGTCGGGACATCCTTTGACCATGGGATGTAGTAGGTGTTCTTTATCCAGCAGTAATTCGTGGCGAACTTCGTGTGACTGCCCTTGAAGTGGACCGGGGCCCAGCAGGTCATTGGTTTGCTGAGAAACTGATTGGCTAAGACGAAGATCGCGAACATGACGAGCAGTACGACAGTGTAACGGGAACTCAGTCGATCACAGATGTCATCGTCATTCGAACCTCTCGCACTAGGAGCGCCCTGGACTAATCCAACGAGTTTATCCATCTTCAGCTGCAATACATAAGTACAAATACACAGACCGAACATCAAATTCAATCAAATATAACAGGACAGAACATAATTTAATAGAACGTAATATGTGTGGGTTAAAAGAATGGTATATCATATATATATATATCAGATTACAATGCGCAAATACACCTAGGCCTAGTCAAGGAAAGCATCGAAATGCAATCGAATATAACAATAAATAGTAATTAATTAAATTCACTGCTGCAACGGAAGAGAATAGAATGGTAGAACATAACAGAATATACTAGAATGTAATAGAAGAGAATGAAATAGAATAGAAAAGGACAGAAAAGAATATATAAATATAAATATATAAATATAAATATAAATAAATAAATAAATAAATAAATATAAATAAATATATAAATATTTAAATATATATATATAAATTTGAGTCTAAAAGAATAGAATATCATATACTAGAATTTAATAGTTTAATAGAACGTAATAGAACGTATAGTATGATAAATGAATCGGGTCAATTAGAACAGATAAGGCGTTCTTAAGCGTTCCGAGAACAAGTCTCTTCTAGCTCAGTCCGTCTTCAGTGGCCTCGCTATTCAAGTGTCTGTGAAGTGCAATAGAGTGACGCCAGCCACTGTCTTCTTCGGCCTTCTAAATCAACGCTCAGACTGAGTGGAAGCTGAAGTTTCAATAATTATTATCTGCAGCGGTCATTTAGACATTTATTGTAATTCACTCAATTCACTGCTGCAAAAGAGAAGCTTTACTTCATGTCTCCTTCATTTCTAATAAATTATTACATTATCATCTGGCACTCAATATCATGTATAGGCATGAGACAGTCAAGGCTTTCCGAACTTACGATATTATCAATTGAAAGTGAGTTGGCGAAAGGCATTGATTCGATGAAGTGATTGACAAGTTCCCAGCTTTGAAAGCCATTAAAGGAAAGTTTTGATTTAGTCGAGATGTTCACTTACTGCTGAAATGCTTGCGTATTTGTTCCTGTTTTTTTATTATTTCATTTATGAGTATATTTCCATTATTTGTATATTTAATTGCTAACCTGATTTTATTTGATATTATTACTATTTTTTTATTACAATGTTTTAAGAAAATAAGAATCAGCCATATTTCCAATTATATATATATATATATAATTGGAAATATGGCTGATTCTTATTTTCTTATATATATATATATATATATGTTACAGGGAATGTGTATTTTCAGGGAATATGTATATTCCCTGAAAATTTCAGGGTATATGTATATTCCCTGATTCACTCAGGGAATGTATACATTCCCTGAAAAAACCAGGGTATATACATATTCCCTGAAATCTTCAAGTGATTTCTATACACATTCCCTGAAAGCTTTCAAAGACACAGCGACATAAAGTCAACAGTAGGCCTAGTGCTTAGCTAGGGTTATAATTGATCTTGAGTTTTATCCGAGCTTGGGAAATGGAGGTTTTCCTGGACCTTGGTTTTTTCTTTGGCTTTTCTTGTTTTATTTAAACCCTGTTTTAAAATTCATTTAATAAATTTTTTAAACGGTCTGGATGGTCGAGGTCAATAAATAAATGGCGCAATAATTATGCATGCTATACTAGTTTATTTATATTTAAAATATTACTAGTCGAAAGACTAAAGGAGACTGCAGACTCTGAACTGTTTAGGAAGTTTTCTGGAAGTAAACTGTTGCCCTTTTCAAAACTTAGGAAATAATTTTTTGAGTTTCATAGTCAGATTTCCCGGAGAACAAACCAAATCAAAGGGGGTTTCCAGAGAGTAGTCCAAAAGAGGTCCAAGTCCGATTTCCAGGGTACCAGATCAGGGGGTTTCCAGAGAGTGGTCCAAAAGAGGTCCAAGTCCGATTTCCAGGAGGCCAAACCAAATCAAAGGGGTTTCCAGAGAGTAGTCCAAAAGAGGTCCATGTCCGATTTCCAGAGTACCAGATTAGGTGAGGCAGAGCACCTGCCAAGGCGGGTGTCGTTTACGGCGAGTATACTTGGAAGGCGGAGTATCAGATGAGTCAGAGTAGGAGTATTTGAAAAGGTGAGACTTCAGTTTTGAGTGGAAACCGATGGCTAGGGTTTTCTTTGGTTATTTTCATGTTCTAGCTTAGGTTTTTCATTTTTCAACAGTGATAACACTGACTACTACTAAAATCTTTCTTCTATGAAGTGAGATGTTGTTTATTCTGAAGATTTGATCCTATATTTACGTACAGTTATTGAACAATGGGCGTCTGCGCATCAAAGGAGGTACGCAGTGATAGAACCTTCCAATTAGCGACCAATTATAACCCTAGCTAAGCACTAGGCCTACTGTTGACTTTATGTCGCTGTGTCTTTGAAAGCTTTCAGGGAATGTGTATAGAAATCACTTGAAGATTTCAGGGAATATGTATATACCCTGGTTTTTTCAGGGAATGTATACATTCCCTGAGTAAATCAGGGAATATACATATACCCTGAAATTTTCAGGGTATATACATATTCCCTGAAAATACACATTCCCTGTAACATATATAACATAACATAACATAACCTAACATCTGTCTTTATTGCATCCAATGACAACATTTGACAGTCATTTACAACAAATTTTTTTTATATAATTAGTACAGAATCTGTAAACTCAGTAACTATGAATTACAAGGTAAAAAGAATTAATACTTATGCACTTCCCATTTCTTCATATCCACTTCTAACAGGTAAGTTTATGCAGTTGATTGAATTCTTGTAGTCTTGTAATACTAATGGCTTAGCTGAGTTTATGCAGTTGATTGAGTTCTTGTAGTCACAAGAGGCAATGGGCGCCCCTAAGGGACCTAGATCCCGCTGAACGGGGATGCCCTGCTAATAACTAATTACAATTTCAAAGGATGGCACAGCATGGTTGCTCGCCTCACAGTAGCACAATCCAGTATCTGGCTCAATCGTCTTACTCCCTCCCCGCTTGGAGGCGCTTAATACTTATGGCTTAACTAAACTTAACTAAACTTAACTAACAAACCTTAAGTAACAACACTCACGAGCCGGGCCCCGTCTCCACCAATCCACTAAAGTGAAAATCAAATCGTGCTTTTTGGTTATTTATCCAGTATCATTACATGCGACAGAAGAAAGCTTTTTATTTGCTTCTTGAACAAATGCCTGTTCTGCAACGAACGAATTTCGACTGGGATCTGGTTCCAGATTAGCGGACCAGCTGATCTGATACTAAACCGTCTCACATTCGTACGACTATTAATTGGACGGTATAGTAAGGCTCCCCGCGTATCATGTTTGTGCACCTCCGAGGCCTTCGCAAAGTAATTTTTAAAGGAGGCCGGTAGTTGACCATGCTCGTAGCAGTAGATGAAGTCAGACATTTGAAAGTTGTTTATCTGATTGATATTCATTATTTTTAGTTCTTTGAAAAAAGGGACGGAATGTTCCCATTTCCTTGCTCCCTGGATCATTCTAATAGCTTTTTTTGCAGAGTTATTAACTTCTTGAGCCTCGTTTGATAATTCGTGGACCAGATGAAGTTGCAGTAATTAAGAAAGGGAAAAATTAATGAGTAATATAGGTTCCTCTTAATTTCGACTGTGAGCAGGTACCCAATTCTAGAGAGCATTCCTATATTTTTAGCGACCTTTTGAGCTATATAATTAACATGGACTTTCCAGTTTAAGTGATTATCGACGTAAACTCCTAAAAATTTTGTAAATTCCACTTGGGAAATTGGGGAGCTATTGAGGGCTAGTGACCAATTAATCGGCTTAATTTTCCTTTGGGACTTGAAAATGATGAAATTAGTTTTGTCGGCATTTAGGGTAAGTTTATTTGAAATAAACCAATTATTAACAATGTTTAATTCTTTATTTACCGTTTCCATAAGGGTTACGTGGGATTTATTAGAATATACCATATTCGTATCATCGGCAAATAAAATGAATGAGAACATTGAAGACACTTTAGATAAGTCGTTAATGCATAGTAAAAATAACAACGGGCCTAGGTTCGAACCCTGAGGAACTCCAAAGGAGATAATTTTAGACCCAGAAATGGAACCATTACAAACAACTCTTTGTGTTCGCGAGTCGAGATAACTTCTGAACCAAGATAGTTGAACCCCCCTAATCCCGTAGTTGCTCATTTTCTCTAGTAATATATTATGATCCACTGCATCAAAAGCCTTGGCCACATCTAAAAAGATTCCGACCGTATATTCATTGTTTTCAATTGCAGTTGAGACTTTTTCTTCAAGATCAAGAAGTGCCATAAACGTCGAATGCCCCGGACGGAATCCATATTGGGCAGGTTGTATTATATTCAGTTTATGAATGAACGAAGACAACCGATCATACATAATCTTCTCAAGAAATTTGGCAAAAAACGGCAAGACAGATATTGGTCTATAGTTATTAATACTTTCAATATTACCTTTTTTAAACACAGGACTAACTTTTGCCGCTTTAAGTGACTCCGGGACTATCCCATTAGTTAATGAGCTATTAATTATTTCCGAAAGAGGAAGGGTAATTAAATTTAAGCTCTGAAGCGCTATGTACGGGTCTATGCCATCGAGTCCTTTGGAGTGTGTTTTTTTAAAACCATTTCCTACTCATATCAACTCCTCCGGTGACGTTAATAATAGGCCCATAGATACAATACTCGGTTGAGGTAGGTAATTAAGAAAGGGGGTAGAGGAGTTAGGCAGTCGTGCTGCCAATTCTTTGGGCAAGTTTATAAAATATTCATTGAACTTGGCCATTATTTCGGAATCTTCAATTCTATTTCCTTCTATTACCAGGGCCTCTATTATCGTAGATTTTTCTTCGAGCTGCATAGCGTTACGTATTAGTCCCCAAGTTGATTTTAAGTCATTATGACATTTGAGAAATTCAGCTACGTAATAGCTCTTTTCTGCATTTTTCCTTATTGATTTAAATTTATTTCTGTAAGAAGCAAATCTCTTTTTATTTTCATCATTTGGATTTCGTAAGTACTTAATATATAATCGATTTTTCTTTTGGCAAGATTTTAAGAGTCCTGGGGTCATCCAGGGATTAAAAAAATTTGGTTTTTTGATTTTAGTCTGAGAGTGCAACGGGAAGGCCCCATCATACGCTTCTTTGCACGAATTTAAGAATGATTCATACGCTTCAGTTACATTTCCCTCTTCCGAATATCTTATAACAAGTTCCCAGTTTTTTCCTTTAAGCTCGTTCGAAAATTTTTCTAGGCCTGCAGAAGTTACTGTTCTTCGCTCAAATTTTAATTGCTCCTTTTTTGTACTTATCAGAGTGAAATTGTGCTAAAATTGGGAGATGATCCGAAAGGTCTGACAGAATAATGGAAGCCAATATTAATTTAGACCAATTTGTACAGAACAAATTGTCAATTAGCGTTTTAGAAGATGGGGCTAGTCTAGTAGGCCTGGTAATCGTAGGAAGAAAATTATGAGCAATTAGATTATTATAGAAAATGTTCGTTCCCTGATGATCGTGTACTTTCAGTAAGTCTATATTGAAGTCACCAGTTAGGATTATTAGGATTATTATATATATATGATCATCAATATATATATATATATATATGATCATCAATATTTCTCTTTGTGTCTCTCTTTGATCCATCGGATTTCAACCTGGATTTCCATTCAAAAATGATTTTAATTTGGATTTCACTTTAAGCGACCGTCGAATGTTTCCTAGGACATTGAGCGCCTCTGAGAAGTTCCCTTGAAGGGGCGCTATATAAATCCTCATTATATAAACTTTGCCAATTTACATAACTGTATTTATTATATAATTTTCTGTATTGTTGAAGCACTATTTTATAATGAGGCCTGTTTAAGTTGCAGGCACTTTCATTACCCTCCATATTTCAAACATTACATTAATATTTGCTAATTTGATTTTTAATGATGTAACTGCTATCTGATGGTACATGATCAAAATAGAAATATGCATTTGTAATTTTAATTCTGCTTTTAAAGTCACTACAATTACCATTACATTCAGTTATATAGGCCTACAGGAATTACGATTTACGAGTAACATTATAGTACAAAAACATTTATAAGAATACTGTATGGTCTGGTAAGGGGCTAAGGGAGGTAGTCCATGGGGGTGACACCGTGACTTATCGCACTAGATGACGCCAACCCTAGTGACGCCACTGGCGCCAATATATGGAATTCTCAAAGCATAAATGAGAGTAAGATAGTAAATTAGAGGATCAGTGAGTGAAGGATTGAGTGAACTTATGATAAACGAAGGGTGATGAGTTAAATTAGATGATTAAATTAGATGATTAAATGAGATAAAGACGGGAGCCAAAGTTCTCGACTATAATGAGTTACGCCTTAGTTGGTCGACTGCGTAGTTGATGTCTTTGGATATCTCCTGATCAAGATTAGCGATCAAGTGGTAGTAGAGTCCATAGCCAAATACTAGAGAAGAGGCTTCTGTTAGGTATGTATATATACATGCACACACACATACACACACATATAACATATATATAATATATATATGCATGTATATATTATATATATAAATATAACATATGTATGATAATCGATATTTCTCTTGGTGTTTCTCTTTGTTCTATCTGATTTCAACCTGGATTTCCAATCGATAATGATTTTTATCTGGATTTCTCTCGAAGCGACCGTCAACTGTTTCCTCGGACATTGAGCGCCTCTGAGAAGTTCCCTGGAAGGGGCGCTATATAAATCCTCGAATGAATGAACTGCGATAAAGGCGCTATAGAAGTCATTAGTTAAGACTGTTGCACTTTGTATTCCGTCCTCTACTGAGTCTTTGTTTATTCTTTTCGTTCAAATTCTATCACTGGTCTTCCACTTTGCCTGGAGTCTCTCTAGGCACTGAGGAAATTAAACTGGCAGTGCACAACTTGAAGGACTCGGATTCAACAGGCACTGATGATATTAGCCCCTCCATTGTCAAACAAACTATTGACCCAATCGCAAATATTCTAACTTTCATATTTAATTCCTCCATTCTCTGTGGTACAGTACCGACTGAACTAAATGCTGCCAAAATTGTACCTGTCTATAAAGCTGGTGATAAGAACAACCTTATCGTCCTATTTCCATAATCCCATATTTCTCAAAAATAATTGAAATATTAATGCAAATTAGACTCACTGCTTTCTTTGAAAAATGTAATCTAATCACTCCAAATCAATATGGTTTCAAATCTAACCACTCTACTTTTATGGCATTATTAGATATCCAAAATAATAATAACTACTCTATGGGCATATTTATTGACCTAGCAAAAGCCTTCGACACGGTGGATTACTCTATTTTAATTACAAAGCTACCAAGTTATGGGATTAGGGGAACGGTAATTAGATGGCTTCACGATTACTTAACTAATAGAACCCAATTCGTCACCTTTAAGGATACTTTCTCAGCCATTATGGCTGTTACATGTGGTGTGCCCCAGGGTTCAGTACTGGGTCCCCTTCTCTTTCTAATTAATGTTGACGACTTAGCCACTTCCTCTACTGTTTTCAAATATATTCTCTTTGCTGTTGATATAAGCGTATTCCTGAGCGACAAATTCATTACAAATCTTTTCTCCAGAGCAAATTGTGAACTGAAATTAATAGGGCCTAGCTATCTGGTTTAAAGCAAACAGACGTTCACTAAATCTTAAGAAGACAAATTTTTTAATATTTTATTCAAAGCGTAAATCTCCTCCCCCATCCAACCTGTCCATCCTTATTGAGGACGTTCATATTGATCAGGTAGATTCTACTAGATTCCTGGATCCTGGGCGTAATTATTGATTCCCATCTAACTTGGAAATTACATATTTTACAGGCATCAAAGAAAGTAGCAAAAAACATAGGAATTCTAAAAAGAGTCAGACACAACCTGCCTGCAAATATACTGCTAAATCTGTACTTTACACTAATTTATCCTTATATTCCTTATTGTAATATCTCCTGGGGGCAAATTACAACGCTGTCTTACACCCCCTAAGTAAACTACAAAAAAACTGTTAATCGTACGGTGTTTAACACCCACCGGAGCGCCAGTAGTAAACAAATATTTGTGGACAGAAGAATCCTGACAATAAATCAAATAAATATATAGGCCTACCAACGTGGCCTATTCATGTATCGTCATCATAATTATATGCTGCCGTTGTCCTTTACGTCCTACTGTGGGAGGGGTATAACTATCCATCAATGCCTGACACGTAATGTCCCTAAATATCGTCCAGAAATTGCCCGTATTAATGTAAAACAGCATTCTATTAAATGCCAGGACCCTAGGTTGTGGAATGCTCTACCCGATGTGTTAACCTCGGTTTTATCCGTTGGCCGGTTTAAAGCATTAATAAAGTCTTATATTATAAACCAGATGTCTCTATCAAATGTCTACATGTCGTTGTTTAATCCTGTCTGACTATTTAGCTGCTGCTTGTATCTATTTGTTTTCTGAATATTGGCTTTTGTAATAGTTAAGTTTAACTTGTATAAATTGTACACAAATGTCCGTTCTGCCAGTGAATCACTTTTGGTGCCCCAAATAGCGGGACTTGTCCCTTAGGGTATCCTATTAAAACACTTGCAATCTTAATAGTGCTTGCAATTTATTGTTCTATAATGCCTTGGTTGTGTTCTGATAAACGGATTTTATTTTATTTTATTTTATTAGCTCCCATTCTCTATCTCTGATTCTGCTCTGTGCCCCTGTTGCTGACTGTTTATCTCTGTGTATTTATGCCTCTCCGTAGGTTCTTTCTTTTCTCCTGTCCTTGTCTTCTTCTCTCTCTATTGACAGTCGTTAACCACGAGCAAATTGAGCAATAATATGAATGAGCTGATGTTGAAAAATTGCAGTTTTTTATTGTAGGTATCCAACAATGGGGAAGTCAATTGAGCTTCTCCCATAAATTCTTCGAAAAGCTTTTACTTTAGGCTATCCATATTCCATAAGTTACAATGATCATACCTGGCCTTTGCGGAACCCTCACCGAAACTTCACCTTGAGTGTTTTAACTGAGTCTTTTTAGCGATACTCTCAACAAAAAAGTACTGTGCAAGAGAGTCTTCAGACGAAAGTCTTTCAATAAGAACATTAAGAAGAAAACTTCATGAAAGAATAGTCGAGCCAAAGAGTGCCTCTAAGAACTCATGAGTGCGAGTTTTCTTAGCCTATATTACTGACATGAAAAACTTACTCTACAGTACTGATATCGGCGACTTTCTCTGAGTTGTCTTTATTCGCTTTTGTGAATTACTAAAGGCGCTATATAAATCCCCAGACGCACACATAAATTACTTTCCATAATTTTGAGTCCATCATATGAAACCTCCTAATAAGGACAGGTCTTTTTTTCACTTAATACTTTTGTCATACTGATAGAAAAAAACCATTAGGTCAAACCGCTGCTGGCAGAGGTCGTATCTTTCTTAGTTTATAACACGTAGGCCTACTGCTTGATTTGGACGTCGAAGTTTATTTCGTGCAAAGTGTGTTCGACAATTCTCGTATGGTCAAATTGCATCGAGTCCACATTCAACAGTAATTCTTGAGCCAACCTCTGATTTTGTTTTAGTTCTCCCACTATTCTGACGCCATCTGCAGACCAGGATGGACCGCCATTTTGAATGTTTCTGACTGTAAGCAGGTTGCGTTTAAAAATGTCGAGCGTGGGTTAAAATGCTGCTTGCAACCGGGCAATCAAGGATTCGGTTATTAACAGGGTCTTTAGAGTCCTTCCATATGCAACGTCTGAAGCACCTCCTTGCGATCCTCTGTTCGTGAACTTTGGGTTGTTCCACGTATGCACTCTTCCACGGCCCAATCCAGGAGCTTTGTCTAAGTGGGTCGTTTAGCCTGGAACAGTCTTCCCCAGTCCCTCCGCAAAGAGCTTCTTACCGTCACTCCTCTTCAGTGCTGTAAACGCTTGAAAACCTTTCTTTTTGCCGGTGCCTGGCACTTACGCGGGTCGAGAGCACCTCTGATCTGAGTGGCGAAATATATAAATGTTCGGTTACAATTACAATTATAATTGTATTGTATTGTATTGTATTGTATATGGGCATTTATAAAGCGCCTCTCGCGGTATATACCATTCAGAGGCGCTCCCAGTGCGCGAGACCCCGAGAGAAAAAGCAGGATTTAAGGTGAGAAAAGGAAGAAGCAACGCTACCAGAGAGAATGGTGGTGCGGACAGAAGGAGGAAGTCGGTTCCAAAGTGAGGGACCTATGCAGGCAAAGGACCTGGACTGAGCCATAGTTGTCCTGACACGAGGAACTAAGAGGTCAAGGCGATCAAAAGATCGGAGACGACGCAGCGAAGCAGCAGAATGAGGCCGTTGAAACAGATCACGTAAGTACTGTGGAGCAAAACCCAGCTGAGATTTAAGCACAAGAATAAGCACTTTGAATCGTATACGGGCAGAGAGAGGGAGCCAATGGAGGTGTTCAACCATGAAGGTGGAGATATGAGAGAACCGAGGAAGGCGGGCAATGAGTCTAGCAGCAGCATTGAGTACGGACTGGAGAGGAGAAAGACGGATCTTGGGAAGGCCAATAATTACAACGTTACGGTATGTCGTCTACAACGAACTACTTAACTTCTGACGAATGTCCGTTCTGCATGGACCTATTGTAATTGTAATTGTAATTTTGACATTTTTGGCGTGAAGGACTATAAGGACGCAACATGTTCTACTATCAGCTCAGAAAGCGTCAGCCTATGAGAGTAACTGTTAGGGGTGTAACCACGTCCTGCGAACGTTTCGACCGACTTTCGTGACTGCTAGTTCTCTAAATGACACGGGCCAGGAACTCTGACCCAGAAATCAAACTATCAAGCCTGGATGAGAATCCGTTGATCAGATTCTACTTTGTGACTTGTCCATCTTTTGGGTACCACTCGAAGTTTAAGTCTGAGTGTATGAGCTACAAAACCTGTCGTTCTTATGCGGGTCAGAGCAGGACGAACAATCGTCAGTAAGAGGGCAATTGGACGTCGAAAACGATGCAAACCTCCCACGTTTAGTTAGTGAGTTAATTAGTCATCTATAATCTTAATTGTATCGCCTTTTAATTATCTCACTATAGCTCTGCCTACGCTAGTGGACGGTCAACCGTCCGTTGCCTCATCCAATGCGTGATTTCGAGGTCGCTGATGTGGTATGCAAATATAGGCCTAATGTGGACTCGAGGGTGAAGCGTATGAAGAAGTTTAAGTCTGAGTGTCTGAGCAAAATGGCGTCGCCCAAACTTCACATGCCGAGGAGAACAGACAGTGTGTTGTCACTTAGAAGAGTTGTCGAAATTCCTGGATCCAACTGATAAGACATTAAGTGTAGGCGTGCGTTTCTTACTGCGCCTCAGAATGTATTCGTAGGTGTGTTGTTATTATGAAAAGCCCTTCGAGTGACTGGTAAAGTTCAGGCCAACTCTGTTCATCACATGAAATTATTTAGTTATGTTCCATATTACTTTCATAGTGCGAGGCACAACTCAATAATTTACCGTCTTTAATTATAATTAACCAATATCCTGCTTTATCTTCTGTGTCTGATCGTTTGCTTATTATTTCCGAAGTTCTGAACCCAGTCATTTAATTATCACCTTGCTGCCCGATTACTTACCAATATGTTGAAATTTTTTCACACATCGAATGCTAGGCCTACCTACTCAAGTTGTTTCAACATAGTGTGGCAAAGTATAATGTATGGTTTCTGGGTTCAAGCCCGTGCTAGTTAAAACTACTGTAGATAGCCAAAAATCCTGCAAACTGACAAATGCTATAAAGCCAAATGTGAGCAATAAAAAACATTGAAAACATAGGCGCCGACTTCTTCGGAGCCTTGGGTTCGAATGCCCCAGTGGGTGCCTGGCACCCAGAAGAATTCGGACCTTAAATTCAAATTTTTTACAACTAAGTTTTCTCATAACTTGAGAAATACAACTACGACACAAATACCCAAAATTACACGATCTTACAGACACAGCCCGTACATGAATAAATAATTTATTTATGTATTATTTAAAAAATATATAATAACACTGGAACGTCGTCACCGATTTCCAATACTTTTTCTAACCTCGTAACCGTTGAGAAGAAAACAATTTTCTTTATCCGAAAATCCGCTAAAATTCACCTACATAAGGAGAGTGGCAGGGGAAGGAAAGAGGAGGACGAACAACCAGGCACCCAGAGACAAAACCAAAAGTCGGTGCTTATGATTGAAAGGATTAATTAGCAGAATTAGTAATGTAATGAAAAGGATTATATTTGTAAATGTAGCAATATATGTTCTCCATATTTGCACCATATCTTCTAGGAAACTGCAAGAGATGCTGGAATGACCAGAGAGCAGATCAAAAACGTATTAGGTGCATTTATGTAGCGCCTTGAGTATTTCTAGAAAGAACTGAAAGACAATTGATGCAAACCGATTAAAGACGATGTCAACGTTATTCGAAATATATAACATATCATGTAATTGTATAAAAATTCTCTGAATACATTAAGCTAAATATTTGAACCGTAATAAAACTAATTAGCTAAAGGTATAGTGGGCCCCTATAATTTTAATTCGTAATATTCCATTGAAACTGCACCTGATTGGTGTAGACGGAATTTCTTTAGCACTTGATCAATACAACTTTGAAAGAGTGTTGCGATGTATCAATATCCTTCCGTTGGTTAGACTATGAAAAGTAGACCGAAGTAAGAGCAATGCGTGTCTCTACTCGCAATTCTAGGTCGAGCTTTGCTGGTTTCTTATAAAACTTCTGGATATATACGACTGGAATTCAGCGAAACGTCTGACTAACACACTGAACCGGACCAATGCCCGTGTCATCAGTGATAAAAGTATCTTATCGGAACCTCTCAGAAGTCGTGCGTGGTCTACCATAGATTTCGTCTAATCAATACATTCATTGATCAGTGATGACTCTCGAAGTCAATATATCACCGCCTTTGCTCGAAAACAGGTCGAAAATACAGTGATCCATCATAATCATCCAAAACTCATTTGTTCAAACCTTATTATTCAAGACAGAAAAAACGGTAGGCTGATAAATTTGTTGTCTATCGACAAGACTCTTGGCTAATGAGTAAAGGCGATGGGTAATAATTATATGCATTTGATGCATCCAGGTTAATGCATTGACAGGCATATACACGCACTTTGCAGAAATGGGCTCTTTATAAATTTATGTGAATTTTTATTTGTTAGTTAATGTAGAGTGTAGAGTGTAGACTTTACATACCGCCTCTATAAGTATCTATCGGTACCATAAGGTGCCCAACAGGCCATACAGATTGTTATCATAATTATTATTATTGGGTTTCCTCCTGACTGAACTAGAATAGTCTGAAAGGAATTTCACTGATATGATGGTGAAGACAGAGACAGACTGAGAGAAACAGACAGAGGCAGACTGAGAGAGACAGGTAGACACAGACAGACAGACGAAGAGAGTTACAGAGAACAATGCAGAAGGGATTCGTTGGAAGTAACTTAATTTTGTAAATAGTCTATGCTCTGTATCGAGATGCAGCAGGTTGTACCTGAATGTTCTCTGGCGATGGAAGAGAGGATACATATTGCCCAAATGACAAACACACACCTACACAAAAACACACTTACACACACATACTGTGACACACACACACACACACACACACACACACACACACACACACACACACATTCTCTTATGCAGATACACATCTGCATAGATTGCTTGCCTTTATGCGCGATTACAGCAAGTTAAGTATCTTCTTCTTCTTTCTTCTCTTCCATCAGTTTCCTGACGATGAGGCTCTTATGAAGTTTCTCCATAGTGTTCTGTCTCTGACAGTTTCGCGCACCATGGTTAAGTCCGTGCCTTTGCTCTTCAAGTCTTCCTTGACATTGTCCATCCACGTTTTTCTTGGTCTCCCTCTACTTCTTTCTCCCTCGATCTGCCCATGTAGGGCTGCGACTGGTAATCTGTTGTTATCCATCCTTTCTACATGGCCAAACCACCTGAGTCTTCTTTTTTGTATCTTTTCTACTACCGTTACCTCTGCGCCCAACTCCTTTCTTGTTGTTGTATTTCTGATTCTTTCCCTTATACTTCTGCCCCTAATTCTCCTCAGCCAACTCATCTCTGCTACCAATAGTCTTCTTTCATCTTCTTTCTTCAAGCACCAACATTCTGATCCATATAGCAACACTGGTTCCACCAAGGCATGGTATAGTCTCATCTTGGTTCCGATGGAGATGTTTTTTGCCTTCCACATTTTGTTCAATCCTCCGAATGCTGCGCAGGCCAATCCACATCTTCTTTTGATGTCCTCTGTGCAATTGCCATCTTCCGTTATCGTTCCTCCTAGGTATACGAATTTCGTGACTTGTTCTAATGTTGTGTCTCCTATCTTTATATTTATCTCTTCGTGCTGCTTTCCAATTGTCATGGTTTTTGTTTTTTCTACGTTTATTCTAAGTCCCAATCTCTTGCTGCTGCTGTCTACTCGACCTGTAAGCTCCTGTAGATTCTTGCTTGTGTTGGCTATTAAATCGACATCATCAGCAAATCGTAGATTGTCTGTTATTCGTCCGTTGATGTTTATGCCTACTTCCTCTCGTCCCTTTGCAAGTCTCATCACCATCTCCAGTAGTAGGTTAAATAAATCTGATGACATTCCGCATCCTTGTCTCACTCCTACCTTGATTTTAAACCATTGTGTCAATTCACCGTCTACTCGCACTGCACTTACAGACTTGCTGTACAGGTCTTCTATTAACAGTACGAGCTCTTCCGGTATTCCGCAGTGTCTCATTGCTCTCCACAGTCCCTCCTGCCACACACTGTCAAATGCCTGTTTGTAGTCTATGAAATTATTGTACAGTGTTTTATTCCGCTCAATGTGTTTTTCCGAGAGCTGTCTGATTACAAATATCTGGTCCATTGTGCCTCTTCCCTTCCTAAAACCTGCCTGCTCCTCACTCATTGCCTCTTCCACGTATCTTTTTAGACGCTGTTGTAGGATTTTGGTGTATACCTTCCCTGCTATGCTTGTTAGACTTATAGCTCGATAGTTGCTACATTCTTTTCTGTCTCCCTTTTTGTGTAATGGTACTATTACTGCTTTACCCCAGTCCTTGGGGCACTCTTTGCTGTCATAGATTTTGTTACACAATTTATGCATCATCTCTATTGTGCTCTGCTCTCCAGCCTGCATCATCTCTGCTGTTATGTTGTCTTCTCCCGGTGCTTTCTTGTGCTTCAGGTTCCTGATGGCTGATTTCACTTCACTTTCTAGTATGTTTGCCATCTGTTCGTGTTCGTTACCTATTGGCAGCTCTTCTAATACTGTCCTGTCCACCTGATTTCCGCTGTTGTACATTTCTTCATAATGTTGTTTCCATCTTTGCTTGATCTCTTCTTTGCCCTCTAGTGTTCTTCCTTCCTTGTCCTTTATTAGCGTTAGCTTTGTGATGTTTGATCCGCATATTTCTTTTGCCATTCGAAATAGTTTCCCTGTGTCTGCTATTCTTGTGTTGTTTTCCAGCTCTTGACATTTCTCCTCTATCCACATCTCTTTGCATTTTCTGGCCTTCTTTTTTATTTCTTTCGTGATTTCTCTGTATTTTTTCTTGTCATCCTCGTTGAGTGATTTTGTCTTTCTCAGTTCTTTTCTGGTATCACTTAGATCTAGGACCTCTTTACTTATCCATGGCTTGTTCCTCTTTCTTTTCTCGTAGCCTAGGACTTTTTGAGCCACCTCTACGTGCATGTTCTTTATTACTTCCCATGTTTCTTCTACTGATCCCGTGTCTTTTTCCTTGATATGGTTCCATTTGTTGTTTATTTGTGCCCTGAATTGATCTCTGATTGTGCCCTCCCTTAGTGCCTCTGTGTTGGATCTTCTGTTCATCACTTTTTTTGGATAGTCCCCCTTTTAGTTTTATCCTAATCCCTGCTAACACCAGTCTGTGGTCAGATGCCATGTCTGGGCCTGCGAATGTTCGGCATCCCGTTACAGCACTTTTCCATCTTTTATTTACTATTATATAATCTATCATGTTCTTCGTTTTACCGTCCGGTGACTCCCATGTCCATTTCCTGCTTGCCTTCTTTTGGTAGAACACTGTGTTCATTATTTGTAAGTTGTTGTTTAAGCAAAAATTTAACAATCTTTCTTTAAGTATATGAAAATTATATTTCAAGTGGTCACCTTGATTCACTTCACGGTCCTCTACAGTAATATGTTATATGGCGAGTATGATTATCTAAATGTTAAACTAAACCTACATTGACGACGAATGTGTAGCCGTTGCTAACAGGAGATAATATCGTTTGCTGTCACTCATTGAAGTGCTTCAGATAATGTTGTTCACTGGGTCAGTGACTTCTTAGCACGCGGTAAAGCATATGACACGAGATTCTAACATAAGCACAGTAACTAAAAGCAAACCACTTACCGTAAGACCAACGATTCATCCAGTCTACATGTACAGCTTAGAGATTCATTTGGCTCTCGTTATTCTTCATCCTCAATGTAATACAGATCAAGAATTCAGAATATGTTGACAATTGTCAAACTGTAGAAGAATATAATTGTCTGGTCCTATGTGAGAGCGAGTGCCTGCGAATGGAAACTTTTTCAACTGTTCGCAACAACAGAAATCGTAAATGTTCAACAGGAAATGGTAATAGTGAACTCGACAAATTTAATGGCTCCAGAGATACCAAGAACAAATATCCGGTTGCGAATAGCCCAGAGAGAGAGAGAGAGAGAGAAAGAGAGAGAGAGAGAGAGACAGAGACAGAGACAGAGACAGAGACAGAGACAGAGACAGAGACAGAGACAGAGACAGAGACAGAGAGACAGAGAGACAGAGAGAGACAGAGAGAGAGAGAGAGAGACAGAGAGAGAGACAGAGAGAGAGACAGAGAGAGAGAGACAGAGAGAGAGAGACAGAGAGAGAGAGAGGGAGAGAGAGGGAGAGAGAGAGAGACAGAGAGAGAGAGAGAGAGAGAGAGAGAGAGAGAGAGAGAGAGAGAGAGAGAGAGAGAGAGAGTGAGACAGAGACAGAGACAGAGACAGAGAAGGGAGACAGAGACAGACAGAGACAGAGACAGAGACAGAGAGAGACAGAGAGAGACAGAGAATTAGAAAGAGAGACAGACATACAGACAGACAGAGGAGCTGTTAAGCGCAGACTTACAATGTATACACTACCGAAGGCAGAGGAGTTGTCCAGAGATACATTACCAAGAACAAGTATCCAGCTGTCAACAGACAAGAGAGAAAGAGAGAGACAGAGAGAGGAAGAAAGAAAGAAAGAAAGAGACAGACAGACAGACATAATGAGAAGACAGACAGACATACAGACAGATGAGCTGTTGCGGTCGGTTGTGTTTTTGTTGAGGGAAACTGCAAGTGGTGGATTGGTTGGATGAGGGCAAGATTTCTTGAAACGGTGGGACATTAGTTTGAAGTGGAAAGAGTGTGGAGTGGCTTGGGGCAAGTGATGCCCAGTGATATTTTCGTTAACGAAAACTAAAATTAGAAGTAAAAATAAATGATTTCGTTAACGAAAACTATAAGTAAAATTAGGAATTATTTCAGCAGCAAAAACGAAATTAAGAATTGAATTAGGAATTATTTGCCGAACTAAAATTATGAACGAAATTAGGAATTATTTTCAGAACTAAAATCATTTTACTTCTTGTGGCGCTTAAGTTGAGACAAAGGCGAGTAAAATTGCACGCAATCTAAACACATGATCTATTGGAGAACTTCGGTTGAGATGAAGGCACTGCGCATACCATTCTCGATGTAGGCTACAGTTAGCCCTAACCTATCTTTGGTTTTCGTTCTCTAACAATTGTTCCACTTAATTGCATACCAACGACCTCAGACGCCATTTTATTTCGGGTTTCATCATTAAATTGTAAAAAATTAGGCCTATGAGTTTATCGAGAATGTTGGCCGGAAGGAAGCGAAATAGCCCGATTTTGAGTTTATCATTTTGACGAAGCTACAGGCAGATCTGTAATTAAGCCAAATAGGCCTGCTAAACGGGGAAAATTATGGAATTTGTGGAACATCACTTGCTAGAGAAATACGAGCAATACATGTCTTGGGAGGGGGATAGAGGAATGGTAACACGCTGGCATAAGAGCATTAATCACTATACATTGTTAGACTAACGTTCACCCCTTGTTTTACTTCAAACAGTTTTTTCTTTATTGAGACAAGTTCCGTGTCTTCTATATGCAAGCATTGCATACTTTTACAGTGCGGAAATTAAAATTATTTGGAAAACTAAAATAGGAATGAGAAGTAAAATTATTTGAGAAGTAAAATTAGAATTAGAAGTAAAATTCAAGAGCTCAGAACTGAATTAAAACTGAATTAGGAATTATTTTCAGAAGTCAAATATCACTGGTGATGCCGCCGGGTGAACGGTAGAAGATATGGAGAGATACAACATGGGATAAAAACCGGTCATAGAACATTAACTCTAAAACGTGAACAGACGGTAATTGTAATCGTAACCGCAATATAATCAAAGATTTATATAGCGCTTCTTGAAGACAGGCTCATCAGAATAGAGACAAGTAAAGAACAAGGAACTCGTGTCGCCCGTTGCTAGGCAACCTATTTTAGAAAGTTGGACAACCACAGCAAGATTTGTAAGGAAGTTCGAGTCATTTGAACAACCAATTCAACCTTCGCAGCTGAACCAAGAGATCTGCAGCCAGGAATTAAGACAAATAACTACTTGAGATAAGATGGGTATAGATGGAAAGGCAATTGCGCATTGACATTAATATTTTAAACTCAATACGGGTTTGGATCGGTAACTAGTGCAATTACTCCCACGTAAAACTGGATGCAGCCTGACTATATCTTAAATCGGTCTCGTCGCAGCGTTTAGCATAGATTGCAGTTTGTAAATGCCGAAAAAGTCAGATCTGCAGAAATAACATTGCTGTAATCAAGAATGATGCATAGGATTGCTGTACCAGGTTGGCGGCAGGTAGAGGCGAAACGAATCTGAGGCAGGTGGTTAAGAGTATGCTCTTCTCGTGCTCTGACAAGGTAATTTGATTGCGTCAAAACGTTTTAATTAGTGAATTTCTTGGCTACTTAGTTATCTGTATTATATCTTAAGCCTTTCAGGCTTAAAGAGTCAAAGTCGCATTTCTTGTAATCAAGCCAAGCAGCAGCATTTTACGTGCATGGAGAATTAGCTTGCCAGAAATGCAAACAGCACAAAAGAAAAGGTAAGTAAGTTGGTCGACTACGGTTGTTCAATGTTCATAGAGGAAAGCCTTCTTAACTGTACTTTTAAATAGAAAGATAGAAAACAACATGCTGACGTATTTGGTCAGATCTTCTGAACTACAAACATCAGCTTAAGCATTCCGAGGAGTTTCTCCGACTAAAACGACATGTCTCTTCCAAGGTCTAGATTTCTATAACGTTTCAGTCTAAAGCTGTTGACACCATTCAAAGGAATTCCCACCGTTCAAAGAAAATAAAGTTGTGCTATCTAAGCTCCTCTTAAAAGACCGTCCAATTTCTTAATTCATGAGAAACAGCTTCAATGCCGAACGGTTTGTATGTCTCAGCAAGGAACATGTCACCGACGGTTACACGAGAATTGACTTTCAACTGCATCGTAGACTGAAGAAATTGATGCGGTTGAAGTAGGCAGGACACAGTGATACAACCGAACGTAGGGCGCCACCAAGCGATTAGTTTATATGGTTCAGAGCGTTGTAGAGAACTTCAACGGAAATCTGCGCTCATGTCATAAATAACGTAGCATTTCACTAACGTGTCACCGTGAACTATTCTTTAATCTAATCGAATCTAATCTATTCTAGTTACTCCTACAGCGTCTTTGTAATAACGCGTAAGACATTAATCGATGATCGCTTCCAGTCGAATATTAAGATCCAAAATTCACTGCAGGAGCACAGTAGAAATTCAGAACAAGCGGAGCATCAAGATATTTGTTAACGTGGGGCGTGGTGGCTCAGTGGTAAGTTCGGCGCCTTGTGACCGGAGAGTTGCAGGTTGGAATCACACTCTAGACGCTGCGTACGGACCTTGGGCAAGTCCTTCACTCGCGATTGCTCGTGGCGCTTCGGCGTGAAAATTCCGGCACAGTATCAAATGCTGTAGTCGGGAGCGCCTGTGAGTAGTAGTAGACTTCGAGAGGCGCTATAGAAATATCCGGAATAATTTGAACAATTATTTTCTCATCAATCATTGACGTCGACGAAATAAGTTATTGGAGACCGTTACACTGAAACTACATGGCAGTGCATATTTTAAGGAATTTTGACTACTGGGACAAAATTTTGGAACTCGTCTCTGAAAAACTTTGATGACTTCCTTCTGGGAATTAATCTCCCCGAAAAAGTTGATGACCTTTTTTTAGGAAGTCATCTCCCTCCAAAAAAGTCACCTCCCGAAAACCGCTTATGACCATTTCTTGGGAATTCTTCTTCAAAAAACTTGATGACCTTTTTTAGGAAATCATCTCCAGAAAAAGTCATCTCCCGAAAACAACTGATGACCTTTTTGTACAAATTCACCTCCAGAAAAAGTTGATGACCTTTTTTTAGGAAGTCATCTCCCAAAAACGTCACCTCCCGAAAACAGTTGATGACCTTCTCTTAGGAATTCGTCTCCAGAAAAAGTTCATGACCTCTTTGGCAATTTACTACTGGGGCAAATCTTAAAACTCTTGCAACATTTTGTCCCACTACTTATACTTTAACCATACATAGCCTGGGACAAATCAGCCTAACTACTGGGACAAATCCTAGCACTACTGGGACATTTGTCCCACTAGTAATACAGTTAAAATATGCCCTGCTACATGGACTGTGGCTACACCCTAGTAGATTTCACAGATTTATTATCTGCATATGTGCAAATTTAATCCCTTTGCCAAAGAAAGTATATGGCAAGTATTTTAACTCTTGAGTTGTCTATACGTAGGTTTTGTGTTTGATGTTTATATCTGTTCCTTTAAACAGTGACCAAGGAGCTGAAATATATCTATCGAATCGGATCATTCGGACCCTGATCACTCTTTAAACTCGCAGTTTATACGTAAGCTCTCTATGTCACAGATTGATATGAGCATTCATGTATACATACACAACCTTCTACAATAACTGTAGCACTACCGGTACCGTAGCTTACAAGGTCATTCGAAGACATTTGCAGAGCCAATTTCCAGGACTGCTAGAACTGAACATCGTGCATCACACATTTCCTGACTACTGCACCTTTCATAGTTATGATTCAAATACAAAGTTATGATTTTCAGCTGTGCCAGTTATCAACTTTGCCCGGAGATTTCTAAAGACGGTATTGTGCTTATAATATTATGCTATCAAACTTCGAAAGGTACAACCAATATGTCTATTCGGACTGCTACTTAGTCGCAATTTATGACTACTTTCGACCGCAAATGAAATGTTAGACCTACAACAACAATTACTTTGGTCAGAGGCTCTGCAAGCTGTAAGTTTTTATTCATCTCGGCAGAGTTTTTATTGTATTTAGAGAAACAAGAATTCATTGAGGCACCGCATCTACTACAGTTACCTTATAAGCAGAATATGTTAAATCGAGACTCTACATTGTTTCAAGATATTAATGAGTAATTAAGATTACCTTTGCTCGTACCGTTACCAAATTTTCAAGTCAAAGACTTATGTATGCAATCAATAACAAATCCAACGCTTGTTTCTAACACTACATTCAACGCCTATTCTGGAGCCAGTTTCTTTTTGACGTCAGCACTGTCACCAACTTCTTCCTCCTGCCCCGTGTTTGCATTCTCCTTATATGTTTCCCATAAAGCGCAGGTGATTTCCGTTGTCGTTATGTTATCTGTATTATGCGCTATCAAACGCAGAAGTAAGCATCCGTCTTGTCGCAGGTAATCGCCGACAAAATCTTTCACATCGTTATCGTTGTATCTTCTTCTGCCAAGGCTTAGATGATTCGTAATGAACTTAGAACGATCGCATTTGAAGATGGCTCTGAGAAGCCAGAGGAAGAGATTGACGCAACTGGCGCACGCCACGAAGACCATCCAGTACCAGAGGAATATGTAAATCTTTTCGTTGAACAGGTTCAACGGAAGCACACACTGCAGGGTGTATCGATGGACGTTGGTCATGTCCTGGCCTCTGATCTCGAAGTCGCAAAGAGTGACTCGAGGAAAGGCGACGTAACTCTCTTCCAGCCAAGTCGTCTGATTCTGCACCATCTGGTGGACAATGTCGAAGCCAAATGTGTTGTATTTCGTTGACAAGACGACGTTCAGTAGAAACATCTGACCGATCGCATTTCCAATATAGCAGACTTTGGAGAAGAGGAACAGCAACAGAAGGTAATTGCCCAACCTGTTCAGAAAATGAGCATACCATTTAATATATTATTTATGGCCTATACATCATTTCTATATCGTGACACATTTCCCCCTATCAAGCGCCTCAATTTCTCAACCATTGTAGTTTCCAACCTGTCATTTTATATCATTGTAGCTAATCGAACGAGCTAGCATCTATGATTCGTGACCCCAGATTCTGCAACTTCGTGTGATTTGTAAACTTTTTCTCAAATTTGTTACATTTCAGAAGAAACGTTGTTCCTTTGCCGTATCTTAGCCTGAAAATCAAACAGGTTTAGGAACAGGGAAATCTGTTCAGTTCTGGCCACAGCAGACACCTGAGACTGAAAGTTAAAACTAGCGTAGGCATTCTAGCAAACCTCGATGCAGTCATAGAAAGCTCACCCGTTAGTGAGCGGGTAACGATGCATTTATATAATTTACTATATCTTGCTGTATTCTTGATTAATATATGTTTAACACTTAAACGACGAGCGTGTACTAAAAGTGACTGGGAATCAAAGCAGCTCGTAGTTGGAGTGGTAACTGATTACATCTTAAATTAAGAGCAGAATGCTAATGCGCATCGTTTTGTTGCTGGATGCCATTCATTCATTCATTCATAGATTTATATGGAGCCTCTTCAAGAAAACTACTCAGACGCGCTACCGACTCCAGCACGGCCAAAAAGAACAGTTTTCAATCGGTCATAGAAGGTGTCAGAGGAAGACATAGGAAGTATGCGAAGCTCAGGAGGAATTCCATTCCCTATGGTCGAGCCGACCATCAAGAAGGCGTGGGTTTGCATAATTGCAGTACGGCCAAACGGGACTGAGAGCAACCCCTCCCCGCCAAATGGAGGACGCGAACAGTCCGAGAAGCCGACACAGGTCGAAAGTGGTCTAGCAAGTAAGATGGAGCGAGACACAGCTGATATCGCAACCCAGGGAGCCGAACCTATAATCTATGCGCTGTCGGATATGGAGCCAATGCATGTACTGGCCTTTTTCCGCAGAGTCTGCAGCAGGTGGCTGAGACGAGGCTCTTGCAGTCACATGAGTATCCTCCACTCTGGTTCTGATTGCACAGGAAGCGATTCATCTGACTCGTCAACATCTTCAGCGTATTGTCTCTATTCTCCGCCTTATCTGTGTGAGAAAACGTAGCAGCAGCGCACAATATGCTGTCGGCATCAACGCCTGCTCGGCTGTTGAACGCGTGCCAGACGAGGGAAGGTAGGTAGAAGAGAATGGCCTGTCCTATGAGAATGAACGGTATCCATTGGTAGTAGGAGATCATCTGCTTCTCCGTGGTCGTATCCAGTTGAGTCGGGACATCCTTTGACCATGGGATGTAGTAGGTGTTCTTTATCCAGCAGTAGTTCGTGGCGAACTTCGTGTGGCTGCCCTTGAAGTGGACCGGGGCCCAGCAGGTCATTGGTTTGCTGAGAAACTGATTGGCTAAGACGAAGATCGCGAACACGACGAGTAGTGCGACAGTGTAACGGGAACTCAGTCGATCACAGATATCATCGTCATTTGAACCTCTCGCACTAGGAGCGCCCTGGACTATTCCTACGAGTTTCTGCATCTTCAGCTACAATACATAAGTGCATATAGACAAACAGAACATCAGGATTAAATCAAATATAATATCAAAGAACAGAATTTAAAAGAACAATATATATATGTGAGTTAAAAAGAATGGTCTATCATATATCAGCTTACAATACGCAAATACACGTAGGCCTAATCAAAGAGAGTGTCGAATACAACAGAGTATGACAATAAATAGTAATTAGTTAAATTCACTGCTGCAACAGAACAGAAAAGAATGGTAGACCATAACATAATACTATAGAAGATATTGGAATAGAATAAGATAGAACAGAATAGAAAAGAATATACTTGAGTCTAAGCTAATAGAATATCATTGGCCCTGTGCTAGAATATAATAGTTTAATAAAACATAATAGAACGTGTAGTATAATGAATGAATCGGGTCAATAAGAACATATAAGGCGTTCTTAAGAGTTCCTAGAACAAGTCTCTTCTAGCTCAGTCCGTCTTCAGTGGCCTCGCTATTCAAGTGTCTGTGAAGTGCAATAGAGTGACGCCAGCCACTGTCTTCTTCGGTCTTCTAAACCAACGCTCAGACTGAGTGGGAGCTGAAGTTTCAATTATCTGAGGCTGTCATTTAGACGTTTATTGTAATTCACTCAATTCAGGTTTACTTCGTTTCTCCATCATTTCTAATAAATTACTACATTATCATCTGGCACTCGTTATCAAGTATAACACTGTCACCAGAGATTTATTAGAGCCAACCTAAATAAGAGCAACAATGAGAATCGCGTGAATACAGTCGAAACATGGTAGACTCGGGAGAACAGCAGTAAATGAATAATTCGAGGACCTCTACGGTAGCGCCAATCTAATAGAATTCTCAAAGCATAAATGAGAGTAAGATAGTAAATTTGAGGATCAGTCAGCGAAAGATTGAGTGAACCTATGATATTTAAATGAGATAATTAAACTGAGATAAAGACGGGAGCCAAAGTTCTCGACTATTAATGAGTTACGGCCTTAACTGGTCGACTGCGTAGTTTATGTCCTTGGATATCTCCTGATCAAGCTTAGCGATCAAGTGGTAGTAGAGTCAATAGCCAAATAGCCAAATACTAGAGAAGAGGCTTCTGTCAGGTATGTATATACATGTATATATATATATATAATTATATATATATATATATTTCTCTTTGTGTCTCTCTTTGATCTATCGGATTTCAAGATCAATCGATAATGATTTTTTACTTTGAATTAACTTGAAGCGACCGTCGATTGTTTCCTCGGACTTTGACCGACTCTGAGAAGTTTCCTTGAAGGGGCGCTATATAAATCCTCGAATGAATGAACTGCGATAAAGGCGCTATAGAAGTCATTAGTTAAGACTGTTGCTTTCTGTATTCTGTCATCTACTGAGTCTTTGTTTATGCTTTCCGTTCAAATTCTCTCTCGTCTTCTGCTTTGCCTGGAGTCTCTCTAGCTTTCTTTCTCTCTGATTCTGCTGACTGTTTATCTCTGTGTATTTATGCCTCTCCGTCGGTTCTCTCTTTTCTTCTGTCCTTGTCTTCTTCTCTGTCTATTGACAGTCGTTAATCACGAGCAAATTGAGCAATAATATGAATGAGCTGATGTTGAAAAATTGCAGTTTAATTGTAAGTATCCAACAATGGGGCAGAAAATATTCAGCTTCTCCCATAAATTCTTCTAAGAACTTTTACTTTAGGCTATCCATAAGTTACAATGATCATACCTGGCCTTTACGGAACCCTGACCGAAACTTCACCTTGAGTGTTTTAGCTAAGTGTTTTTAGCGATAGGCCTACTCTCAAATAAAAATACTGTGCAAGAGAGTCTTCAGACGAAAGTCTTTCAATAAGAACATGAAGAAGGAAACCTCATGAAAGAATAGTCGAGCCAAAGAGTGCCTCTAAGAACTCATGAGTGCGAGTTTTCTTAGCCTACATTACGGACATGGAAAACTCACTCTACAGTACTGATATCGGCGACTTTCTCTGAGTTTTTCTTTATTCGCTTTTGTGAATTACTAAAGGCGCTATATAAATCCCCATACGCACACATAAATTACTTTACAGAGGTCGTATCTTTCGTATTTTATAACACGTTTTGCTCGATTTGAACGTCGAAGTTTATCTCGTGCAAAGTGTGTTCGACAATTCTCGTATGGCCAAATTGCACCGAGTACACATTCCACAGTAATTCTTGAGCCTACCTCTGATTTTGTTTAGTTCCCCCACTATTCTAACGCCATCTGCAAACCAGGATTGACTGCCATTTTGAATATTTCTGACTAGGCAGGTTGCGTTTTAAAATGTCGACCGTGGGCTTAAATGCTGTTTGCAACCGGTCAATCAGGGATTCGATTATTAGCAAGGTCTTCAGAGTCCTTCTTTATGCAACGTCTTGACATCTACCACGAACTACTTAGCTTCTGACGAATATCCGTTCTGCATAAACCCATTGTAATTGTAATTGTAACCTGACATTATTGGCGTGAAGGACTATTATAAGGACGGGGCGCGCTCAACCATCAGCTCAGAAAGTGTCAATCTATGAGAGTAACTGTTGTGGACGTAAGCACATCCAGCAAATGTTTCAACCGTATTTCGTCACTCTTAGTTCTCTACGTGACACGGACTCTGTCTGACCCGGCATCAAACTATCGTGCCTGGATGAGAATCCGTTGACCAAAATCTACTTTGTGACTTATCCATCTTTTCGAGTACCACTTGTCTACTACAAAACCTAATCTCGCTGTGGATGTCATCCAATCTCCTCTGCCTTAACGCTTTTAAAAGTCAATTCATCACCTTAGGCCAGAGGTTTTCAAACTTTTTCGACCAGGGACCCCTATTTTTTTCTAGGCATAGCTCGCGGACCCCAGTATTTACAAAGCAAAATTTAGGCCCCTATCACTTAAAATTTAATAAAAAATAACAGGCAGACAGACTATTTCCACAATACACGCTTGCTTATTTATGATGCTAAGGACTATTATAATATAAAAAGTAACACTAAATAACTTTTTATTAACTCCCTGCAATAACTATGGAACACAGTCATTTTTAAAAGAAATGAATAACATCGGTTTCGCAAAAAACCAGTAATGTCAGCGAGAGGGATGTGCTTGCTTTGCTTTGCAAAAACTGTCCATAATTGGTGCTATTTTGGATAGGCCTAAGCACTGTTTTCTTAGTTTCAGAAAGTTATCCATAATACAAACAGCAAAATTATAAAGGTAGCATGTAACAGCGAACGTGAACGAAATAGGGATATGCTTTGCAAATCTCTGTATTATCGTTCATTTAAAGGCTAAAATCAGGCGAATTCCACAAATTTCTAATTCTACAAGTCCAGAGTACACAATCAGGAAATAGACCAGCATATTGCAAATGAAGCCTTCACTGGAGGAACCACTAGACTTTTTTAGCTAACTAGCTGTGTCCTGTAATTATAATAGGCCTACTTAATGCTACAGACCATAGAGCAAGTTTTTTTCTCTCAGAAAACCCAAGTCAGTCCAGCGTTACAATGAGAAGAAAATATAGCGTTAATGTAAACACAACTAGAGTCATAGCTAGAGCTTTAGTGTTTCTTCCATGGAAAAAACAACCAGACTCATATTCAGTGTTGATTTTCTAAACGAAACACTTGCAGACTTTCAAAGTTTGTTTTGTGAATATCGATCTTAAACCTTTTTAAATGGAATCTAGTTGTAGGCCTACTTCTGATGAAGGCTTCAAATACATCGCGCTTACATTGGGTGCAGAAATGATTAGCAGCCGATTTGCAGAAATTATATATTAAATTTTATTAAAACACACGTTTTATTAGGCTAGAAATGTAACGTGACCATAAGCCTACATCTTATTTACGTCACTGTAGGCCCTAGTACGCAAAGAATAACTATCAGCAGCATCACAAAACTGGTGTGATCGAATACCCAATTGGATCCTTGTGGATCATACAGTTACAGGCATACTATAAGTAGCGTATGAATTTGAAAACACAGGCTGTTAATGCTAAAACCATGCAATGTTAAGCATCACATTATTTTCAGAACGCTCTCGCGGACTCCCACCATATCCTTCGCGGACCCCCAGGGGTCCGCGGACCACAGTTTGAAAAACTCTGCCTTAGGCCTTCCTGATCAAATCAAGAAACTCCCTGACACTTCCAAAAACCTTTCGACTAACTCGTCGTCTCTCACCTCACCTCTGACTTCCCGTCGGCAATCTTGGTATTACTTCTGATCCTCATCTCTCCTTTTCTGACCACATCTCCAACTTCTCTCGCTCCTGCGTCATGCACATTCATGACCTACGACGCATCCGGCCCATGCATGACCCTAAAACTGCCTCCATAAAAGCTACCTCAATTGTTCATTTACAGCATGATTACTGCAATTTCCTCTTCCTCTACTTTGAATCCACCCAAATCAAGCGCCTGCAACTTATCCAAAACTCACTAGCCAGAGCTGTCACTAGAACGCCCAAACATCATCATATCACTCCCAGCCTCAATTCACTCCATTGGTTACAAATCCCAGAGCGAATCCACTTCAAAAGTCTATCACTAGCCTAAAACCCCCTAAAATAAACTCAGCCCAAATACTTCCGTGATCTCTTCACCATCCAGGCAACCCGCTCCACTCGATCATCGTCCTATCTCTGTCTTTCTTGACCACCAGTCACTACCCATGTCTAGTGCTCCAACCGAGCCATATCCAACACAGCACCACGCCTCTGGAATGATCCCCTCTGAACTCCGCAGTTTCTCAGTTCCTCCCTCATCATTCCAACCCGTCCTTCCGCCTCCTCCTCCTCTTCCTCATGTTCCTCAATCTATCACCCCCGACTTTCCACTCAAAACTGGTCTAATCGTTTCAAGTACTCCTACCCTTCCTTCACCTTCAAATTATTCTCGCCATAAACGACACTCGCCTTCACAGCTGCTCTGACTCCTCTCTTGATCTGGACCCTGGAAACCGGACTAGGACCTCTGTTGGACTACTCTCTGGAAACCCCCTTTGCTTTAATTTAGCCTTCTGAAAACTGGACTCGGATCTCTGTTGGACTACTCTCTTGAAACCACTTCTGAGTGTCTGCGCATGTGAGTACATGAGAGATGTCCTTCAATGGCTCCCCTAAATAAGCGCATTACCTACCGAATCTCTGCCCTCGTCCGGCGGTGCTTTGAGGACTTGGCCCCTCCATACCCGCGGGAGCTCCGCTGTCCCACCTCATGTTCACAGCACCGTTGCTCTCTTCGCTCAGCTGCGAGGCTGAGATTATTGTTTCCCGCACGCGGACAGCCATACGGCAGCGCCGTGCCTTCTCTGTGGCCGACCCCATGACATGGAATGGGATCGCTACCACACTCCGCCAAATACCGGCTGGTCATTTCACCTCATTTCTTACTGTTCTCAAGACTGTGTTGTTCGACCTTGATTGGGCTGGGAGTGCTTCTGAGATAGGCATCTTGAAAGGGGCGCCATATAAAACTGCTTTAATAATAATAATAATAATAATAATAATAATAATAATAATAATAATAATAATAATAATAATAATAATAATAATAATAAATAAAGTAGCGCTCGTGAATAGGCTGGTGCGCTGCGCTTGGCCTTCGAGTGGCGCTTTAGAAGTTAGGAGATAACGATTACGATTACGATAACAAACCTGTCGTTCTTATGCGGGTCAGAGTAGGACGAGCAATCGTCAGTAACAGGACAGTTGGTCGTCGAACGCGATGCAAACCTCTTATTTTTAGTTAGCGAGTTAATTAGTCATCTATACGCTTAATTGTATTGCCTTTTTATTATCTCACTATATCTCTGCCAACGCTAGTGGACGGTCGACCGTCCGTTGCCTCATCCAATGCATGATTTCGAGGTCGCTGATGTGGTATGCAAATATAATATGGGCTTGAGAGTGAAGCGCATGAAGAAGTTCAAGTCTGAGTGTTTGAGCAAAATGGCGTCGCCCAAACTTCACATACCGAAGAGAACAGACAGTGTGTTGTCACTAGAAGAGTTGTCGAAATTCCTGGATCCAACTGATAAGACACTAAGTGTAGACGTGCGTTTCTAACGGCCCCTGAGAATGAAAAGCCATTCGAGTAACTGGTAAAGTTCAGGCCAACTACTGCAGCTCATCCGGTTGGAATCTCTGTTCGTCACATGAAATTATTCGCACTATGAAAGTAATACGGAACGCATTATGTGCCTCATACTATGAAAGTAATACGGAGGCACATAATTCAATAATTAAACATCTTTAATTATAATTTACCAATATCCTGCTTTATCTTCTGTGTATGATCTTTTGTTTATTATTTCCAAAGTTCAGAACCCAATCATTTAATTATCACATTGCTGCCCGATTACTTACCAATATGTTGAAATTCTTTCACACATCGAATGCAACCTACTCAATTTGTTGCAACATAGTGTGGCAAAGTATAATGTATAGTTTCCGGGTTCAATCCCGTGGTAGTTAAAACTACTGTAAATAGCAGAAAACCTGCAAACTGACAAATGATATAAAACCAGATGTGAGGAATAAAAAAGATTGAATGGATTAATTAGCCGAACAGAAGAAATGCATTAGTAATAAAAATAATTATATTTGTAAATATAGCAATATATTTTTCGATATTTGCACTATGTCTTCTAGGAATTTGCAAAAGGTGCTTGAATGACCAGAGAGAGGAGCAAAAACGTATTAGGTCTATTTATGTAGCACTTTGTGAGTTGCTATAAAGAAGTGGAAAGACAATTCTCAACGTTATTCGAAATCTTTACCAACTTAAGTTATTGTTTAACTTTCTGAATGCATTATGGAAACTCTATAGGCTAATAAATTTGTTGGCATATCGGCTCCTCTTCTGTTGGCTATGAGTAGAGGCGATGGGTAATAATTATATGCATTTGATGCATCCACGCATTGCATTGACACGCACGCACACACCTTACATATGCGCGATTTTACTGCAAGTTAAGTATATGAAACTTATATTTCAAGTGGTCACCTTGATTCACTTCACAGTCCTCTACAGTAATATGTTATATGGCGAGTATGATTATCTAAATGTCCACCTAAAGCTACATTGACGACCAACGTGTAGACGTTGCTAACAGGAGATAATACCGTTCACTGTCACTCATTGAAATGCTTCAGATAATGTTGTTCACGGAGTCAGTGACTTCTTTGCACACAGTTAAAGGCAAATGACACGAGATTCGACCATAGACACAGTCACTAAGAGCAAACCACTTACTGTTAGGCCAACGATTCATCCCGTGTATACAGCTTAGCGATTCATTTGGCTTTCGTTATTCTTTATCCTCAATTTGATACAGATCAAGAATTCAGAATATGTTGACAATTGTCAAACTTTAGAAAAATATTATAGTCTGGTTCTACTTGTGAGAGCGAGTGCCTGCCATTGGCTGCCAATTGAAACTTTTTCAACTGTTCGCAACAACAGAAATCGTAAATGTTCAAGAGGAAATGGTAATAGTGAACTCGACAAATTTAATGGTTCCAGAGATACAATACCAAGAACAAGTATCCGGTTGCGAATAGACCAGAGACAGAGAGAGAGAGAATGAGAAAGAGAGACAGACATACATACAGAGTACAGACAGACAGACAGGCATGCAGGCATACAGAGGAGCTGTTAAGCGCAGACTTATACACTAGCGAAGGCAGAGGAGTTGTCCAGAGATACAATACAAAGAACAAGTATCCAGCTGTCAACAGACAAGAGAGAGAGAGAGACAGAGATAGAGAGAGAGAGAGGAAGGAAGAAAGAAAGAAAGAGACAGACAGACAGACAGACAGACAGACAGAATGAGAAGACAGACAGACAGACAGCAGAGGAGCTGTTACGGTCGATTGTGTTTTTGTTGAGGGAAACAGCAAGCGGTGATTGGTTGGATGAGGGCAAGATTTCTTGAAACGGTGGGACATTAGTTTGAAGTGGAAGAGTGTGGAGTGGCTTGGGGCAAGTGATGCCGCCGGGTGAACGGTAGAAGAGATAGAGAGATTAAAAATGAGATACAGATCGGTCATTGAACATTAACTCTAAAGCGTGAACAGACGGTAATTGTAATCGTAACCGCAATATAATCAGATATTAATATAGCGCTTCTTGAAGACAGGCTCATCAGAATAGAGACAAGTAAAGAACAAGGAACTCGTGTCGCCCGTTGCTAGGCAACCTATTTAAGAAAGTTGGACAACCACAGCAAGATTTGTAGGCTACCGCTTGGAAGTTCCATTCGGTTGAACAACCAGTTCATCTTTCGCAGCAGAACCAAGAGATCTGCTGCCAGGAATTTAGACAAATAACTACTTGAGATAAGATGGATATAGATGGAAAGGCAATTGCGCATATACACAATAATATATTAAACTCAATACGGGTTTGGATCGGTAACTAGTGCAATAACTCTCACATAAAACTGGATGCAGCCTACGGTATGCCCAAAGCTGACTATACCTTAAATCAGCATCGTCGCAGCGTTTAACATAGACTGCAGTTTGTAAATGCCGAAATGTATTGGCTACTTAATTGTCTCTATTATTTCAGGCTTATAGAGTCAAAGCCGATTTACTTAAACTGAACACAAGCTGCAGCATTTTACGTCCATGGAGAATTAGCCCGCCAGAAGGCAGGCAAACAGCACAAAAGAAAAGGTAAGTAAGTAAGTTTGTCGACTACGGCTGTTTATAATAGAGGAAAGCCTTCTTAATTGCAGCTTTGCACAGAAGGGTAGAAAACAACATGCTGACGTATTTGGTCACATCTTCTGGACTACAATCTCATTAGCTCAGGCATTCCGACTTTCCGAGGCATTTCTAAGAAGAAGATGACGATGTGTCTCTTCCGAGGTCTAGATTACTGTAACGCTCCAGGTTTAACGCTCTTAGCACCATTCAAAGTACTTCACGCCATTCAAAGGGAATAAAGTTGTGCTATCAGAACTCCTCTGATAAGACCTTAAAGTTTCTTGATTTATGAAAAATCAGCTTCGATGCCGAACGGTTTTTTAGTCCCAGCAAAGAGCATGCAGTCTTGTTGTCAAGACCTTGAACCTCAAGACCAAGACCAAGACTTTGAACCTCAAGACCAAGACCAAGACCAAGACCTTGAACCTCAAGACCAAGACCAAGACATTGAAACTCAAGACCAAGACCCAAAAAATCACAATCATATCTCAAGACCAAGACCTTGATCCTCAAGACCAAGACAAAGACCAAGACATTGAAAGTCAATACCAAGACCCAAAAAATCACAATCATATCCAGACTGCTATTCCTTACTAAAAAAAAGTCAAGTCGGACTACTCGCTGTTTTAATGAAAACACGAGTCTTTTATTTTTTCAAGCAAAACAACTCTAAATGCAGACTGCAGATAATTCTGAATTAAGCTTAGTATTTGCAAAAGTGCTTAATGGGAAATGTTATTCTAAATGCCTGTTGCATTTTAAAAAAAAACCAATTCGTTCAGAATTTTCTGACCAAGGCGTGACCTGTGGGGCCTCATAATAATTCTGCCATGTGAAAGAATAGCCTACGTTCTACAGGTGCTGAAATCGCTGGCACATACAGCAGCAAATCGTGAGTCACTTTTGAAATCGTTTCGTGGTAAATAACCGGAAGTCAAAACAATTGTCCAAAACTCGTTAAGACTCGTTCACACCGTGTAAATACTAAAGCAATTGTATTAGTAATAATTGTAAAAAAATTAAATTCTTGCTTTTTGTTAATGACTGTTCATATTGACAAAAGTCTTGGTCTTGGTCTTGAAAAAGCAAGACCAAGACTTTGAACCTCAAGACCAAGACCAAGACTTTGAACCTCAAGACCAAGACCAAGACTTTTAAAACCGAACTCCACTACACTCGAGACCAACCCCTTGGTCTCGAGGACAACAAGACTATGAATATGTCATCGACGGCTACTCGAGAATTGACTTTCAACTGCATCGTAGACTGAAGAAATTGATGCGGTTGAAGCAGGCAGGACACAGTGATACAACCGAACGCAGGGCGCCTCCAAGCGATTAGTTTATATGGTTCAGAGCTTTGTAGAGAACTTCAACGGAAATCTGCGTTCATGTCACAAATAACGTAGCATTTCACTAAAGTGTCACCGTGAACTATTCTTTAATCTAATCGAATCTATTCTAATTATTCCTACAGCGTCTTTGTAATAACGCGTAAGACATTAATCGATGATCGCCTCCAGTGGAATATTAAGATCCAAAATTCACTGCAGGAGCACAGTAGAAATGCAGAACAAGCGGAGCATCAAGATATTTGTTAACGTGGGGCGTGGTGGCTCAGTGGTAAGTTCGGCCCCTTGTGACCGGAGAGTTGCAGGTTGGAATCACACTCTAGACGCTGCGTACGGACCTTGGGCAAGTCCTTCACTCGCGATTGCTCGTGGCGCTTCGGCGTGAAAATTCCGACACAGTATCAAATGCTGTAGTCGGGAGCGCCTCTGAGTAGTAGTAGACTTCGAGAGGCGCCATAGAAATATCCGGAATAATTTGAACAATTATTTTCTCATCAATCATTGACGTCGACGAAGTAAGTTATTGGAGACCGTTACACTGAAACTACATAGTACATGGACTGTTGCTACACCCTAGTAGATTTCACAGATTTATTATCTGCATATGTGCAAATTTAATCCCTTTGATGGTGGATAAGGTGATCTGGTCAGTGATCCTGATACTTTCTTTGGCAAGTATTTTAACTCTTGAGTTGTCTATACGTAGGTTTTGTGTTTGATGTTTATATCTGTTCCTTTAAACAGTGACCAAGGAGCTGAAATATATCTATCGAATCGGATCATTCGGACCCTGATCACTCTTTAAACTCGCAGTTTATACGTAAGCTTTCTATGTCACAGTTTGATACGAGCATTCATGTATACATACACAACCTTCTACAATAACTGTAACAGTACCGGTACCGTAGCTTATAAGGTCATTCGAAGACATTTGCAGAGCCAATTTCCAGGACTGCTAGAACTGAACATCGTGCAGCACACATTTCCTGACTACTGCACCTTTCATAGTTGTGATTTAAATACAAAGTTATGATTTTCAGCTGTATCAGTCATCAACTTTGCCCGTAGATTTCTAAAGACGGTATTGTGCTTATAATATTATGCTATCAAACTTCGAAAGGTACAACCAATATGTCTATTCGGACTGCTACTTAGTCGCAATTTATGACTTTACTTTCGACCGCAAATGAAATGTTAGACCTACAACAACAATTACTTTGGTCAGAGGCTCTGCAAGCTGTAAGTTTTTATTCATCTCGGCAGAGTTTTTATTGTATTTAGAGAAACAAGAATTCATTGAGGCACCGCATCTACAACAGTTAACTTATAAGCAGAATATGTTAAATCGAGACTCTACATCGTTTTAAGAAATCAATCAGTAATTAAGATTACCTTTGCTCTTACCGTTACCTTATATGCAATTCAAAGACTTATGTATGCAATCAATAACGAATCCAACGCTTGTTTCTAGCGCTACATTCAACGCCTATTCTGGAGCCAGTTTCTTTTTGACGTCAGCACTGTCACCAACTTCTTCCTCCTCCTGCCCCGTGTTTGCATTCTCCTTATAGGTGTCCCATAAAGCGCAGGTGATTTCCGTTGTCGTTATGTTATCTGTATTATGCGCTATCAAACGCAGAAGTAAGCATCCGTCTTGTCGCAGGTAATCGCCGACGAAATCCTTCACATCGTTATCGTTGTATCTTCTTCTGCCAAGGCTTAGATGATTCGTAATGAACTTAGAACGATCGCATTTGAAGATGGCTCTGAGAAGCCAGAGGAAGAGATTGACGCAACTGGCGCAGGCCACGAAGACCATCCAGTACCAGAGGAATATGTAAATCTTTTCGTTGAACAGGTTCAACGGAAGCACACACTGCAGGGTGTATCGATGGACGTTCGTCATGTCCTGGCCTCTGATCTCGAAGTCGCAAAGAGTGACTCGAGGAAAGGCGACGTAACTCTCCTCCAACCAAGTCGTCTGGTTCTGCACCATCTGGTGGACAATGTCGAAGCCAAATGTGTTGTATTTCGTTGAGAGGACAATGTTCAATAGAAACATCTGACCGATCGCATTTCCAATATAGCAGACTTTGGAGAAGAGGAACAGCAACAGAAGGTAATTGCCCAACCTGTTCAGAAAATGAGCACAACGTTTAGTATATTATTTATGGCCTATACATCATTTCTATATCGTGACACATTTCCCCCTATCAACCGCCTCAATTTCTCAACCATTGTAGTTTCCATCCTGTCATATTATATCTATGTAACTAATCGAACGAGCTAGCATCTATGATTCGTGACTCCAGATTCCGATTCGTGTGATTTCTGAACTTATTCTCAAATTTGTTACATTTCAGAAGAAACGTTATTCCTTTGCCGTATTTAACCTGAATATGAGAACAGGTCTAGGTTTAGGAATAGGGAAACCCCCAGCTTGGCCACAGCTAACACCTGCGACTAAAAGTTAAAACTAGTGTAGGCATTCTAGTTAAACATGTTTAAATCGCAGAAAGCTCACCCGTTAGTAAGTGGGCAACGATGAATTTATATAATTTATTATGTCTTGCTTCTGTTCTTGATTAACAGCTGTTTAACACTATAACGACGAGAGTGTAGTAAAAGTGACTGGGAAACCAATGCAGCTCGTCGCTAAAGTGGTAACTGATTACATATTAAATTAAGAGCAGAATGCTAATGCGCCTCGTTTCTCGTTGGATGCCATTCATTCATTCATAGATTTATATAGCGCCTCTTCAGAAAACTACTCAGATGCTCTACCGACTCCAGCACGGCCAAAAAGAACTGTTTTCAATCGGTCATAGAATGTGTCAGAGGAAGACATAGGAAGTAAGCGCAGCTCAGGAGGAAGGCCATTCTATACGGTGGAGCAGACAATCGAGATGGTGCGGGTTTGCATAATTGCAGTACGGCCAAAAGGGACTGAGAGCAGCCCTTTCTTCGCCGAGCGGAGTACGCGAGCAGTCCGAGAAGCGGCACAGGCCGGAAAGCAGTCTAGCAAGTAAGATGGAGCGAGACCCAGCTGATGCCGCAACCCAGAGAGGCGATCCTGTAATCTATGCGCTGTCCGAGAGGGAGCCAATGCATGTACTAGCCTTTTTCCGCATAGTTTGCAGCAGGTGGCTGAGACGAGGCTCTTGCAGTCGCACGAGAATCCTCCACTCTGGTTCTGATTGCACAGGAAGCGATTCATCTGACTCGTCAACATCTTCAGCGTATCCTCTCTATTTTCCGCCATATCTGTGTGAGACAACGTATCAGCAGAGCACAATATGCTGTCGGCATCAACGCCTGCTCTGCTGTTGAACGCGTGCCAGACGAGGGAAGGCAGGTAGAAGAGAATGGCCTGCCCTATGAGAATGAACGGTATCCATTGGTAGTAGGAGATCATCTGCTTCTCCGTGGTCGTATCCAGTTGAGTCGGGACATCCTTTGACCATGGGATGTAGTAGGTGTTCTTTATCCAGCAGTAGTTCGTGGCGAACTTCGTGTGGCTGCCCTTGAAGTGGACCGGGGTCCAGCACGTCATTGGTTTGCTGAGAAACTGATTGGCTAAGACGAAGATCGCGAACACGACGAGTAGTGCGACAGTGTAACGGGAACTCAGTCGATCACACATGTCATCATCATTTGAGCCTCTCGCACTAGGAGCACCCTGGACTATTCCAACAAGTTTCTGCATTTTCAGCTACAATACATAAGTACATGTAGACAGGTAGAACATCAGATTCAATCAAATATAACAGGACAGAACATAATTTAATAAAACATAATATATGTGAGTTAAAAGAATGGTATATCATATATATCAGCTTACAATGCGCAAATACACTTGGGCCTAGTCAAGGAAAGCATCGGAATACAATAGAATATGGCATAAAAATAGTAATTAATTAAATTCACTTCTGCAACGGAAGAGAATAGAATGGTAGAAAATAACAGAATATACCAGAATATAATAGAAGAGAATGAAATAGAATAGAATAGGACAGAAAAGAATATATTTGAGTCTAAAAGAATAGAATATCATATACTAGAATTCAATAGTTTAATAGAACGCAATAGAACGTATGGTATGAAAAATGAATCGGGTCAATTAGAACAGATAAGGCGTTCTTACGCGTTCCGAGAACAAGTCTCTTCTAGCTCAGTCCGTCTTCAGTGGCCTCGCTATTCAAGTGTCTGTGAAGTGCAATAGAGTGACGCCAGCCTCTGTCTTCTTCGGCCTTCTAAATCAACGCTCAGACTGAGTGGGAGCTGAAGTTTCAATTATCTGCAGCGGTCATTTAGACATTTATTGTAATTCACTCAATTCACTGCTGCAAAAGAGAATGTTTACTTCTTTTCTCCTTCATCTCTAATGAATTATTACATTATCATCTGGCACACATATTATCAAGTATAAGTCTAGGGTTGCCACCCGTCCCGATTTTGTCGGGACCGTCCCGATTTCGAGGTAAATGTCCCGAGTCCCTACTTGACCTAGTCGGGACAGCCAAATGTCCCTACTTTCAAATTTGTGGGAATTTTTTCCAAACTAACACAATTTTGTGGCTTAAAACACATTACCCGTGCTATATTTGTTCAACAATTCTATAAATTTATGATGCAGGCTAAGTGAAATATCATAAATAACATTTAAACACATCTTGAAATCATTACATTGTTCAAAATCAGAAATCTTAATCTCAATTATTTTGTTTAAATATTTATTTTCCAGCCTTTCCCACAAAAATTACTGGGTTGCGCGACTTGAGCCTCTGGTCCTACATCGTGCTCTAAAACTACGTCCCGACTTCCTAGTTTAGAAAGGTGGCAACCCTAAGTATAACACTGTCACCAGTCATTTATTAGAGCCAACCTAAATAAGAGCAACAATGAGAATAGTGTGAAAACAGTCGAAACACGGTAGACTCGGGAGAACAGCAGTAAATGAATAATCCTAGAACCTCTACGGTAGCGAAAATATATAGAATTCTCAAAGCATAAATGAGAGTAAGATAGTAAATTAGAGGATCAGTCGGTGAAGGATAATGTGAACTTATGATAAGCGAAGGGTGATTAGTTAAATTAGATAATTAAATGAGATAAACACTGGAGCCAAAGTTCTTGGCTTTTAATGACTTACTGCCTTAACTGGCCGACTGCGTAGTTTATGTCCTTCGGAATCTCCTGATCAAGCTTAGCGATCAAGTGGTAGTAGAGTTCATAGCAAAATACTAGAGAAGAGGCAATAGTTAGGTATGTATATACATGAATATATATATATATTATATATATAATCATCGATTTTTCTCTTTGTGTCTCTTTGATCCATCGGATTTCAAGATCAATCGATAATGATTTTTTTATTTTGGAGTGCACTCGAAGCGACCGTCGACTGTTTCCTTTAAACTGTTGCTTGCTGTATTCTGTCCTCTATTGAGTCTTTGTTTATGAATTCTTTTCGTTCAAATTCTATCACTTGTCTTCTACTTTGCCTCTGAGTATATCTAGCTCCCCTTCTCTATCTCTGATTTTGCCCTGTGCCTCTGTTGCTGACTGCTTATCTCTGTGTATTTATGCCTCTCCGTCGGTTCTCTCTTTTCTTCTCTCCTGGTCTTCTTCTCTGTCTATTGACAGTCGTTAATCACGAGCAAATTGAGCAATAATAAGAATCAGCTCATGTCGACACATTGCATTTTTATTGAAAGTATCGAGAAAAGTAGCAGGCAATTGAGCTTCTCCCATAAATTCTTCTAAGAACTTTTACTTTAGGCTATCCATAAGTTACAATGATCATACCTGGCCTTTGCGTAACCTTACCAAAACTTCACGTTGAATGTTTTAACTGAGTGTTTTTAGCGATATTCTCAAATAAAGGTATTATGCAATAACATACGAAAGTCTTTTCAATAAGAACATTAAGAAGAAAACCTCATGAAAGAATAGTCGAGCCAAAGAGCACTACCTCTAAGAACTCTTGAGTGCGAGTTTTCTTAGCCTACGTTACTGATATGGAAAACTTACTCTACAGTACTGATATCGGGAACTTTATCTGAGTTCTCTTTATTCCCTTTTGTGAATTTCTAAAGGCGCTATATAAATCCCCAGACGCACACATAAATTACTTTCCAGAGGTCGTATCTTTCGTATTTTATAACACGTTTTGCTCGATTTGGACGTCGAAGTTTATCTCGTGCAAAGTGTGCTCAACAATTCTCGTATGTTCAAATTCCATCGGGTTCACATTCCACAGTAATTCCTGAGCCTACCTCTGATTTTGTTTTAGTTCTCCCACTATTATGACGCCATCTGCAAATAGGATGGACCCCCATTTTGAATGTTTCTGACTGTAAAATGTCGAGCGTGGGCTTAAATGCTGTCTGCAAAAGGGCAATCAAGGATTCGGTTATGTCGCATAGTCTTCAGAGTCCTTCTATATGCAACGTCGCGACATCTACAACGAACTACTGAGCTTCTGACGAATATCCGTTCTGCATAAACCTATTGTAATTGTAATTGTAATTGTAACCTGACATTATTGGTGTGAAGGACTATTAAGGACGCGGCGCGCTCAACCATCACCTCAGAAAGTGTCAATCTATGAGAGTAACTGTTGTGGGCGTAAGCACGTCCAGCAAATGATTCAACCGTATTTCGTCACTCTTAGTTCTCTACGTGACACGGACTCTGTCTGACCCGGCATCAAACTATCATGCCTGGATGAGAATCCGTTGACCAAAATCTACTTTGTGACTTATCGATCTTTTCGAGTACTACTTGTCTACTTCAAAACCTAATCTCGCAGTGGATATCATCCAATCTCCTCTGCCTTAACGCTTTTAAAAGTGAATTCATCATCTTAGGCCTTCCTGATCATATCAAGAAACTCCCTGACCCTTCCATAAACCTTTCGACTTACTCGTCGTCTCTCACCGTCACCTTAGACTCCCACGTCCGCAATATTGGTATTACTTCTGATCCTCACCTCTCCTTTTCTGACCACATCTTCAACTTCTCTCGCTTCTGCATCATGTGCATTCATGACCTCCGACGCATCCGGCCCATGCATTACCCTAAAACTGCCTCCATCAATGCTACCTTCATTGTTCATTTACAGCATGATTACTGCAATTTCCTCTTCCTCAACTTTGAATCCACCCAAATCAAGCGTCTGCAAGTGCAACTTACCCAAAACTCACTAGCCAGAGCTGTCACTAGAACGCCCAATCGTCATAATATCACTACCAGCCTCAAATCACTCCATTGGTTACAAATCCCAGAGCGAATCTACTTCAAAATCCTATATCTAGTCCACAACTCCCTAAAATATTCCCATGCCAAGCGCCTCCTTGGTCTCTTCACCATCCAGGCAACCCGCTCCACCCTATCTTCCTCCTATCTCTGTATTTCTTGACCCCCAGTCACTACCCATATCAAGTGCTCCAACCGAGCCATATCCAACACAGCACCACGCCTCTGGAATGATCCCTCTGAACTCCACTCAGTTCCTCCCTCATCATCCAACCCGTCCTTCCGCCTCCTCCTCCTCCTCATGTTCCTCAATCTATCACCCCCGGACTTTCCACTCAAAACTGGTCTAATCGTTTCAAGTACTCCTACCCTGAATCACCTGATCCTCCACCTTCAAATTTTTCTCGCCATAAACGACACCCGCCTTGACAGCTGCTCTGACTCCTCTCTTGATCTGGACCCTGGAACCGGACTCGGACCTCTGTTGGACTACTCTCTGGAAAACCTCCTCTGATTTGATTTGGCCGTCTGGAAACTGGACTCAGGACTCTGTTGGAATACTCTCAGGAAACCTCTGATTTGATTTGGCCTTCTGGAAACTGGACTCAGACCTCCTTTGGACTACTCTCTGGAAACCTCTTCTGAGTGTCTGCGCATGTGAGTAAATGAGGGATGTCCTTCAATGGCTCCCCTACCTCAGCGCATTGCTTACCGAAAGATTTCTCCCCTCGTCCGGCGGTGCTTTGAGGACTTGGCCCCTCCATACCCGCCGAAGCTCCGGTGTCCCACCTCATGTTCACAGCACCGTTGCTCTCTTCGCTCAGCTGCGCAGGCTGAGATTATTGTTCCCGGAACGCGGGCAGCCATACGGCAGCGCCGTGCCTACTCTGTGGCCGACCCCATGACATGGAATGGGCTGGCAACCACACTCCGTCAAATATCGGCTGGTCATTTCAACTCATTTCTTACTGTTCTCAAGACTGTGTTGTTCGACCTTGATTGGGCTGGGAGTGCTCCTGAGATAGGCATCTTGAAAGGGGCGCAATATAAAATAGCTCTTATAATAATAATAATAATAATAATAATAATAATAATAATAATAATAATAATAATAATAATAATAATAATAATAATAATAATAATAATAATAATAATAATAATAATAATAATAATAATAATAATAATAATAATAATAATAATAATAATAATAATAATAATAATAATAATGATAATAATAAATAAAGTAGCGCTCGTGAATAGGCTGGTGCCCTGCGCTTGGCCTTCGAGTGGCGCTTTACAAGTTTGGAGATAACGATTACGATTACGATTACAAACCTGTCGTTCTTATGCGGGTCAGAGTAGGACGAGTAATCATCAGTAACAGGGCAGTTGGTCGTGGAACGCGATGCAAACATCCTATGTTTAGTTTGCGAGTTAATTAGTCATCTATTCACTTAATACATCGCCTTTTAATTATCTCACTATAGCTCTGCCTACGCTTTTGAACGGTCGACCGTCCGTTGCCTCATCCAATGCGTGATTTCGAGGTCGCTGATGTGGTATGCAAATATAATATGGGCTTGAGAGTGAAGCGCATGAAGAAGTTTAAGTTACTGGTTACGTTCAGGCCAACTACAGCGCATTCGGTTGGACTCTCTGTTCATCACATGAAAGTAATATACCAAAATCCTGCTTTATCTTCTGTGTCTGATCTTTTGTTTACTTTTTCCGAAGTTCAGAACCCAGTCATTTAATTATCACCTTGCTGCCCGATTACTTACCAATAATTATGTTGAAATTCTTTCGCCATCGAAATGCTACCTACTCAAGTTGCTTTAACATAGTGTGGCAAAGTATAATGCATGGTTTCCTGGTTCAATCCCGTGCTAGTTAAAACAAATGTAAATAGCAGAAAAACGTGCAAATTGACAAATGATATAAAGCCAAATGTGAGGAAGAAAAAAGATTGAAAGGATTAATTAGCAGAACAGAAGAAATTCGTTTGCAATGTAATAAAAGGACTTAATTTGTAAATGTAGCAATACATGTTCTCCATATTTGCACCATGTCTTCTAGGAATCTGCAAGAGATGCTGGAATGACCAGAGAGCAGAACAAAAATGTATTAGGTCTATTTATGAAGCGCCTTGAGAGTTTCTAGAAAGAAGTGGAAAGACAATTGATGCAAACCGATGACAGACGATGTCAACGTTATTCGAAATCTATACCACCTCATGTTATTGTAAAATTCTCTGAACACAATGAGGCAAATATTTTAACCGCAATACAAACTAATTAGCTAGAGGTATAGCATTATTTTAATTCATAAGATTCACTCTAAACTTTACCTGATAGGCGTAGAGGGAATTTCTTTAGCACTTGATCAATACAACTTTGAAAGAGTGTTGCGATATATCAATTTCCTTCGGTTAGTTAGACTATGAAAACTTGAAAAGTAGTCCGAAGTCAGTGGAATGCTTGTCTCTACTCGCAATTCTAGGTCGAGCTCTGCTGGTTCGTTATAAAACTTCTGGATATATATACGACTGAAGTTCAGCGAAAAGTCTGAATAACACATTCAACCAGACCAATGCCCGTATCGTCAGTGATAAATGTCTCTTATCGGAACCTGTCAGAAGTTGTGCGGGGTCTACCATAGATTTCGTCCAATCAATACACTCATTGATCAGTAATAACTCTCGAAGTAAATTATATATCACCGCCTTTGTTTGAAAACAGGTCGCAAATACATTGATCTCTCATAATCATTTCAAAACTCGTTTCTTCAAACCTTTTTATTTAGGACAGATAGGATGATAAATTTGTTGTCATATCGGCTCCTCTTGTGTTGGCTATGAGTAAAGGCGATGGGTAATAATTATATGCATTTGATGCATCCAGGTTAATGCATTGACAGGCACATACACACACTTTACACAAAGAGGCTCTATATAAATTATTGTAAATTTTATTAGGCCTAGTAACTTAATGTAGAGTGTAGAATTTACATAGCGCCTCCATAAGTATCTATCGGTACTATACACTGTGTCTCAATTGAACTGATAGGGGGCCTACTCTTTTTGTTTTGGTAACAAATCTGTCAGTTCTAAAAATAATTCAATATATTTGAATATTGAAGAGAGATAAATTATCAATATTCTTCGAAAATTTTATAAAATTTCGTCTACAAAATCCAAAGTAACGAACGTAGCAATTTGGACAAACAAAATTCGAAATTTCCAACATGTAGGCCTAAAAGATAAAAAAAAAGTTTTGCAAACTGCATAGTGCACACATTACTTAAAAAATATGACGTCAAAATGACATCATTTTCATCTAAGCAGAAAATGATAAAAGAAAATGCTTTTTCATTAAAGATGACTTCAGCTTGATTAAAATTTTAAGACAAAAAAACATCACGGAGCTAAAAGGTTTTTGAAGGAATTTCATATTCACCGAGCCAGAGAAACTGCGGATCTCCGGTCAAGATAGACTCCAGATTTTATTTCATCTAGTCTTTGGCCCCCAATAGCTCTGATCTCAATCCGCTCGACAATAAGATATGGAACGTCCTTGAAGAACTTGTTTATCAACTCTGAATTAGAGCACATTGAGTCTTGGGCCAAAACTTGTAACCTGAAATTAAATCATAGTAAAACGTATGAAGTGATTTTACACAGACCCAGAGGGAATTTTACTTATATAAACGCACCTTTATCCACCCCTGGACTCGTTAGAGTTTCTCATTCATCCATCTTAGGAGTTTCTATATCTGACAATTTAAACATTTCTAATCATGTTAATCGAATTTGTAGTCAGGCTCGCCGCTCCATATATGATATTCGCACCTTAATAGCTCACGGTCTACAAGGACCTTGCCTATATGATGTGGTTAGAGCAACTATCCTCTCACGAATATTGTATGCTTCTCCTGCCTGGTGGGGATTTACTAACCAAAGTGATCGGGATAAGCTATCTTCAATCATAAGACGACTTATGAGAGGACATTACTTACCTGAAGACAACCCTTCCTGTGCTCAACTCTGTCAATCAGCTGATATCCGTCTCTTCTTAGCCATAAGAAGCTTTGATGGTCATGTCCTCATGATCTATTGCCTCAAATTAAATCGACCGGTTACCTGTTGCGCCCCAGAGGCCATAATCTTACTTTACCTCATTCTGATAATCTGATTAGAAAAAGCTTTATTATTAGGATGCTTTTTGATGTTGTTTAATTAATAAAACTTCTCAAATTCTGCTACCCTTTTTAGATAATAGTAACTATTATAGATTTAAATTTTCTCTCTTGTTATGATGCTTTGATTTAGTGTTATTAGTAATTTTCTACTTTTTAAAAATTTAAATGTATACTCATTTTTTTTCAAATATTATTATCTTCTTATTAATTCTATGTTTTATATTTTTCTATACTTGTTCACCAATGTGCGGTTCGCTTTTGGTTTATCAATAAAGAATATTAATAATAATAATAATCAAACCCGCACACACGTCGTTGACCAACTCAAACAGCGAGATGTGGAGGAAAGGAATCCTTTTAATCAAGAAATTGTTGATCATGCAATTAATGAATGGCGAGGTCGCCTTAAAGCACTCATTCGAGCTAATGGCGGGCAGTTTGAACATCAACTGAAGAAAAACATTTAATTCAAATTAATTTAAAATGTTGATGTTTTCACTTTTTGTCAAATTGTAAAGTTTAATAAAAAAAAAATAAAAAATGAATTTTTACATGTTGGAAAGTTCGAGTTTTGTTTGTCCAAATTTGAAGGTGCATAACTTTGGACTCTGTTGATAGAATTCGACTAAAATTTCGACGAATACTGAAAATTTATTCCTCTTTAAATGTTTAAACTTTTATTGAATTATTTTTGTAATTGACAGATTTATTGCCACAGCAAAAAGGGTATCAGTTCAATTGAGACACCGTGTAGGTGCCCAATAGGCCATACAAATTGTCATCATTATTATTATTATTGGGTTATCTCCTGACTGAACTAGAATAGTCTGAAAGAAATTTCACTGATGTGGGGGTGAAGACAGAGACAGACAGAGAAACAGACAGAGGCAAACTGAGACAGACAGGCAGAGACAGACAGACAGACAGACAGAAGAAGAGAGTATATAGAAAAATGCAAAAAAATTCGTTGGAAGCAACTTGATTTTGTAAATAGTCTATGCGAAGTATCGAGATGCAGCAGGTTGTACCTGAATGTTCTCTGGCGATGGAAGAGAGGATACATATTGCCCAAATGACAAACACACACCTACACACACACACACACTTACACCTACACACACACTCTTACACACACACACACACACACACACTGTGACACACACACTGTGACACACACACACACATTATCTTTTGCAGATACATGTCTGCATAGATTGCTTGCCTTTATGCGCAATTACTGCAAGTTAAGTAAATGAAAATAATATTTCAAGTGGTCACCTTGAATCACTTCACAGTCCTCTACAGCAATATCTTATATGGTGGGTATGATTATCTAAATGTCCACCTAAAGCTACATTGACGACCAACGTGTAGACGTTGCTAACAGAGATAATATCGTTCACTATCACTCATTGAAATGCTTCAGATAATGTTGTTCACGGAGTCATTGACTTCTCTGCACACAGTTGAAGGCAAATGACACGAGATTCGAACATAAACACAGTAACTAAAAGCAAATCACTTACTGTTAGGCCAACGATTCATCCAGCTTAGCGATTCATTTGGCACTCGTCATTCTTCGTCCTCAATTTAATACAGATCAAGAATTCAGAATATGTTGACAATTGTCAAACTGTAGAAGAATATAATAGTCTGGTCCTACGTGAGAGCGAGTGCCTGCTAATGGAAACTTTTTCAACTGTTCGCAACAACAGAAATCGTAAATGTTCAACAGGAAATGGTAACAGTGAACTCGATTAATTTAATGGCTCCAGAGATACCAAGTATCCGGTTGCGAATAGACCAGAGAGAGAGAGAGAGAAAGAGAGAGAGAGAAAGAGAGAGAGAGAGAGAGAGAGAGAGAGAGAGAGAGAGAGAGAGAGAGAGAGAGAGAGAGAGAGAGACAGAGAGAGACAGAGAGAGAGAGAGAGAGAGAGAGAGAGAGAGAGAGAGAGAGAGAGAGAGAGAGAGAGAGAGAGAGAGAGAGAGAGAGAGAGAGAGAGAGAGAGAGAGAGAGAGAATGAGAAAGAGAAACAGACATACATACATACAGACAGACAGGCATACAGGCATACCGAGGAGCTGTTAAGCGCAGACTTACAATGTGTATACACTAGCGAAGGCAGAGGAGTTGTCCAGAGATACACTACCAAGAACAAGTATCCAGCTGTCAACAGACAAGAGAGAGACAGACAGAGGAGCTGTTGCGATCGGTTGTGTTTTTGTTCAGGGAAACAGCAAGCGGTGGATTGGTTGGATGAGGGCAAGATTTCTTGAAACGGTGGGACATTAGTTTGAAGTGGAAGAGTGTGGAGTGGCTTGGGGCAAGTGATGCCGCCGGGTGAACGATAGAAGAGATAGAGAGATGCAAAATGGGATACAGATCGGTCATAGAACATTAACTCTGAAACGTGAACAGACGGTAATTGTAATCGTAACCGCAATATAATCAAAGATTTATATAGCGCTTCTTGAAGACAGGCTCTTCAGAATAGAGACAAGTAAAGAACAAGGAACTCGTGTCGCCCGTTGCTAGGCAACCTATTTTAGAAAGTTGGACAACCACAGCATGACTTGTAGGCTACCGCTTGGAAGTTCGAGTCATTTGAACAACCAATTCATCCGTCGCAGCAGAACCAAGAGATCTGCTGCCAGGAATTAAGACAAATAACTGCTTGAGATAAGATGGGTATAGATGGAAAGGCAATTGCGCATTGACATTAATATTTTAAACTCAATACGGGTTTGGATCGGTAACTAGTGCAATAACTCTCACATAAAACTGGATGCAGCTTACGGTATGCCCAAAGCTGACTAAACCTTAAATCAGCCTCGTCGCAGCGTTGAACATAGACTGCAGTTTGTAAATGCCGAAATGTATTGGCTACTTAATTATCTCTTTTATTATCAGGCTTATAGAGTCAAAGCCGCATTACTTAAACTCAACACAAGCAGCAGCATTTTACTTGCATGGAGAATAAACATGCCAGAAAGCAGGCAAACAGCACAAAAGAAAAGGTAAGTAAGTTTGTCGACTACGGCTGTTTATAGAGGAAAGCCTTCTTAATCGCAGTTTTGCACAGAGGGGTAGAAAACAACATGCTGACGTATTTGGTCACATCTTCTGGATTACAATCTCATTAGCTCAGTCATTCCGAATTTCTGAGGCATTTCTAAGAAGAAGATGACGATATGTCTCTTCCAAGGTCTAGATTACTGTAACGCTCCAGGTTTAACGCTCTTGGCACCATTCAAAGGACTTCACGCCATTCAAAGGAAATAAAGTTGTGCTATCAGAACTCCTCTGATAATGCCTTCCTATTTCTTAATTCATGAAAATCAGCTTCGATGCCGAACGGTTTTTTAGTCCCAGCAAAGAGCATGCAGTCTTGTTGTCAAGACCTTAAACCTCAAGACGAAGACCAAGACCTTGAACCTCAAGACCAAGACCACGACTTTGAACCTCAAGACCAAGACCTTGATCCTCAAGACCAAGACAAAGACCAAGACATTGAAAGTCAATACCAAGACCCAAAAAATCACAATCATATCCAGACTGCTATTCCTTACTAAAAAAAGTCAAGTCGGACTACTCGCTGTTTTAATGAAAACACGAGTCTTTTATTTTTTCAAGCAACACAACTCTAAATGCAGACTGCAGATAATTCTGAATTAGGCTTAGTATTTGCAAAAGTTCTTAATGGGAAATGTTATTCTAAATGCCTGTTGCATTTTATAAAAACCAATTCGTTCAGAATTTTCTGACCAAGGCGTGACCTGTGGGGCATCATAATAATTCTGCCATGTGAAAGAATAGCCCACGTTCTACAGGTGCTGAAATCGTTGGCACACACAGCAGCAAATAGTGAGTCACTTTTGAAATCGTTTCGTGGTAAATTACCGGAAGTCAAAATAATTGTCCAAAAAAAGAGTTAAGACTCGTTTACACCGTGTAAATACTAAAGCAATTGTATTAGTAATTATTGTGCAAATTTTTTTAATTCTTGCTTTTTGTTGATGACTGTTCATATTGACAAAAGTCTTGGTCTTGGTTTTGAAAAACCAAGACCAAGACTTTGAACCTCAAGACCAAGACCAAGACTTTGAACCTCAAGACCAAGACCAAGACCAAGACTTTTGGTCTCAAGACCAAGACCAAGACTTTTAAAAACGAACTCGACTGCACTCGAGACCAACCCCTTGGTCTCGAGGACAACAAGACTATGAATATGTCATCGACGGCTACTCGAGAATTGACTTTCAACTGCATCGTAGACTGAAGAAATTGATGCGGTTGAAGCAGGCAGGACACAGTGATACAACCGAACGCAGGGCGCCACCAAGCGATTAGTTTATATGGTTCAGAGCTTTGTAGAGAACTTCAACGGAAATCTGCGCTCATGTCATAAATAACGTAGCATTTCACTAACGTGTCACCGTGAACTATTCTTTAATCTAATCGAATCTATTCTATTCTAATTACTCCCACAGCGTCTTTGTAATAACGCGTAAGACATCAATCGATGATCGCTTCCAGTGGAATATTAAGATCCAAAATTCACTGCAGGAGCACAGTAGAAATTCAGAACAAACGGAGCATCAAGATATTTGTTAACGTGGGGCGTGGTGGCTCAGTGGTAAGTTCGGCCCCTTGTGACCGGAGAGTTGCAGGTTGGAATCACACTCTAGACGCTGCGTACGGACCTTGGGCAAGTCCTTCACTCGCGATTGCTCGTGGCGCTTCGGCGTGAAAATTCCGACACAGTATCAAATGCTGTAGTCGGGAGCGCCTCTGAGTAGTAGTAGACTTCGAGAGGCTCTATAGAAATATCCGGAATAATTTGAACAATTATTTTCTCATCAATCATTGACGTCGTTGAAGTAAGTTATTGGAGACCGTTACACTGAAACTACATTGACTGTTGCTACTCACTAGTAGATTTCACACATGTATTATCTGCATATGCGCAAATTTACTCCCTTTGATGGTGGATAAGGTGATCTGGTCAGTGATCCTGATACTTTCTTTGGCAAGTATATTAACCGTTGAGTTGTCTATACGTAGGTTGTGTATTTGATGTTAATATCGGTTCCTTTAAGGAATAATCTGTGTAACAGGCCTTAAAATATGCGACTTAAGATAAACTGAAACCATATCTTGAATTGTTTCTTGTTGTTGGCGGTTTGATTGCTTCAGTCTTGTTTTGTGCTTCAGTCTACGGGTCACTCTGGGTCACGCTTCAGCAGAAAGAGTATGTGGAGGAGCGCTTGGCACAGTTGGCAATTAATTGTGCGCACATTGATACATGTATAATTTATTTTGTAAGCTCATGTTTGTTGACATGGACTTGACTATTTAAGTAAGCATACATTTAATCCTCTTGATTGGATTGTGCTTATTTTGTGTGCGTTTATTTTATGAAGTTCTTTTCTGTAATCCTGCTTACAGTAATGGGTGCTCGGCTGAGCCATGCTGAGCATCTGATGCATTTTCTGTTTTTTTTTGTTTTGTTTGTTTGTTTGCATTTTCTTGTATTTTCAACTTGTCCTTTACTTTTCATTCATACTATACCTCAAGGACATTATTTTCTGGCCTGGTTTTGTCCCCATCATTTTCATATTCTTTTCTCTTTTTTGGTGCCATCTTATTACTATGTAACAAATAGGCAGCCATAATTAAGCTGGACCTATGTCCCTTTTGGGCTTTCCCTATTGTATCCGGAAAGTGTTACATTCCGATTGGTGCCTACTGTACTTTTGTATTGAATTCGGATAAAGTTGAATTGAATTGAATTGAAAAAAAATCAACAAGTTTTTGTCTTTCAATCGATCAAGTTTTCGTCTTATAGGAAATAATCAACATATACAGACATTATTTAAAGAACGACCTTTAGATTAATTAAACTCTCAGTTTATACGTAAGCTTTCTATGTCACAGTCTGATACGAGCATTCTTGTATGCCCTATATCTCCTTCTACACATCTCTCTACAAGAACTGTAACTGTAGTTAAGGTAATTCGAAGACAACTGTAAAGCCAACTTTGAGAACAGATTGGACTCAACAACGTGCAGCACACATTTCCTACTGGCAACTGCATTTCTCATAGTTACGATTTTCAACTTTCCAATTATCAACTTGCCAGCAGTTTTCTAAAGACGGCAATGTGCTTATAATATTATGCTATCAAACTTCCAAAGGTACTGACCAAAATGTCTATTTATTCCGACTGAGAGTCGCAATTTATGACTTTACTTTAAACCGCTAATGAAACACTAGACCTACACCAACAATTGCGTTGATCAGAAGCTCAGAGAGTTGTAAGTTTTAATCATCTCGGCAGAGTTTTCATTGTATTTAGGGAAACGAGAATTCATTGAGGCACCGAAACTACTACAGTTAACTTATAAGCAGAATATGTTAAATCGAGAATCTACATTGTTTTAAGAAATCAATCAGTAATTAAGATTACCTTTGCTCTTACCGAAGTTACCGTTACCTTATTTGCAATTCAAAGACTTATGAATGCAATCAATAACAAATCCAACGCTTGTTTCTAACACTACATTCAACGCCTATTCTGGAACCAGTTTCTTTTTGACGTCAGCACTGTCACCAACTTCCTCCTCCTCCTGCCCCGTGTTTGCATTCTCCGTATATGTGTCCCATAAAGCGCAGGTGATTTCCGTTGTCGTTATGTTATCTGTATTATGCGCTATCAGACGCAGAAGTAAGCATCCGTCTTGTCGCAGGTAATCACCAACGAAATCCTTCACATCAGCATCGTTGTATCTTCTTCTGCCAAGGCTTAGATGATTCGTAATGAACTTAGAACGATCGCATTGAAAGTTGGCTCTGAGAAGCCATAGGAAGAGATTGACGCAACTGGCGCAGGCCACGAACACCATCCAGTACCAGAGGAATATGTAAATCTTTTCGTTGAACAGGTTAAGCGGAAGCACGCACTGCAGGGTGTATCGATGGACGTTTGTCATGTCTTGACCTCTGATCTCGAAGTCGCAAAGAGTGACTCGAGGAAAGGCGACGTAACTCTCTTCCAGCCAAGTCGTCTGGTTTTGCACCATCTGGTGGACAATGTCGAAGCCAAATGTGTTGTATTTCATTGATAGGACGACGTTCAGTAGAAACATCTGACCGATCGCATTTCCAATATAGCAGACTTTGGAGAAAAGGAACAGCAACAGAAGGTAATTGCCCAACCTGTTCAGAAAATGAGCAAAACATTTAATATATCATGTCTGGCTTATACATCATCTCAATATCGTGACACATTTCCGCTATCAAGCGCCTCAATTTCTCAACCATTGTTGTTTCCAACCTGTCATATTATATATATGTAACTAATCGAACGAGCTAGCATCTATGATTCGTGACTCCAGATTCCGAAACTTCGTGTGATTTGTAAACTTATTCTCAAATTTGTACACTTATGAAGAAACGTTGTTCCTTTGCCATATCTTAACCTGAATATGAGAACAGGTTTAGGTTTAGGAACAGGGAAACCTCTTCAGTTTGGCCACAGCTAACACCTGCGACTGAAAGTTAAAACTAGCGTAGGCGTTCTAGCAAACCTCGAAGCAGTCATAGAAAGCTTACCCATTAGTGAGCGGGCAACGATGCATTCATATAATTTACTGTCTTGCTGTATTCTTGATTAATATATGTTTAGCACTTTAACGACGAGCGTGTTCTAAAAGTGACTGGGAAACCAATGCAGCTCGTCGTTGAAGTGTTAACTGATTACATACTAAATTAAGAGCAGAATGCTGATGCGCATCATTTATCGTTGGATACCATTCATTCATTCATAAATTTATATAGCGCCTCTTCAAGAAAACTACTCAGCGGCGATACCGACTCAAGCACGGCCAAAAAGAACTGTTTTCAATTGGTCATAGAAGATGTCAGAGGAAGACACAGGAAGTAAGCGCAGCTCAGGAGGAAGTCCATTCCATATGGTCGAGCCGACCATCAAGAAGGCGCGGGTTTGCATAATTGCAGTACGGCCAAACGGGACTGAGAGCAACCCCTCCCCGCCAAGAACAGTCCGAGAAAGCGACACAGGCCGAAAGAGGTCTAGCAAGTAAGATGGAGCGAGACCAAGCTGATATCGCAACCCAGGGAGACGATCCTATAATCTATGCGCTGTCGGGTAAGGAGCCAATGCATGTACTAGCCTTTTTCCGCAGAGTCTGCAGCAGGTGGCTGAGACGAGGCTCTTGCAGTCACACGAGAATCCTCCACTCTGGTTCTGATTGCACAGGAAGCGATTCATCTGACTCGTCAACATCTTCAGCGTATTCTGTCTATAACCTGCCTTATCCGTCTGAGACAACTTATCAGCAGAGCACAATATGCTGTCGGCATCAACGCCTGCTCTGCTGTTGAACGCGTGCCAGACGAGGGAAGGTAGGTAGAAGAGAATGGCCTGTCCTATGAGGATGAACGGTATCCATTGGTAGTAGGTGATCATGTGCTTCGCCGTGGTTGCATCCAGCTGAGTCGGGACATCCTTTGACCATGGAATGTAGTAGGTGTTCTTTATCCAGCAGTAGTTCGTGGCGAACTTCGAGTGGCTGCCCTTGAAGTGGACCGGGGCCCAGCACGTCATTGGTTTGCTGAGAAACTGATTGGCTAAGACGAAGATCGCGAACATGACGAGCAGTACGACAGTGTAACGCGAACTCAGTCGATCACAGATGTCATCGTCATTTGAACCTCTCGCACTACGAGCGCCCTGGACTATTCCAACTAGTTTATCCATCTTCGGCTACAATACATATGTACATGTAGACAAACAGAAGCCCAGATTCAATCAAATATAACAGGATAGAACATAATTTAATAGAACATAATATATGTGAGTTATAAGAATGGTATATCATATGTATCAGCTTACAATGCGCAAATACACGTAGGCCTAGTCAATGAAGCATCGGAATACAATAGAATATGGCATTAAAATAGTAATTAATTAAATTCGCTGCTGCAACGGAACAGAATAGAATGGTAGAACACAACAGAATATACCAGAATATAATAGAAGAGAATGGAATAGAATAGGACAGAAGAAACTATATTTAAGTCTAAAAGAATAGAATATCATACACTAGAATTTAATAGTTTAACAGAACGTTATAGAACGTATATTATGATAAATGGATCGGGTCAATTAGAACAGATAAGGCGTTCTTAAGCGTTCCGAGAACAAGTCTCTTCTAGCTCAGTCCGTCTTCAGTGGCCTCGCTATTCAAGTGTCTGTGAAGTGCAGTAGAGTGACGCCAGCCAACGTATTCTTCGGCCTTCTAAACCAACCCTCAGACTGAGTGGAAGCTGAAGTTTCAATTATCTGCAGCGGTCATTTAGGCATTTATTGTAATTCACTCAATTCACTGCTGCAAAAGAGAAGCTTTACTTCGTTATTCCTTCATTTCTAATAAATTACTACATTATCATCTGGCACTCATTATCAAGTATAACACTGTCACCAGGCATTTATTAGAGCCAACCTAAATAATAGCAACAATGAGAATAGTGTGAATACAGTCGAAAGATGGTAGGCTCTGGAGAACAGCAGTAAATGAATAATCCGAGAACCTCTACAGCACCAATATATAGAATTCTCAAAGCATAAATGAGGGTAAATTATCGGCTCTTAATGAGTTACGGCCTTAGTTGGTTGACTGCGTAGTTTATATCCTTGGATATCTCCTGGTGAAGCTTAGCGATCAAGTGGTAGTAGAGTGACTAGAGTCCATAGCCAAATGCTAGAGAAGAGGCTACATTTAGGTATGTATATATACACGCGCGCACACACACACATACATACACACACAGATATATACGTATGTATATATATATATCTGCTTATCGAGTCATGGGGATGACTCGATAAGCATATCCGTCGTCAGCTTGAAAGTGCTCAGAATTCTCAGGAACGATGGCGCATCACCCAGCGGCTTCTGCATTCAAAAGATACTGTCAACTGTGAAGGCTCGGAACGAGAGAACCAAAAACTATGCTCTGACTTCTCTTCATTTTTTTTTAAACAAGCTTGACAATCTTAAATGCAAAATTGTCCAGTGCACTGCCAAGCTTAAATGGAATGACCTACTGCTTGACCCTGACTTTTCTGGCACTGTCTTTAGCGATGTACCACCTGTAACTTACTTGGAAGTCTTGTCTCTCCTTAATCATACTATCCCCAAATCCTCTCCAATGGACTTCATACCCACATCACTCCTTGTCTCCTGTTCCAATGTTTTCTCCCACCTTATTGAACATTTGGCCAACTTGTCTTTTACTGAAGGCTGCTTTCCATCAAGTTTTAAATCTGCTTTAGTCATGCCTTTACTTAAGAAACCTGACCTGGACACCAAAAGCCTGTCAAACTTTAGACCTATTTCCAACCTTAACAACATTTCTAAGATTCTCGAACGTCTCTTCGTCACACGGATCAAAAACCACATTACTTCATCTCCTAATTTCAGTCCTTACCAATCAGCTTACCGTGAAGGCTACTCTACTGAAACTGCCCTTGCCTTTACCCTGGACAACATCTTCTCATCTATTGATAAAGGAAAGGCATGCCTCACAGTTTGCCTCGACCTTAGTTTTGCTTTCGACATTGTCGACCACCAGCTTCTACTCTCTAGACTCAGCAAAAGCTTCGGTGTCTCTGGGACTGTCTTAAATTGGTTAGCTTCCTACCTCTGCAATCGGTCTCAACAAGTGGGTATCGGTACTGCTCGATCGGATCCTTCTCTCTGCACTGCTGGTGTTTCTCAGGGTTCTCTACTCGGTCTCCTATTGTTTACCATCTTCACCTCACCAATCAGTCGCATAGCCAATCACTTTGGAGTCCAGTTACAGCAGTATGCTGATGACACTCAGCTTTTTATCGCTCTGTCGCCAAAGGATCAGTCCGGTAAAGGAATACTAGAAGAGTGTCTCTCTTCAGTGCATGCATGGTTCTGCTTCAATGGTCTTGCTATAAACCCAGATAAATCTGAGGCAATCATGTTTGGCTCACGCCAGCGCCTTCTCATTCTAGCGTTGACCTTGCTGGCACTGTCGTTCCAGTATCAAAGACTATCAAAGCACTTGGGGTCACTTTGGACAGTAATCTCACATTCCAATCTCACATAGCAAGCCTTTGCAAATCTTGTTTCTATCACATCAGGGCAATTCGTCACATAAGATCTGCTCTTACCAAAGACATGTCACAGACCATAGCCTGTTCTCTTGTCTGCTCTCGCCTCGATTATGCCAACTCTGTGTTTGCAGGCATTTCAGATCTTCAAGTCAACAGGCTTCAACGCATCCAAAAAACCCTGGCTCGCGTGGTGTTGCGTGCATCTTCTCGTTCAAACTCATTAACTCTGCTCCATCAGCTGCATTGGCTTCCTGTAAAATTTAAACTGGCCTGCTTAACATTTAAACCCTCACAATGTGCACTCCTACCTACCTTCAACCACTACTCTCTCCTTACATCCCGCCACGCAGTCTACGGTTTCGGTTATGGGTCTTTTGGTTGAGCCTAGATGCAGCACTGCCATTGGCTCTCGAGCATTTCGTGTTGCAGCCCCAAGGAATGGAACCGACTTCCAATGCTTATCCGTTGCTCGACCTCTTATTCTTCCTTCAAGAAACGCCTCAAAACTCATTGCTTCTCACTGGCTTTCAAACATATGGATATCTAACCGAGCCTCCGATTCGCATTTCTGTGTGACTTTGCGCGCGTTAAAAATGTTTGTAATGATAATAATAATAATAATAATAATAATAATAATAATAATAATAATAATAATAATAATAATAATAATAATAATAATAATAAATAATAATAATAATAATAATAATAATAATAATAATAGGGCCATTCCGGACTTTTTATAAGTTACATTAATTAATATTGAAGTCCCTGAGGGATCCTGTATACCTCGGGGCAAAAAAAAAAAAAAAAAAAAAAAAAAAATAATAATAATAATAATAATAATAATAATAATAATAATAATAATATCCTGCTTCTTCTCCTCATCAGTCTCACTGAACATGAACCATTTTCTTCATTCCTTGCTTGGAACTTCGTTCCATCACCATTCACCAGTTTGCAGTGAGTTTACTTATATGGTTTTGTTTTGTTTTACTATCGTTGTGTTATCTAATTTAAATGCTATTATTACCATGTTCTTACTGTGTCTATTTCTGCTTATTTGGTTGATTTGCTGATTTGCTGTTTTGCGGATTCAAATAAATAATAATAATAATATATATATATATATATACATGATCATCGATATTTCTCTTTGTGTCTCTCTTTGACCTACAGAATTTCAACCTGGTTTTCCAATCAATAATGATTTTTTTTTTATTTTGAATGCACTCGAAGCGACCGTCGACTGTTTCCTCGGACATTGACCGACTCTGAGAAGTTCCCTCGAAGGGGCGCTATATAAATCATTGAATGAATGAACTACGATAACGGCGCTGTAGAAGTTATTAATTTAAACTGTTGCTTTCTGTATTCTGTCCTCTACTTAGTCTTTGTTTATCGATTCTTTTCGTTCAAATTCTCTCACTGGTCTTCTACTTTGCCTGTGAGTCTCTCTAGCTCCCCTTCTCTATCTCTGATTCTGCTCTGTGCCTCTGTTGCTGACTGCTTATCTCTGTGTATTTATGCCTCTCCGTCGATTCTCTCTTTTCTTCTGTCCTTGTCTTCTTCTCTCTCTATTGACAGTCGTTAATCACAAGCAAATTGAGCAATAATAAGAATAAACTGATGTCGACAAATTAAATTTTTTTATTTTAGGTATCCAACAATGGGGCAGTCAATTGAGCTTCTCTCATAAATTCTTCTAAAAACCTTTACTTTGGGCTATCCATAAGTTACAATGATCATACCTGGCATTTGCGGAACCCTTACCGTAAATTCACCTTGAGTATTTTAACTGAGTCTTTTTATCGATAAAAAGTAATATGCAAGAGAATCTTCAGACTAAAGTCTTTCAATAAGAACATTAAGAAGAAAACCTCATGAAAGAATAGTCGAGCAAAAGAGTACCTCTAAGAACTCTTGAGTGCGAGTTTTCTTAGCCTACTTAGCCTAAGTAGGCTGTGGCTGCCGTTTCTCCTCTATGTATGTTCACTGTATGCTGGCGTGCGGTGAGGGGAGGATAAGACGGGGTCGCCCAAGGAGGAGATGGACGGATGAGATACAAGATGTAACTGGCATGAATTTGGCGGAATTAAGAGACTTGTCATCGAATAGGAAACAATGGAGTGTGTTCACCAGGACGATCGCTAGAGCTCCACGAGCTGACAGCACAAGGTGGCAAGGTGTATGTTCACTGTACAGCGCAGTGCGGTTAGCAGGCGCTTAAATAAAGAAATGATTATTATTATTATTATTATTATTCAGTGGCGTACGAAGCTGAAATGCAGCCCGGGGCGAGGTCCCAAAATGCCACCCTTGGCCACTTAATTTTCTATATGCTATTTTCTCTAAGATATTGCATAACGATCATATTACATATTCAATTTTATTTTATGCAGTTTATAGCCTTTCTGGATTTTTCACGTTTTACTGTATTTATTGATGAAATATATTTTATTACATAATTAAAACATTTTATTGCATGACTTGCGGTGTGAACAGTACAATACATATCAAATCAATCAAATCCGTTTTTATTAAAACACACAAACTGCAGGTTAACAGTGACAGAAAACAATCAAACAGTTTACCAGTTGAGTGTTATAAAAGGATGCCCCTAAGGGACAAGTCCCGCAAAGATGGGACACCATGGGAGTTCACAGGCTGAAACGGACAGAATAGATACGTACATGTATCTGGTTGAAAATTTATATAATTATCTTAACTAATAATAAGCCAAAATTTAAACTAAAATAAAGCAAGCATTGGCTAATCAGCCAACAATTAACTTACACTGAAAGTAGACATATTCATATCCAAGATGTAGCTGTTTACTATCTTAAAACCTTAAGTGATTAATCATTCAATGAATGGTAGTAATAATTACAATCAAACAGATAAAAACAATGAAACAGATAAAAACAATGAACCTGAGTATATTATGTCGGCAATTTATGAGGTCATGTTGCTTATAATATAGGACCTTAGCAGTGTTTTAAATCGGCTAATAGGCCGAATTGTGGTAAGTACAGCAGGTAGGGAGTTCCATATATTGGGGCCCCGGCATTTGATGGAGAACCTTTTTACATTGATACGGGCAAACTCAGGGCGGTAATTCAGGGCGGTACGTGTCTGGTGGTGATGGATGGTTACGCCCCTCCCGAAGTAAGAAACAAAAGACAAAGGCAGCAAATTATTATGATAACGGTACATGAAAAGACTAACATGAAATATATATATTTGGTTAACGGTCAGAATTTGTTTATCAACAAATATTTGCTTAGTGCTTGCTCTCCAATGAGTGTTAAATAGGCCTACCATTCGTATGGCAGTTTTTTGTAGTTTACTTAGAGGGTGAAGAACAGTCATATAATTTGACCCCCAAGAGATATTGCAGTAAGCGATATAGGGAAAAATTAATGTATAGTACAAATTTAGTAAGATGGCAGTGGGCAGTGGATATGTATTACATACATAATACATATCCTATAAATGTTATAATTGACTTAATTTCATAATTTCGTGGAAGCAGCGTAATGATTATGTCCGCTACGAAAAAGGCAAAATACAGCGCTGCATTATAAAAATATTATCAATGACTGTTATTCTGCTATACAGTAACGGTGTATTATTATTATTATTATTATTATTATTATTATTATTATTATTATTATTATTATTATTATTATTACTAGCTGTAACCCGTGAAAAATCACGATATCGTTCTAGAGAATAAGCCCGTTATATTATGACGTCATAACCCTCCTTCAATAGTGTATTTCCCCGTTATAATTGCTCTAAACGCCGTCGTCATGCCCGTCGTCGTCAAGACAGCCGTCGCCAAGGCGGCAGTATAGTGACGTCACAATAGTGTTTGTTACGGGACAGACGTACAACCGTTATTATGTTGTTTGATTATTATTATCATTATTATTATCATCAAGATCATTATTATTATTATTATTATTATTATTAAAAAATTAATTAATTAAATTTGTAACGCGCGCGTGGTCACACCGAAATGTGAATCTGAGGCGGGTAAATACAGCTTACTGTGCGCAGTAGAAGTTCAGAGCTTAAGTTTTAATAACAATCATATTAAACAATGTATTTTATTTACTGGATAATAATATAATACTCTCATATTTTAGTAAACATTGCCAAACAATTGCAGTCTGCAGGATCAATGCAAAAACGCCAGAGGAAAAAATTTAGAGCGAGTAAACGAGATTCCAAAATAACAGAATAGGCTACCATTATTAAACTCTGTTGAAAGAATAAGTAGTCATTTTAAATAACAAAATAATGCAGTCAATTTCTGTCAAAGCCAGAAAATTTTAACATTAATTTTTAAAAGGAGGTCTAAACTAAGTGGTGAATTGATGTGGTGGCGATAGTTAGTGATAGTTAGTGATTAAATTTTATTCTGAGTCATTAATTCGTCTAGATACCTATAATATGATATAGACGTATACGTCGTATATATATATATATATATATATATATATATATATATATATATATATATATATATATATATATATATATATAAAATGCTTAATTGCTTATGAAGGGCGGCATAATAAGAGTATGCTTTAATGTATGCTGTATGTAGGGCCTAGTCTGTTACTATGTTTACAGTGTATTCTAGATAATGCGATTCCGCTTTCTTTACTGCAATTCTGTTTAGTGTATAATGGAGACCTTTGAGAGTGATGCCGCCCCCAACGATCAACGGAAGCCAACCTGACTGGACTAAAGTGACGGTTTCTTTCTTTCCTTCTCTTCTTTCTTTCTTTCTCTCCCACTTTTTCCCTCTTTATCCAAAATTCACTCTTTTTATTTTTCGTTTACCCTATTTTGTCGCCCCTGGAAAAGTGCTGCCCGGGGCGACTCGCCCCCCTGCCCCCCCTTCGATACGCCACTGTTAGGGGCCTATAGTGTGGCAAAGTACATTGTATGGTTTCTGGGTTCTATTCCGTGTAATTTAAAACTAATATAAGTAGCAGAAAAACCTGCAAACTGTCAAATGATATAAAGCCAAATGTGAGGAACAAAAGAGTGAAAGGATTAATTGGCAGAACAGAAGAAATTAGTTTGTAATGTGATGAAAAGGACTTAATCTGTAAATGTAGCAATATATGTTCTCAATAGTTGCACCATATCTTTTAGGAATCTGCAAAAGACGTTGGAATGACCAGAGAGCAGAACAAAAACGTATTAGGTCTATTTATGTAAAACCTTGCGAGTTTCTAGTAAGAAGTGGAAAGACAATTGATACAAACCGATTAAAGACGATGTCAACGTTATTCGAAATCTATACCATATCATGTAATTGTATTATTCTCTGAATACCTTAAGCAAAACATTTTAACCGCAATAAAACTAATTAGCTAAAGGTATAGCATTATTTTAATGCACTCTAAACTTTACCTGATAGGTGTAGATGGAATTTCTTTAGCACTTGATCAGTACAACTTTTAAAGAGTGTTGCGATGTATCAAAATCCTTCCGTTGGTTAGACTATGAAAAGTAGTCCGAAGTAAGAGCAATGCGTGTCTCTTCTCGCAATTCTAGGCCGAGCTTTGCTGGTTTCTTATAAAACTTCTGGATATATATACGACTGAAGTTCAGCGAAACGTCTGAATAACACATTCAACCAGACCAATGCCCGTATCGTCAGTGATAAAAGTCTCTTAACTGAGCGTCTCAGAAGTCGTGCGTAGTATAGGCCTACCATAGATTTCGTCCAATCAATAAATACATGTACATTCTTTGATCAGCGATGACTCTCGAAGTAAATAAAATCATATCACAGCCTTTGCTCGAAAACAGGTCGCAAATACATCGATCCGTCATAATCATTCCAAAACTCGTTTCTTCAAACCTTATGATTCAGGATAGAAACAACAGTGGGCTAATAAATTTGTTGTCATGTCGGTTCCTCTTCTGTTGACTATGAGTAAAGGCGATGGGAAATAAGTTGGTCTGTGAATACTAAATGATTGTTTAGAGATTCTGCAGGTTGTACCTGAATTATATGCATTTGATGCACCCAGGTTAATGCATTGACACGCACAAACACACACTTTGCACAAATAAACTCTATACAAATTTCTGTAAATTTTATTAGTAACTTAATGTAGAGTGCAAACTATAAGGTTGCGCTTCCATAAGTATCTATCGGTACTATAGGCGCCCAATAGGCGCCCCTGTTACAGCGCCCAACAAATTGTTATCATTATAATTATTGTCGGGGTCCCTCCTGACTGATCTAACGTAGTCTCAAAGGAATCTCATTGATGAGGGGGTGAAGACAGAGACAGACTGAGACACAAACAGAGACCCAGATAGACAGGCAGAGACAGACAGACGAAGAGGGTTATAAAGATCAATGCAGAAGGAATTTGTTGGAAATAATTTGGTTTGTGAATACTATAGGATGTTTAGAGTTAGGCCTAATTGCTGACAACGTTCCTTAATAACACAGTTTAGTCGTAAATTTGCAAGAACATCGTGAACCATGGACCTGAACGCGTTAGCCATTGAAGTGCTAGAAGATCCAATACCGATTGTAAATTGGTTTTAAGAGTATTATATTGGTCACCAAAGTTGCAGACACGCACACACACACACATACATTCTCTTCTACAGACACGTCTGCATGGACTGCTTTATGCACTATTACTAGAGTTAAGCATATTAAAATAATGCTTCAAGTGGTCGTTTGAGTGACCTTCGTTCTCTGCAGTAATATGTTATACGGGTAATACGGCGTATGTGATCACCTACATGTCTACCTAGAGTCACATTAACGACCAACGTGTGGACGTTGATTACAGGAGATTACACCGTTGACTTTCACTCACTGAAATGCTTCAGATATAGAATAGAATATTCTTTATTGGAACCAATTGCAAAAACCGCATTTTGGTGTACAGCAACGTTAAACATGTTTATACAGATAATATACTAATAATATGCTAATATTAGCAGTCTTGTTGTCAAGCCCTTAAACCTCAAGACCAAGACCAAGACCGTGAACCTCAAGACCAAGACCAAGACCAAGACTTTGAACCTCAAGACCAAGACCAATATGTGACTTTTTAGCACGCATTTAAAGGAAAATAACACGCGATTTGATAAAAAAAACAGGAGTTAAGAGCAAACCACTTACCGTTAGGGCAATCGATTCATCGCGTCTAGTGGTGAATGGCAGCTACAACTAAGTAGGCCTAATTCATTTGGCCTTTGCATGACTTGACCCGTAGCGAACATAATCCGCACTTCAGAAACATATTATTTTAATGACTTTGGGCGCATAATAAATGTCATGAATACAATTAATAAATCAACATATATACAAGCATACATGCATAATATATACATGCAAATCAGACAGTCAGCAACATGCATACATACATATCAAACGGTACTACATACATACATATATATGTATTGTATGTGTGTGGGTCGTGGTGGCTCAGTGGTAAGTTCGGCGCCTTGTGACCGGAGGGCTGCAGGTTCGAATCCCACTCTAGCCGCTGCGTACGGACCTTGGGCAAGTCCTTCACTCGCAATTGCTCGTGGCGCTTCGGCGTGAAAATTCCGGCACAGTATCAAATGCTGTGGTCGGGAGCGCCTCTGAGTAGTAGTAGACTTCGAGAGGCGCTATAGAAATATCCGGAATAATAATAATAATAATATACATACATACATACATACATACGTACATATATACATACATAAATACATACATACATACATAAATATATACATACATAAATACATACATACATACATAAATACATAAATACGCACATACATACATACATACATGCATACATACATATATAGATACATAAATAAACAAATGCATACATACCTACATATATACATACGTATCAATCAATCAATCCGTTTATTAAAACACAACTTGCAAGACATAGTTTACCGGCAGGTATTTTTAACAGGTAGTGTCATAAATGGAGACCCCAAAGGGACAAGTCCCGCTAACAGGGGCACCCAGGAAATGATCACTAGCATGACGGACGATTAACATTCAAAGTGTTCGATTTATTTATTCTTAACTAACGCCTTAACCAAATTCAATAACAGCAAAGTAAATGCATAACTCAAGTAATAGTTAAGTACATATTCAAGTAGCACATTTTTATGACCTTTGATTTATGATATAAGACCTTAACAATTTTTTAAAACGACTAATGGGCTGTGCCGAAGTAATCACCACAGGTAAAACATTCCATAGCATAGGGCCATGAAATTTAATGGAAAACCTCTTAGCATTGATCCGTGCAAATTCAGGACGATACATATTAGCATTACGTGTCTTATGAGAATGAATGGAAGCTCCCATCTTAAAGTAGCAGTTAAAGGACGGGGGCAACATGTTATAATGATACCTATACATAAACAGGCAAGTTTGAAACATATTTATTTGGCTTAATGTTAAGATTTGATAATCCTTAAATGTTTGTTTGGAGCTAATACTCCAACGGATGTGAAACACGGTACGTATGGCAGTTTTTTGTAGTGTAATTAGCGGGTGTAGGACAGTTGTATAATTTGCCCCCCAGTTAATGTTGCAGTATGAAATATAAGGAAAGATAAGTGTGTAGTACAAACTTAATAGATAGTTCGAGGGCAGACAATGTCTAATTCGTTTTAGAATTCCTATATTTCTTGCCATTTTCTTTGCTATTTGTAAAATATGTTGTTTCCAGCTTAGGCAGGAATCAATAGTTATACCTAAAAAAAATAAATAAATAAATAAATAAATAAGTAAATAAATATATAAATAAATACATACATACATACATAGTTAAATACACACATAAATACATCAATACATACATAAATACATACAATGCACATACATAAATAAATAAATACATACATATCTAAATACATACAATGTACATTGTACACACATACATGCCTACATACACGTACGGTTCGTGTTCCGCATAGGTATGTCCAGTTAGGCGCCCCAACAGAGTTACTTTAAGAGACAACTTTACAAATGCAAAATTGCTATTACAGTATATGGAAATAATCAACGACCTATTATGAAATAATCGACTCAAGTAAAAATAAGAACTGGCACAATGAACATCGAGTAAAATAATAAGAAAGCGGATGGGAGAATAGTAGTACCCGAAGTCATTCGCTAAGGAGCTACCGACTGACTTGATGAGTTAGCGACTGACTTAGCAACTCAGTCGACTAATTCGCATGCTTATCGACTGACTAAGTCGCTTAGACTTATCGATTAACTTAGCGACTTGCTATCAACTTCTCAGATAATCAGGTATTTCTACTGGACATACCTGATTACCCAACAATATAGTGCATTTTACTGCATACTGTACTGACCGTACCATCATTTCCGTGGGCATTAGATGGGACCCATATGGGCTCTATACGCAGTGATGGGCAATAGTTAACTAAAAAGTTGCTAACTTTTAGTTTAACTAAACTTTTTTAGTTAAGGAAAAGTTTAACTAAAAAAATAGTTTAGTTAAAACCATAGTTTAACTAAAAAATTTTAGTTGCTAACTAAAAAGTTTAACTAAAAAATTCAGCAATATGCAACTATTTTTCCACAGTGAACATTGAACACTGTCAGCAAAAAAACATGTTAACACTGCATGGTTTTAGCATTAACAGCATGTGTTTTCAAATTCATACACTACTTACAGTAGGCCTACACATGTAATTGTATGCCAGAACAGTACACATTGCATAGTTTGAAGGTGAAATTGTCATTGACGCTTTGCATTATTACAGTTCGCTTAACGTCTTTTATTGTGAAAATGTTTGTCGTAAAAAGTTGGTAAAAAGTTGGAAAAAGTTTAACTACTTTTTTTTATTTAGTTAACTTATTTCCAAAATCAGTTGCCAACTTTAGTTAAACTATTTTCTTTTAGTTGGAAAATAGTTATAGTTTAACTAAAAGAAAATAGTTTAGTGCCCATCACTGTCTATACGGGTCCAATCTGGGAGCATGGTCTCCGTTCCATGTGGGCATGCTGACAGAGGACAGACCAATGAGTGTAAAAATTAATATTAACGTGAATTCGTGAAACTGAACGCTTGTTAAATCGAATGATGCGGAGGATGTATAGCAATCCCGATCTCATGGCCAACCGGTTGGCCGAAACTGTTGCGTGCCTCTGTCAGGCAGTTACTGTAGCAGAGAACGAGGATCATGTACTCCGGCACTTATTCCCATTGTGAGAATTGTAGAAATAAGACTGAGGGTTTAGACTTTGATCCAGGTGGAGTTGAATATTTTATTCGTATTTTCTAAACTGTTGTCAGCGAAATTTGAAAGCAGCAGATTTCAACGCTAGCAGTTTTGCAAGTCAAACTCAAATCAAAATCAATTCCTTTGTTAAGAAAATTCAAAAATGAATACATGAGATACCGTGGAAATTTCTTCACTTAGTCAGAGATTCAGAATGAACTACTGTGAAAACAAACCAGCACAACTGAGTGGGTTGGAAACGACCACCCATGGGGTGTGCAATGAAGACTTAACTGCGGGGTCCTAAAAAGACTAGGGGGTTGAACCTCCCAACTCCCCGACAATTCTCACCCTGCTTATCCTCCTCTTCGTCGTAATCATCAACGCCATCTTCGTAATATAATGCATAAATTCACTATACCAAAAAAGACAACGACTATATCCCCGTATTCTCTATTAGAACACTTACTAATAGAGAAAACTCTTCTATAATGTAGGCCTACCAAGTTGCGGCATGTCAGCATGTTTTCTTCAATAAACGAATATTTTATTGTAATGTTGCTCGTCCTGCTGCTGATGTCTTTGTCAAATCGAAACATGGAAACCACGATTGAAACAACAAGTAAAATAGAATAGGTCGCTAACAGTCGCTAGCTTAGCGACTGGTTTCGACTTGAGGGCTTAACGGCGGCGGCGGCGGATGGCGGCGGCGCCTGGACTAGAGGAAGATATACACAACAGTACAACACTACCAGAAAGAGAAGATTAAAATGGATGTCGCATGGTTCGTATGTACAAGGATGGAAGAGACAACAAAGTGAGGATCCGGATCCATGAAGGGATTGCTGTATGGAGATGCGGAACCGACAGGCCCCCACGTGCTGTAGAGCGCAGTGTTGGTCGACTTGGCTAGCTGGACACAGGAATACAGAGCCTCTTGATGTATTCTGGGGCCGAATCGTCCATCGATTATACGTAGTCTTCCTACGAAGAGGATCTGTAATGTAATTCTGTCCTCAACTGGAAGCCAGTGTAGTGTCTCTCGCAAGTTCGCAACAAACAGCTTCCATGCATGTACACCATTTATTCAATATTTCTAGGCCATGTATAAGGAAGATCTTTGTTAAATGACAATGAGTATAACAACTCGGATTTGATGATGAATAAATAAATGTTTGAGCTATCAATGCTGAGTAAACTGAAAATAAGCGAAAAGTATTTATAAAGTTTAACCATTTCAAATTTTAGATACTTTTCAACAGTATTTTCCCATCACTGACCATTGTACAAGACAGAATTGTTCAAATCAAATGATAATTGATGTTTTTCAGTGCGTTTATTTAAGCTATTGGCTTAAATTGGCAACAGTTACTGTTTCCTAGTACGGAACGAGTGAAGCAAACTCGGGATTCTAAATTGCAGCTCCCTCAGCCTCTTCCCATGTCATTTCTCCGTTTTCCAGATCTTGCACGATTGTCGCTCGCCAGGTCTTTCTTGGCCTCCCGCGTCTCCTTTTCCATCCTGATGGAGTCCAGTTCAGTGACTGCTTCGCGATTCTTTCACTGTCTGATCTATGCATATGTCCCAACCAGCGTAGGCGTGTTCTCTTCAACATATCCTCCATTTTTTCCATAGCCGTTCTCTTCCTTATTTATCTTCATTCTTTATCGTATCCTTCCAAGTGACCCCTAATATCCTTCTCTGCCACCGGCTCATCACCGGTGGCAGAGAAGGTTGCCTTCTTATGTTGGCTTCTTATGTTGCCATAAGAAGGCAACATAGAAATAAATTCGACATGACGAAAAACTTAAAGTGCAAGATCGGCACATGAAATGCAAGCTGTTCTAGACTTTAAGTGTAGATTAACGTGAATCATAATATACAGCTGGGTACGACTTACGTATTTTGATCACAGGCTATCACGTTGCTGCCGCCGATGTGGTACCTGCAAAATACCTTATGCATAGGAAGAGGTTTTTGACACTTTATAAATCTAAAATCAATTAACTGATTGACTTGCAAATCCATGGGGTGATTATGTTGCTGAGATGTTCGTTATATAAAAGTACAGGAATGATGAGATACGCCTAGCGTAACTAACAACGCCCAACACAAATGTGTTGTTGTTTTTCAAGCTCTTGGACTGACCTTCAGCTTACAGGTGTCGACAAATTTGAGCTCACGGTCTCTCATTTGCCGACAAATGGTGTGTGGATAAGCCTTTACTAGTTTCGAATTTTGGGGTTATTTTAGGACAAAGAAGTAAAACCAAATAAAATGTGTTTGTGTGCAAAAATGTATGACAGATGTTTGTATCAATTCTGCCAGGATGATCACAAGATGGCGATCGAATAAGTCGCGTGGAGTCACAGCGGTGCCATAAAATTAACAAGTTCGTACTTATAAACTTATCGGAACTCAAATAATGGACTACCGTTTTACTGATAATGATCAACGCGTCTTATAAAAGTAAATGGTTTGACATTTTATAACTTAAACAGCCAGAATTCTGAATGTTTAAATCGAACTGACGCCCACCATGTTTGCTATTTATAGTACAATGACGACGTCCCGTCGCTGATTGTTTACATTCAAAGTAGGGCTCGAGGACATAATTCACTCTAAAGCACAAATACTTTGTTTCTATCGCGATGGCCAAAAAGGGTTTGAAAACGGAAGACCTATTAGAAAGTTTACAAGATGAGCGTATTACGAAGTTCCTCAGCGGCCTTATGGAGAAAAGTCTCACTTCTATTGTTGAGAAAGTCGTAAAATCACTTGCGCAGCAGATTGAGAAAGATATCATGGCAAAAACAGAAACAGTACTGCAGAAAAACAATAGCGATCTTACAGGTAATATTACTGCGATGACAGAGGCCAAGCTCCAAGTACATGCAAAAGAACAGATGGAAATCATCGTATCTAAAACTGAAGATTTACTGCTCTCACATGACAAGAAACAGAATGAACTGATGATGTCAAAAACCGAGAACATTCTACACAATAACTTAGAACTGAATGCAAAGATTCTGAGTCTAGAAAAAGAAAACTATGTGCTCAAATTGAAGGTGGATTCTACAGATAACTACACACGCAGGGACAATCTCATCATCAGTGGTCTTATGATTCCAAATACTTCACACGGAGCTGATCTCGTTCCACCCATATTGGAATTCTTCAATAATTCACTTGGTCTGGACATTGGTGATTCCGATATTTCCGTAGCCCACTACATTCCAGGCGGCCACAAAGGGAACCAGAGGCTGATCCTCGTAAGGTTCACAAATCGTAGAGCACGTGATAGGGTTTATGCAGCCCGAAAGTCCCTACATACCCTGAAGACTACCTCAGCGACTCAAAAGGGAAGCGTCTATATAAATGAACACCTGTCAAAATCCAATTCCTTGATATTTGCTGAAGCCAGGAAGCTGGTGAAACAAAAAATCCTTTATTCCACCTGGACAAGGGAAGGCATAGTCTTTGTGCGCCCATTGGAGGATGCCGGAGATAAACCTACAAGGATAACCTCTCACAAGGACCTGGAAGCATTTATAGGCAAGGAAACGGAGGCACACATTACCACCAGATCATATCAGGAACCTGGACCTCATACCTTTAAGGAAACTTTGATGTCTTAAAAACTTGAGCTTCGTGACAGTTTGAGCTTCATGACAGCAGGGACACGGATTGGATTACTTACATTACCAATTGATCAAGTCGTGAACCTAAAGTTCATACTGATGCCTTTAAATACTTGAACTTCATGACTACAAAGACACAGAAGGATTACCTCTTTCATTCGTCCATATACAAATAAATAACTTGAACTTCATGTCTACAAAAAACACGGATGGATTACTTTACTTTCGTGGTGCACCGTGCTCGTCCTCGTTCACACTTATCCACACACTGGAGAACTGAGTTGATGTTACCTGTTGCCCATGTACAGTGATACCAAGTTCAGTGAGTGCACTCTTATTTTGCTTCCTTGATTTTCTGCCAGAAGGGATTGACTGGATGAATAGACACCAGTGAACTATAACCATTTAGCCAACGGATCGCTTACAGTTTTGGCTTGACTGGTGACTTTTTCGGGCGATAAAGATTCCGATGCTGAAGAGGATCATTCACCTTAAAACCACTTGGCTCTTACTTTACCTCTTTATAGCTGTCATTACCCATCGTCAAAGGACCGGATAAAAATTATGGAAGATTATTAACTGTGCGACGAATCTTAGTCTCTCTGATCAAATCTGTTAAGAGTAACACTTCGTTATACTCGATATTAACTATTCTACAACACTGATTGTGGCCGCTCTGAAGTTGCCTTATGAACACTGTCCTTAGTATTATGCCATAGTTAAGCGACCACTTTACCTAGCTCTGAGGTAGGCTCGAGCATTGGATCTATTCCGTGTTCCATCGCTGATATGATGCACTCAAGTTTAGCTATATTTCTGTTGGTATATCTGTTGGTATGGAAGGTTTGATTACATTTTCTCCAAGGGATGATTGCTATTATCTTTGGATGTTGGGTGAACGATATTATTGCCTGAGAAGAGACTAGGAATACTGAGAATGGTTCACTGTGTTGCACCATACTATCATCCTTTATTTAAGGACACCTGGTTTATTGATGATTTTGTTTTGCACAAAAACTGTGGCACCGATAAACAATGTGGTCCTTTGTCCCAGCTTAGGAAATAGTGTGGACTACTTTTTTCCAGGGGACGATTGCTGTTATCCTTTGATGTTGGGTGAACGATATTATTGCCTGAGAAGAGACTAAAAAATACTGATGATGGTTCACTGTGTTGCACCATACTATCATCCCTTATTCAAGGACACCTGGTTTATTGATGATTTTATTGATGATTTTGTTTTGCACAAAAATCTGTGGCGCCGATAGACAATGTGGTCCTTTGTCCCGGCTTAGGAAATAGTGATGTTATTTAAACGGAATTCATCTGTAACCATGGCCATGCTGTTGCTCCTGCACCTTTCCCATTTACTTGTCCCTCACCACCATAATATTCTTTATATTTGACTTCTCTTCTGTTAACTTTATATAACTAAATAGTTAGAAAGTAACTAACTAAATAGTTTGGTTATGTTTTTGTGTTTTATTTGTAACCAGCAACTTTTGAATTATGCAAGCACAACTCAATGCATTGACTGTGGAAACCATTTCCACTTGCACTGTTTAACTCTATGTGAGGATATCACATGGGCATGTAATAATTGTTTATTTTCCCAATTACCTTACTTTACTGTGGACCAGGGAAACGAAGAAAGCACTACCAAACCTGTCCACCACACACAAAATTTCCCAACGCCCACCTTAGCTTATGACTCACCTGAATTTGTATTTAATCCTTTTGACAGTGTGGAAATAGCAGATAACCCTCTTCTCAGAGAAGATAGCTTGGATCCAGACTTTAATCTCCATAATGAACTCCCTACGCTATCATCGCACTATCTGGAAGTTGGCCAACTAAAATTGTTTCGGGAAAACTTAAAATACCATCGTCCGTTTGGAGTTGCACATGTAAATTGTCGAAGCATTATAAACAAGCTGCCTGATATACAGCTGTTTTTAGAAATAGCGAACATTGATATTCTGGCCCTCACGGAAACCTGGATATGCCAAGATTTTGAGGAACAGATTGATATCCCAGGGTATAATTTTGTCCACAGATCCAGGGAGGATGGGATGGGGGGTGGTGTGGGCTTTTTTGTCAAACTCGACTATAAATTTGATATACTGAAAAATGATGACATAGGCTCACAATTCAGCACTTTTGAGTCAATATTCATCAAAATTGCCCAAGACAAAGCAAAAGATATTATATTAGGCTCCATTTATAGACCTCCTGATACCTCCTTACCGGATTTTAACTCTGATATACAACTCACCCTTGACAAATTAGCTCAGACAAAAAATACAATTTTTCTAGCGGGTGATTTTAACATAAATTTGTTACGCTGTGGAGACCTTCAGATGACCTCAAATTTTTATGACATAATGACATCCCAAAAAATGCTTCCTACAATATTAAGACCAACCAGGGTTACGGAATACACGGCAACTTTAATTGATAACATTTACGTAAATTCATTTATAACCAAACAGGATTCATGTATATGCATTACTGATCTTTCTGACCATTTCCCCATAATACTATATCTAGACTTACAGATTACCCGAGTAAAGACTGAAACAACTGGTCCTAAAAGAACCTTTGACCTTGACTCCAAAGCTAACTTTGCCTCCCTCTTGGAAAATACGGATTGGTCACCTGTTGAATATTTATGTACCACAGACAACCCAAATGCTGCTTATAAACAGTTTATTGACACTTATAAAAACCTATATGACTCGGCATTTCCACTAAAAAATTCTAGTGACAAGCGGTATTTAAAAATAAAGCAACCCTGGATGACAAAAGCCCTGCTTAAATCTTGTAAAAAAAAATCCTCTTTATATAAAAGTTATTTAAAAAATCCAACCCCCACAAATAAAAAAAAATTCTGCTCCTATCGAAACATGTTTAAGAAACTTAGAAACGAGTGTGAAAAATTATACTATGCTGAACAACTTACTCAATGTAACAACAATTTGATGAAAACTTGGAAGGTTATTAAAACTATTCTTAATCCCAACTATAAATCTGTACTGCCTGATTCCTTTAATATTGATAACATTAACGTCAGTAACCCAAGTCAGATTGCAAATGCGTTCAACAACTATTTTTCCAATCTTGGACCTGACTTGGCCTCTAAGGTTCCCTGTGGTAATCTCAATTTTAATGCATTCATGCCTGTCCCACCACCTTGCTCATGTGGAATCCTCCCGACAAGTACAGATGAAGTAAAGGAAATAGTAAATAATTTGAGGAACTCTTACTCAACTGGCTCGGATGATATAAGCCCACTGGTTGCTAAACAAACCATTAGCCCTATAGTAAATATATTGACTTCTATTTTTAACTCATCTCTTCGCTGTGGAATAGTCCCAATAGATTTAAAAACAGCCAAAATTGTAACAGTTTATAAATCAGGTGATAAGAATAAAATCACTAACTACAGACCAATTTCCGTTTTACCTTACTTCTCCAAAATTATTGAAAAATTAATGCAGATCCGTCTCACTACCTTCCTGGAGAAGCTCAATCTTTTAGCACCAATGCAATTTGGATTCAAAGCTAACCATTCCACTTTTATGGCACTATTGGACATCCAAAATAACATAGCTGAGGCAATGAATAATAATAACTACTCAATTGGCATCTTCCTGGACCTTGCAAAAGCGTTCGATACGGTGGACCACTCAATACTAATAAAAAAACTCCAAGGTTATGGAATTAGGGGAATGGCCCTAGCTTGGCTAAAAGACTACCTGGCAAATAGATCACAATTTGTTACTTTCAAAAACTCCTTTTCCTCCGTATTGCCTATAAAATGTGGCGTTCCTCAAGGATCTATATTGGGTCCCTTACTTTTCTTAATCTACATAAACGACTTAGCTCTATCTTCCACAGTTTTTAAATTTATTCTTTTTGCTGACGACACAAATGTATTTCTCAATGACAAATCGATCACAAATTTATTTTCTAGAGCTAATAATGAATTAAAATTAATAACTATTTGGTTTCGAGCAAACAGACTATCATTGAACCTCACGAAAACAAACTTTATAATATTTTATTCTGGGCGAAAAATACCCCCTCCTGAAAATTTGACTATCCTTATTGACAATACCCCTATAGAACGAACTGAGTCCACTAAATTCTTAGGGGTTGTAATTGATTCACGATTAAGCTGGAAAAATCACATTGCACTGGTATCAAAGAAAGTAGCAAAAAATGTTGGAATTTTGAAACGAATTAAACACTATTTACCTTCAGCCATACTATTAAATTTATATTATACCCTAATCTTCCCCTACCTCTCATATTGCAACATCTCTTGGGGTGCAAATTATAAAACCACTTTAAATTCTCTAAGTAAACTGCAAAAAGCTGCAATCCGCACAGTATTTAACACTTGTCGGAGAGCTAGTACAAAACCCATCTTTCGAGAAAAAAGAATCCTAACCCTAAATCAAATTTATGCATTTCAATGTGGTTTGTTCATGTATCGGTTCCAATACAAACTATTACCGTCATCCATGGAAACTTACTTTGTAAGTGGTGCTACGTATCATAAATATCAGACACGTAACATAATGAAATATCGCCCCGATTTTGCTCGTATTAAGGTTAAATGGTTCTCAATCAAATGTCAGGGCCCTAGAATATGGAATGCTCTGCCCATTGATCTTACTTTGGTCAGGCCTATTGGCCGTTTTAAAACACTCCTTAGATCCTACTTGGTATATCAGTCTGCCATATTGTAAGTTGAAAGTGTGTGATTAGATGATAAATTGAGTCCTGATTCCCCTGTTCTGGTGGAAAACTAGAACTGGTACCGCAGTAACCTCTTGTCAATCCTAACGAAAATTTGTGCTTATGTTTGCTGGTATAAATATAAATATTAGTTTTAGTTTAAGAATATATTACTTTTGATTTTTTCTCATTTGCTGGTGAGATCTGTTAATATGTACTAATTTAAAGTGTAATGCAAGAAGGAATTTGTATATCCGTTTCTGCCTGTGAATCTTGGTTGCCCTATTTAGCGGGAAACTATCCCTTTGGGGCTTCCTTTTAAGACGCCCACGTTATAAAAATTTTGACAGTTTCATTTGTACTATTTTGGGTTGTTTTAATAAACGGATTTTTGATTTGATTTGATTTGATTTGATTTGCCAGTTGATGATGGTAATGGTTGGGGTTATTTTAGGACAAAGAAGTAAAACCAAATAAAATGTGTTTGTGTGCAAAAATGTATGACAGATGTTTGTATCAATTCTGCCACCTTTAGAGTGATTCGTTATCGTAACCTCGAGATTTAGACAGCGCCCATAAAGCCAAGTCGCGGGAATCAGCTTATTCACAAGCGCTCAGTCAAAACAAAATCGATATCCAGTTAGGGTCGAAATCGTTCCAGGTCAAGATCACCATCTTCCTCGTTCTCCTCTTCCTCCTCGTCCTCGTCCTCGTCCTCCTCATCATCATCATCATCACCATCACTATCATCACAACCATTACCATCATCACTTCCGTGCCTCTGCGATTTGAAATCGATGACTGCGAATGAGTGGTTATTATATTTTGGTCATACGTCAAGTTCAGTGCTCTGAATCTTCGACAGTTTTCTTGATGCTGTATGTCTACTGCAGCGTTGACTTTCCTTTGCTTCATTTTCTTTTGAATCTGGCACGTAGTGCATACACAGTTTGAAATCGGTCAACAAACATTCTTAGCACAGGAGCAAACAGCTTTCGGGTCACATTTTGTCTTTGCCGCACAGTACTTTAAAAATGTAATTTTGTACAACAGACAAAATAGAAAGTTAGAAATCTGCCTCTACATCAAACATTTCAGCAAACATTTTTTTACAGAGGCTCGGAAATTTTATGCGTCGATATTAGGCTGATTGGTGGAAATACCTCCAGTGGCAGGTCACAGATTAGGATAGAAATATGAAGCTCTTGTCATTCGAAAAAAATAAATGTTACTTAACAAAAAAATATTACATAACGCACCTTGTAGCCAGGCAAACTGTACTTTGTTTATTTGTTTGCTTTAAAGGTTTAAGAGTATTCATAGGCTTTAGCGATATCCATGGAAGCTTCTGGAGGTGAAGACAAGGCCTTCTGGTCCAATTGATGTTGGTACGAATACGCAGCTAGTATAGCCGCCATATTTGTTGCTGCGAAGGCAATGACGGCCAGAATCGAACCCCAGTCATAGTTGTATTCTGGCTGAACGTGCGAATCTCCATCTCGTCGTTAACGACGGTCGCAAAAAGAAACATTCCAAGGAACTGCAAAAGTCCTACAAGAGAATGACGACAAACAGCGATTGTGTAGGCCTACAGGCCGAAATCTGTCTTAATCATTGAGATTCCCAGTTCCACTTCACTCCCCTCAACCTTCCTGAGAAACAGGCGACACCATAGGTCATATATAGGGCACCATAGGACAGAGGGTAAACCCATCACAATACACATTTCAGCTTCCTCTCTTCATTGAGCGCCTATGTTAGGTTTTTGTTAAAGCGGAACTATTTACATTTCTAAACGCAATTAAAACTTATTTAACACTATGTAAAAATAGGGCATAGGGTAAATCGTTAGGGCACAATTCCAATTCCTTATGATCAACCCTGCTTACTTTCTTCCCTTCCTTTCCCAAAAGTATAACGATATTCGCTTGTATTCTGCTCCATGTCCAGGCCCTCTTTTCATTCCTTCATTCTGGAAATTCATATATCTATCCAAAACTATATATTTCCATTAGGCAGACCTCGTGCGTATACAGATTTTCTAATGGTACTGGGGATATAGGTCTAGACACAGTTGTACAGGTAGGCTCTTGAGGAAATAGCACCGGAATCTCTTTAATCATTTGGCATGAACGTACATCAGTCGGCTGTTCTTGTGTGACGCCCTTTTGATCGCTAGATTCATCCATGTGTCTAATTTCCCACGTCCAGCTTTGATCAAGATGGAAACCAGTTCAACGTCGAGAAGGGGGTGGGAGACAAAGCAGAAGAGTAGGACGAAGGCAAAGAGAAACGAACACATAGAGACGTAAAGTGAATGCGACGAGTTTATGAAAGAGCAAGGTGCAGAGTAAGAATAACAGATAGGTAGATAAACACGTAAGCTAGAGAGAGAGAGAGAGAGAGAGAGAGAGAGAGAGACAGACAGACATACAGACAGAGAGACATACAAACAGGCAGACAGACAGAGAAATAGACAGAAAACGAAAATAAAATGAGAAAACAAGAGCAGTAGTGAAAATTAATAAAGAAAAAGAGAATAAAAACACAGCATAAACAACAACAGTCAGTGCAGAAAGCCAATAAATGTAGGGATTTCAAGCTTATAAAGTTATAGAAGCTTATAAAACCACATATATTCCAATCATTTCTTGTAATCAAGCCAAATAGCAGCAGTTACGTGTGTGGAGAATTAGCACGCCAGAAAGCAGGCAAACAGCACAAAAGAAGAAGTAAGTAAGTAAGTTGGCCGACTACGGTTGTTTATAGAGGAAACCTTCATGATTGCAGTTTCAAATAGAGAGACAGAAAACTACATGGTGGCGTAGTTGGCCACATCTTCTGTATACTATACAATCTCAGCAGCTCAAGCACTCCGATGAGTTTCTCCGACGACAACGACTTATGTCTTCCAAGGTCTAGGACTCTAGATCACTGTCAGGTTTCAAGTTTAACGCTCTTGACACCATTCAAAGGAATTCCCACCGTTCAAAGGAAATAAAGTTTTGCCATCATAGCTCCTCTGTAATGCCTTCCTATTTCTTAATTCATGATAAATCAGCGTCCATGGTGAACAATTTATACGTCTCAGCAAGGAACATGCCATCGACTTGTAGCGGATTTGGGCGCTGCATAAATGATAATGAACCTAATTGAACCTAGAGGGGTCCCATGGGGGACACACGGGGTCCTAGGTACCTCACGGGGATCATGGAGGATCCCAGGTATCTCACTGAGGTCATGGGCAGAGCCAAAGGGTCTTGGCGCGAACCCGGGTATCTCACGGAGGTCGTGAGCGGGGCCTAAGGGTTCTGGCGCGAATTGAGGTACCTCACTGAGGTCATGGGCGGAGCTTAAGAGGGCTCCCACGATAAAGGCATAGGGATCCCAGGTACCTCACAGAGGTCATGAGCGGGGCCTAAGGGTTCTGGCGCGAACCGAGGTATCCCACTGAGGTCCATGGGCGGAGCCAATGGGTTTTGGCGCGAACTCAGGTACCTCACGGAGGTCATGGGCGGAGCTTCAGGATCCCATGTGAAAGGGACATAGGGATCCGAGGTACCTCACTGAGGTCCATGGGCGGAGCAACCCGAGAGGAGGGGTTGGAGTAGGGGTTGCGAAGGGGGTTGTTGGCGCCACAAACCCATATAAAAGGGGGCTTGCGCAGGGCTCTGCGCGTTCTGTTGGGGTTTTGTTCTCGGGTTTGATAGTGCAGTTCTGTGAGTTGATTATTGCGTTGTCGATAGTTTTATAGTTTTATTCGTTCATTTTGTCCGGAGTATTTCTGTATTTTGGTTTGCGAGTATTGTGTGCGTTGAGTGTGATCGTAATTGAGGCTGTTTTGAATCTCTTGAATCGATCTGGAATATATTTTGTCTGGCGAGAGCCTAAAGGAAATTCAGTTCATTTGGATAATAAAAGAAAAGTGTTTCACAAATTACTCGTCTGATCACATGTGTTCAAGAAGTCGGTCTGTCGGACTTGCCTATGCCCTTCGACAAAAATCGGAGGCCTTATCCACGCGTAGCAGCAGTAGGATAATCATCACCACTGCCGCGCCTGACGAGAGAGAGACACAGACCAATTTTCGCCACAGACTGATGCTTGAGAATTGATTTTCAACTGCATCGCAGTACATATTTTAAAGGATTTTGACTACTGGGACAAGGTCGTCCACGACTAGAGGTTTTGGGGGCGTCGTAAGCTCCCTTAGCGGGGTCTGGGTGAAGCCCCAACCGACAATACCATTTTAGAGCATTTGCTGCCAAATGGAGCCAGTTTTACCCACTTTAATTTACCAAATTTTCTATGCGTCAATTTAAACAAAAACTGAAACTCTATCTCTTGGATGCACTCACATGACTGCATTAGACCTATGTGTTTATTTGCACAGGCACCGTTGTTTTTTTTCATCTCTTTTTAACTAATTAAAATTGATCTGTTTACCTTAGTTGGAATCCATGTGTACTGATAGTTTAGTTCTTTAGTTAAGAGTTCTATTATTGTTTCCTTTACCTGCTGATCATATAACTTGATCGATGTTACTGCTAAAAGTATTGATTGTGCTGCCATTTACTTGTATTACGATAAATGTTAAGTAGGTGGCCCTGCCAGTGTTGGGTATGAGTTAACTCATATGAGTTTAAACTCACGAGTTAACTCACTTGCTGTGATTTATGAGTTTGAGTTAACTCACCTTAAAGAGTGTGAGTTATGAGTTTGAGTTAACTCATATTTTCTGTGAGTTTGAGTTTAACTGTCAATTATTTTAAACTCAACTCACTCTTCGGCACTCGGCACATATTATGTTGAAACAAGCCTTTTTTATATCGTCGGCTTTCCATACTGGTGAGTGGTGACGGCAGGGAGGGTCGTAAACACTGCTAGAGGACAGTATTTAAGCACTGCATATTTTGTATATTGTGAACAGTTAAGAACAACATGGCTGAAGTACCGTGTATTCTTGATGGAAAATATTTTTCTGTTACAAGTAGGCGTCATGGAAAAATTGTTGCTCGATTAGAATGTGCTAGTATGAAACGTATGAGTTTATGAGTTAACTCATTTAACAAGTGAGTTTGAGTTAACTCATTTCACTTAGGATGAGTTGAGTTTGAGTTTAAACTCATTTTGAGGTGCGTGAGTTGAGTTTTGATTTAACTCATTTCTTGTGTGAGTTTACCCAACACTGGGCCCTGCTAAGCGGGATCAAGATCCCTTTTGGGTCTCCTCTTCTTGCCAAAGTTCAAACTTTTATGTTGTATTTTCCTTGTACTTCAAATGGCTTCAATAAAAGGATTGATTGATTCTATCAGTATACATATATCTCTATTTAAGTCATGCAAGTTTAAGTTTGAAAATATGACATATCTTCTTCGGTTCCCCAAGCCCAACTGAATTTCTACCGTGCTCTTCCAAATGGACTGTGAATCTTTAATATTCCACTGGTAAAACAATTGATGTAACTAACCAAGTGACAGGCTCAGAGGCGGCGATTTCTTTTGACAGGTGGGGGACACGAGACACGGGACACTTTCGAACTGATCTGGGCAAAAAAGAGGAAAACAATTTTGAACCTTTTTGGCGTTTCTTCAAAATTCGGCAGAAGAACTTTATACTGTGTTCCCCACAGTTAAAGGTGGGGCTTTGTCCCCCTCGGCCCCTCGGCATCGCTGTCCCTGGACAGGCTGAGTCACTGTGACGTAGTGGAGGAGCTGCAGCTTCAACAAACAATGATAGCTTTAACTACAGCAAGCACATCCAAATTTTGTCCAATATAGATATGCAAAGAAACTAGTAACATTCTATAAATGTTTGCCAGTGCCGGTCGTAGGGGCGCGAGAACCGTGCAGTCGCACGGGGCCCGCAACTTTGGGGGCCCGAAAATGTCACAGAAAATTAACATGAAAAAGACACCCTAATAATAATACTATGGTTTCCATTAAATCTTCTCTTTCGTCAATAAAATAAAAGTCATCTTCCTCTATACCTCAGAATCTTCGTGTGTAGTTAAATTTGACTTGTATTACTTGTTAACAATCTACTAAAATAAAATGATTAGCAATGAAAAACAAATTAGACTTGTGTTATGGAGGGCCCGCAAAGCCCTGCACGGGGCCCGAAATATCTTAAGGCCGGCACTGTGTTTGCTAGGTGGGTGGACCCTTACAGAATGTAACTATAGCATTAGTCAGCTATTGTAATCATTACTGTTTTAGTCAAGACAGAGTTCGGTCACAACAACTTCTCAGGGTAGTGGAATGTGGAAAAACTTGTGCGCATAGAACTGCGTAGAGTAAAAGTCCGGATCCGATCATCCAAATGTCCTCCGCGTCTGTCTTTGCTAGTAAGGAATTTGGTTATGCATGGCCTCGGGTCAGAATAGGCCCTATGCAGTGCCAACTCCACTGAGTGTTATCAATGGCCGATCATTAACGGTATCCAAATACATTGACAGTCGATGGCTCATTCTCAGATAGTGAGAGATCATTTGTTCTACTTGCATAGAATGTGGAGCCACTGACAGCCAATAGCTTACGTAGACAGCCATTGGTTGCTTGAAAAAACCTAGCGCGTGCACCGGTCCCAGAGATATAGGTAGACTTGTGTATCACGTGTTAGCTATTTTATGTATTTATGGCGTGCATCGATTCGATTTTCAGATAATGCTTAATTGCTTGAATATTTCGAATTAGATAATAATTTAATATTGTAATATAACATTAAAAGTAGATTATTACCTGGGACAAATCACCCAAACTACTGGGACAAATCCTAAAACTACTGGGACATTTGTCCCACTAGTTAGTAGTTATACAGCTAAAATATGCCCTGCTGCATCGTAGACTGAAGAAACTGAAGCAGTTGAAGCAAACAACGCAAAGTGACACAACAGAACGTAGAGCAGCCACCAAGCGATTAGTTTCTATGGCTCAGAGCTTTTCAGAGAACTTCAGAAGAAAAAACTACTTTCATGTCACAAATAACATAGCATTTCACTAACCTGTCACCATAAATTATTCTTTAATCTATTTAATTTAATCTATAGTCTAATTACTCCTAGAGCGTCTTCGTCACAGCGCGTAAGACATGAATTGATACTCGCTTCCAGTGGAATATTAAAGATTTACAGTCCATTTGGAAGAGCACGGTAGAAATTCAGTTGGGCTGGGGAACCCTAGAATCAGGCTACGGTTCAAATCAAAAATCAAATCAAAAATCCGTTTATTAATACAACCCAGTAGTGCAAGACAAAACAATAACATTTTTGTAGTGTAGTGGGTGTTATAACAGGATGCCCCCAAGGGATAAGTCCCGCTACTTGGGGCACCCCACGATCACAGGCAGAACGGATATGTATGTCTTATGATAACTAGTAAGAGTTAACTAGCTTAACTAATAAATCAACTAAATTCAAAATTAGATTGTGATTGCAATTATGTACATAACAACAACTGTATATTAGATTTACACAGTAGATGGTCGAACCATTATAAGCTGAAGGTGTCTATCTGCTGTACATTATATTATTTACAATGGATTCTGAAGCATACCAGCTAATCAGTCAGTTCATTATTTGGGTTCATTCAAATGGGAATGATGGGTGTTGCAAATTGATTTATTAAGTAGGATCTTAGTAACAGTTTGAACCGTTTAATGTGCAAGGCCGAGGTTATTTCAATAGGTAGGGCATTCCATAGTCTGGGGCCCTGGCATTTAATTGAAAACCTTTTTACGTTTATGCGGGCAAATTCAGGTCGATACTTTGAAGCATTTCGAGTTTGGTATTGATGATGAGCGGAACCCATACTGAAGTAGGAGTTCATGGATGACGGTAGTTGTTTGTAATGAAAGCGGTACATGAATACGCTACATTGGAACATATATATTTGAGTTAAGGTTAGAATGTTATTTTCTCTAAATATGGGTTTTGTGCTGGCTCTCCAATGGGTATTAAACACAGTGCGAATCGCAATTTTTTGCAATTTGCCTAGGGAATTTAGGGTTGACTTATAATTTGCACCCCATGATATGTTACAATAGGAAATATAGGGAAAGATTAAGGTGTAATATAGGTTTAGTAATATAGGTGTGGGCAAATAATGTCTTACCCTTTTCAGTATACCGACATTTTTTGCTACTTTTTTTGAAATTGAAGTGATATGAGCTTTCCAATTTAATCGTGAATCAATTATGACTCCTAAGAATTTAGTTGAATCTGCCCATTCTATAGGAGCTTTTTCAATAAGAATGGCTAAACTTTCAGGAGGGGGGATTTTGCGACCAGAATGGAAGATTATGAAATTAGTTTTCTTAAGGTTTAATGATAATTTGTTCACTCTAAACCACAAAGCTATATTTTTTAGTTCACTATTTGCTCTAGCGGATAGTTTGATGATCGAACTATCGTTGAGAAATACATTCGTATCATCAGCAAAGAGTATGAATTTAAAAGCCGCGGATGACAAAGCAAGGTCATTAATATATAATAGGAAAAGTAGGGGACCTAATATTGAACCTTGGGGAACACCACATTTCATAGGCAATATGGATGATGAAGAATTTTTAAAGGTGACAAATTGGGTTCTATTTGCTAGGTAGTTCGTTAGCCATGTAAGAGCCATCCCCCTAATTCCGTAATACTGGAGTTTACAAAGAAAGTACCATGATCACTCACCAGAGTGTACGGTTGGTACAGATTGTACGCAAATTTTATAGAGATCAGTAAGACGACAAATTGTAGGATAACGGATAACTACAAAAGCATTCCTTTAAGTTATTTGAACAATTATTTTCTCATCAATCATTGACGTCGACGAAGTTAGCCACTGAAACTACATTGATTGATGCTACTCTCGAGTAGATTTCACAGATGTATCATCTGCATATGCGCAAATTTAATCCCTTTGATGGTGGATAAGGTGATCTGGTGAGTGATCATGGTACTTTCTTTGCCAAGTATTTTAACTCTTGAGTTGCCTATACGTAGGTTTTGTATTTGATGTTTATATATGTAAGTAAAGTAAGTAAGTAAGTATATTCTTTATTACACCATTAGCAAACGCACAATGGGACAGAAGCTAGAAGCATTGATTGTAAAACATTGAAGTAATAATAAATTGAAATAAAAATGATAAAATAAGTAATTAAAAAAGCAAGTGTTTTCTTATCATTTATGCAGTAATCTAGCAATGTAACCCTTCCCCGTCAAAGGATCACATCGTGGTATCTCGCGATTATGCCGGCGAGGTCGAAGATAATATCCGGTAGATCGTATCGGACGCTGGGCGCTGACAAAAAGGGATGAAGGGTTACTGGAGAGAACAGAGATGAGAATGCTACGATGGATACTTGGGATCTCACTGAAGGACAGGAAAAGAAATGTGGACATCAGAAAGAAGCTCGGGGTGGCATGTATAACTGACAAAGTACGAGAGACCAGGCTGAGGTGGTATGGACATGTAATGAGAAAAGAGGATGATAGTTGTGTGAAAAGAATCATGAATGCAGAGGTATACGGACGCCGCAGCCGGGGACGACAGAGGAAGAGATGGGAAGACACGATACAACAAGACCTAAAACTCCTAAAACTGAAGAAAGAAGATGCTCAAGAAAGAAACAAGTGGAAGAGAAGGATCCGAGTGGCTGACCCCTCTCCAAAGAGGGATTAATTCGAGCCTGAAGGAAAAGAAGAAGAAGAAGAGATCGTATCGGAGGGAGCAAATCATGGAGGACATGCCCTGGGTTCTGAAGGATTGCTGCAAAGAGAGCATCGTCCGCCTTAGAACACAACAGGTCCAATGTAGGGGAAAAAAAGTGACCAAGGCGCTGAAATATATCTATCTAATCAGATCATTCGGACCCTGATCACTCTTTAGAAGAAATAAAGTGTATAGAGGGATATGAACAACTTTGTCTTTCAATCGAACAAGTTTTTGTCTGATAGGAAATAATCAACATACTCAGACATTATTTAAAGAACGACTTCTAGATTATTAAAATCGCAATTTATACGTAAGCTTTATACGTATGGGGAGCCTTACAGGTAGATCTAGAGAGATCATTGATGTAATGCAGAGAAGAGCAATAAATATCTTGTGTGTTCAGGAGGTCAGATGGACCGGACAGGGAGCCAGAGAGCTGGGAGATGGATTCAAGCTACTGTTTAGTGGAGGTGGAAACAAACAGAATGGAGTGGGAGTGATATTGGACCCTGAGTTTAAGGAGAAGGTGGTGGATGTGACAAGAGTTAGTGACAGACTTATGGCTCTAAGACTGGTGATACAGGGGCAGATCATCAATGTGGTTTCTGGATATGCCCCGCAGACTGGATGTACACAGGAGGAAAAGGACAGGTTCCACGAAGACCTGGAAACCTTGATTAGAAACATACCGAACACGGAGCACCTAGTTGTGGGCGCCGATATGAATGGACATGTAGGCATAGAGGCTGACGGATTTGAGGAAGTACACGGAGGTCACGGTTTCGGTAGAAGAAATGAAGAAGGAGACAGATTATTAGAAGCTGCACAGGGATTGGATCTGGCTATTGTAAACACATACTTTAGAAAATCAGATGAACACCGAATAACATACCGCAGTGGAAGAAATGCAAGCCAGATTGACTACTTACTGGTGAGGAGGGAGGATAGAAAGCATATACGTGATTGCAAAGTTATACCAGGAGAGGCAGTGGTCAGCCAACACAGGGTACTGATCATGGACATGATGGTGCAAACTCAACATCAGAAAAGAAAACAGATCAAGCAAAAGGAACGTATCAGAACTTGGAAACTGAAGGGAGATATAAAAGATGCTTACAAACTGGAGGTGCAGGCACGATTAGCTGGAGCAGAGGAGGTGACATGGGACAAACTGAAAAGCGGCGTGCTGGGGGCGGCAAAGCAGGTGTGTGGAACAACAAAGGGACAAAAAAGGAAGGAGAGAGATACTTGGTGGTGGGAGGCAGAGGTGCAGACGGCAATACAAAGCAAGAAGACCGCCTATAAGAACTGGCAGATGAATCGACACGATGATGGACGGAAAGCAGAATACAAGGCAACCTGTCGGGAAGCTAAAAGGTCTGTGGCAATAGCCAAAAATAGGGCGTTACAACATATGTACCAGGAGCTAGACACCAAAGAAGGGGAGGGCAAGATATATAAAATAGCAAGGGCAAGACAAAGAAGTCGACAAGATAAACAGTCAGTAAATGTTATTAAGGACAAGAATGGTAAAATACTCATCGATGAGGAGGCAATCAGATCCAGATGGAAAACATACTTCGAGGAACTGCTAAATGAAGAAAACCCAAGGGAGCCTCTACAGGAGACCAACCCTGTAGCAGGACCAGAGATGGAAATCACCTATAAAGAGATTGAGACAGCAATTGCAATGATGAAGAACAACAAGGCACCGGGGCCATCTGGAATGACGGCCGAAATGTTTAAGGCACTGGAACAAAATGGGGTTGAATGGTTATATGTCATCTTAAACAACTTCATGAAGCAGGAAAAACTACCCCAAGATTTGAAAGAAAGTGAAATACTAGCGTTATACAAGCAGAAAGGAGATGTGCTGGAATGCGGGAATTACAGAGGAATCAAATTGTTGGAGGTCGTACTCAAGGTGTATGAAAAGATCATTGAGAGGCGTATCAGAGAGCGGGTTGAGCTACATGACAACCAGTTTGGCTTCAGGCCAGGGAGGGGTACAACAGATGCAGTGTTCATACTGAGACAGGTACAGGAAAAGGTTTTAGAAGGAAACAACAAAAGATACTGGACCGTCGTGGATATGGAAAAAGCTTTTGATAGAGTTCCAAGGGATGTCGTTTACTGGAGTTTGAGGAAGAAGGGAGTCTCGGAGGTAATTGTGCGCTTGGTAAAGTCAATGTATGAAGGTGCAAGAACAACAGTGAGGAGCAGTATAGGCAACACAGGAGAATTCGAGATACGAGTGGGTGTACATCAAGGATCGTGCCTGAGTCCTCTACTGTTTATTATTGTGATGGATGCAATATCAGAACATGTAAGGAGAGAGGTACCTTGGGACATGCTGTATGCGGATGATCTTATACTGGCGGACGATGCAGAGGCGAAGATGCAAGCACGTTTTACAGACTGGCAGATGGCAGTGGAGAGCAAGGGTCTTAAGATAAACATCAATAAAACAGAAACCATGGTCTGCTCAAAAACAACGGAAGCAATTGAGATCAGAGACATTGCAGGAAAGTCACTGAAACAGGTTGAAACATTTAAATATCTGGGATCAACCATGAATGCACAGGGTGGCTGCGAGCATGACATCAGGAACAGGATTAAGGTGGCTTGGCAGAAATGGAGAGAACTAACGGGAGTGTTGTGTGACGCCAAAATGCCAACTCAACTCAAGGGAAAGGTATACAAAACAATGGTAAGACCGGTGATGCTATATGGAGCAGAGGCCTGGGCGCTGACAAAAAGGGATGAAGGGTTACTGGAGAGAACAGAGATGAGAATGCTACGATGGATACTTGGGATCTCACTGAAGGACAGGAAAAGAAATGTGGACATCAGAAAGAAGCTCGGGGTGGCATGTATAACTGACAAAGTACGAGAGACCAGGCTGAGGTGGTATGGACATGTAATGAGAAAAGATGATGATAGTTGTGTGAAAAGAATCATGAATGCAGAGGTATACGGACGCCGCAGCCGGGGACGACAGAGGAAGAGATGGGAAGACACGATACAACAAGACCTAAAACTCCTAAAACTGAAGAAAGAAGATGCTCAAGAAAGAAACAAGTGGAAGAGAAGGATCCGAGTGGCTGACCCCTCTCCAAAGAGGGATTAATTCGAGCCTGAAGGAAAAGAAGAAGAAGAAGAAGAATTTATACGTAAGCTTTCTATGTCACAGTCTGATACGAGCATTCGTGAATACATACACAGCCTTCTACAATAACTGTAACACTACCGGTAGCTAAGGTCATTCGAAGACATTTGTAAAGCCAATTTCCAGGACTTCTAGAACCAAACATCGTGCAGCACACATTTCTTGACTACTGCACCTTTCATAGTTGTGATTTAAATACAAAGCTATGATTTTCAGCTGTGCCAGTAATCAACTTTGTCGCAGTTTTCTAAAGACGGTAGCGTGCTTATAATATTATGCTATCAAACTTCCAAAGGTACTACCAAAATGCCTATTTATTCCGACTGCTACTTAGTCGCAATTTATGACTTTACTTTCGACCGTAAATGAAATGTTAGACCTACAACAACAATTAATTCAGTCAGAGGCTCTGCAAGTTGTAAGTTTTTAATCAAATCAGCAGAGTTTTTATTGTATTTAGAGAAACGAGAATTCATTGAAACACCGTTAACGTATAAGCAGAATATGTTAAATCGAGACTCTACATTGTTTCAAGATATTAATGAGTAATTAAGATTACCTTTGCTCCTACCGTTACCTAATTTGCAAGTCAACGACTTATGTATGCAATCAATAACAAATCCAACCCTTGTTTCTAACACTACATTCAACGCCTATTCTGGAGCCAGTTTTTGTTTGACGTCAGCACTGTCACCAACTTCCTCCTCCTCCTGCCCCGTGTTTGCATTCTCCTTATATGTTTCCCATAAAGCGCAGGTGATTTCCGTTGTCGTTATGTTATCTGTATTATGCTCTATCAAACGCAGAAGTAAGCATCCGTCTTGTCGCAGGTAATCGCCGACGAAATCCTTCACATCGTTATCGTTGTATCTTCTTCTGCCAAGGTTCAGATGATTCGTAATGAACTTAGAACGATCGCATCGGAAGATGGCTCTGAGAAGCCAGAGGAAGAGATTGACGCAACTGGCGCAGGCCACGAAGACCATCCAGTACCAGAGGAATATATAAATCTTTTCGTTGAACAGGTTAAGCGGAAGCACACACTGCAGGGTGTATCGATGTACGTTCGTCATGTCCTGGCCTCTGATCTCGAAGTCGCAAAGAGTGACTCGAGGAAAGGCGACGTAACTCTCTTCCAGCCAAGTCGTCTGGTTCTGCACCATCTGGTGGACAATGTCGAAGCCAAAAGTGTTGTATTTCATTGACAGGACGACGTTCAGTAGAAACATCTGACCGATCGCATTTCCAATATAGCAGACTTTGGAGAAGAGGAACAGCAACAGAAGGTAGTTGCCCAACCTGTTCAGAAATTGAACATAAAATTTAATATATTATTTGTGGCCTATACATCATTTCTATATCGTGACACATTTCCCCTATCAACCGCCTCAATTTCTCAACCATTGTAGTTTCCAACCTGTCATATTATTATATCTATGTAACTAATTGAACGAACTAGCATCTATGATTCGTGACTCCAGATTCCGCAACTTCGTGTGAGTTGTAAACTTATTCTCAAAGTTGTACACTTATGAAGAACGTTGTTCCTTTGCCGTATATTAACCTGAACATGAGAACAGGTCTAGGTTTAGGAACATGGAAACCTCCAGCTTGGCCACAGCTAACACCTGAGACTGAAAGTTACAACTAGTGTAGGCATTCTAGTAAATCCTGTTTCAATCGCAGAAAGCTCACCCGTTAGTAAGTGGGCAACGATAAATTTATACAATTTATTATGTCTTGCTTCTGTTCTTAATTAACAGCTGTTTAACACTATAACGACGAGAGAGTAGCAGAAGTGACTGGGAAACCAATGCAGCTCGTCGCTAAAGTGCTAACTGATTACATATTAAATTAAGAGCAGAATGCTAATGCGCATCGATTATATCGTTGGATGACATTCATTCGTAGATTTATATAGCGCCTCTTCAGAAAACTACTCAGATGCTCTACCGACTCCAGCACGGCCAAAAAGAACTGTTTTCGAGCGGTCATAGAATGTGTCAGAGGAAGACATAGGAAGTAAGGCCAGCTCAGGAGGAAGGCCATGCTATACGGTCGAGCCGACAATCGAGACGGCGCGGGTTTGTATAATTGCAGTACGGCCAAACGGGACTGAGAGCACCCCTCTCTTCGCCGAGCGGAGGACGCGAGCAGTCCGAGAAGCGACAAAGGCCGGAACAGGTCTAACAAGTAAAATGGAGCGAGATCCAGCTGATACCGCAATCCAGGGAGGTGATCCCATATTGTATGCGCTGTCCGATAGGGAGCCAATGCATGAACTAGCCTTTTTCCGCAGAGTCTGCAGCAGGTGGCTGAGACAAGGCTCTTGCAGTCGCACGAGAATCCTCCACTCTGGTTCTGATTGCACAGGAAGCGATTCATCTGACTCGTCAACATCTTCAGCGTATCCTCTCTATTCTCCGCGTTATCTGTGTGAGAAAACGTAGCAGCAGAGCACAATATGCTGTCGGCATCAACGCCTGCTCTGCTGTTGAACGCGTGCCAGACGAGGGAAGGTAGGTAGAAGAGAATGGCCTGTCCTATGAGAATGAACGGTATCCATTGGTAATAGGTGATCATCTGCTTTTCCGAGGTCGTATCCAGTTGAGTCGGGACATCCTTTGACCATGGAATGTAGTAGGTGTTCTTTATCCAGCAGTAGTTCGTGGCGAACTTCGTGTGGCTGCCCTCGAAGTGGACCGGGGTCCAGCACGTCATTGGTTTGCTGAGAAACTGATTGGCTAAGACGAAGATCGCGAACATGACAAGCAGTACGACAGTGTAACGGGAACTCAGTCGATCACAGATGTCATCGTCATTCGAACCTCTCGCACTAGGAGCGCCCTGGACTAGTCCAACGAGTGTATCCATCTTCAGCTACAATACATAAGTACATGTAGAGAAACAGAGCATCAGATTCAATCAAATGTAACAGGACGGAACATAATTTAATGGAACATAATATATGTGAGCTAAAAAGAAAGGTTCTATCAATATAAGCTTACAATGCGTAAATACACGTAGGCCTAGTCAAGGAGAGCATCGGAGTACAATATAATATGAAAATAATATACTAATTAATTAAATTCACTTCTGCAACGGAACAGAATAGAATGGTAGAACATATCAGAATATACTAGAATAGAATAGAAGAGAATGAAATAGAATAGGACAGAGAATAGTATATTTGAGTCTAAAAAAATAGAATATCATACACTAGAATCAACGATCAATCAACGAAATTTTGTATTTATATAGCGCCCCTTCAAGGCGACTACTCAGAGGCGAATACTCAGAGAATATAATAGTATATTAGAACGTAATAGAACGTATAAGTCTCTTCTAGCTCAGTCCGTCTTCAGTGGACTTGATGTTCAAGTGTCTGTGAGGTGCCACAGAGTGACGCCAGCCAACGTCTTCTTCGGCCTTCTAAACCAACGCTCAGACTGAGTGGGAGTTGAAGTTGCAACTATCTGCAGCGGTCATTTAGACGTTTGTTGTAATTCACTTAATTCACTGCTGCAAATGAGAAGCTTTACTTCGTTACTCCTTCATTTCTAAAAAATTACTACATTTTCATCTGGCATTTATTATCAGTATAACACTGTCACCAGGTGTTTATTAGAGCCAACCTAAATAAGAGCAACAATGAGAATAGTGTGAATACAGTCGAAACATGGTAGACTCGGGAGAACAGCAGTCAATGGATAATCCGAGAGCCAATATTATAGAATTCTCAAAGCATAAATGAGAGTAAGATAGTAAATTAGAGGATCAGTCGGTGAAGGATAATGTGAACTTATGATAAGCGAAGGGTGATTAGTTAAATTAGATAATTAAATGAGATAAAGACTGGAGCCAAAGTCCTCGGCTATTAATTAGTTGCGGCGTTAGGTGGTCGACAGCGTAGTTTATATCCTTGGATATCTCCTGATCAAGCTTAACGATCAAGTGGTAGTAGAGATCATGGCCAAATACTAGAGAACAAATACTAGAGAAGAGGCTTCTGTTAGGTATTAGTCCAGGCAATTTAGAATTGGACCTGGGGTGTCCATAAAAAATTGCTGAATAACATATCCAAAATTAGACAAAATCGGAATGGGGGAACACTCCCAAAATGAATTTTAAAATGACGGATTGGGGTTTCCTAAGAAATACCAATAATAATACAAATAATTTGCAATTAGAGCTGGGCAAAATGATTCGCAAGCTGTTTAAACGGTTTCCTGTTCAGAAAACATTGCTGAATAACACATCCAAAATTCGACGAAATCGGAATTGGGGAACACCCCCAAAACAGAATTTGAAAGTAGCGGATTGGGGGTTTTCTGAGAATAATAATACAAATAATTTGGAATTAGAGCTGGACAAAATGATTCACAAGCTTTTTAATCGGTTTCCTGTCCTGAAAGCATTGCTGAATAACATATCCGAAATTTAATGAAATCGGACCACGGGAACACCCCCAAAAATGAATTTCAAAATGGCGGATTGGCAGTTTCATAAAGAAATACCAATAAAATTAATTTACACTTTAACCCTGTACTTGGCATGTGGACCCGTTTGGTGTAGGAGGAATATCTTACTTCCACTTAGTCAATGGGTCCCTAGACATGAAAAATCACCGAGGGTCCCTAGACATGAAAAGCATGTCGGCCAAATTGCCACGAATGACGATATGGCCAAATCCAATATGGCCGCCGTCGACTATATTGGGAAATTCACCTTTTTGGTTTTTTTACAGTATATACACTTGTAATACTTCCAATGTCACTGATTTCGGTATGTAGAATTCATTTCTGAAATTGTTTTCGCCAGGTTCAGTGGATATTTGAGCTAAATTGCCTGGAGGTTATGTATATACATGCATATATATTTACATATATATATGTATGATAATCGATATTTCTCTTTGTGTCTCTCTTTGTTCTATCTGATTTCAACCTGGATTTCCAATCGATAATGATTTTTATCTGGATTTCTCTCGAAGCGACCGTCAACTGTTTCCTCGGACATTGAGCGCCTCTGAGAAGTTCCCTGGAAGGGGCGCTATATAAATCCTCGAATGAATGAACTGCGATAAAGGCGCTATAGAAGTCATTAGTTAAGACTGTTGCACTTTGTATTCCGTCCTCTACTGAGTCTTTGTTTATTCTTTTCGTTCAAATTCTATCACTGGTCTTCCACTTTGCCTCTGAGTATATCTAGCTCCCCTTCTCTATCTCTGATTTTGCCCTGTGCCTCTGTTGCTGACTGCTTATCTCTGTGTATTTATGCCTCTCCGTCGGTTCTCTCTTTTCTTCTCTCCTGGTCTTCTTCTCTGTCTATTGACAGTCGTTAATAACGAGCAAATTGAGCAATAGCATGAATTAGATGATGTCGAAAAATTGCAGTTTTTATTGTATATATCCAACAATGGGGCACGAAATTGAGCTTCTCCCATAAATTCTTCCAAGAACTTTTACTTTAGGCTATCCATAAGTTACAATAATTATGCCTGGAATTTGTGGATCCCTCACCGAAACTTCACCCTGAATGTTTTAACTGAGTCTTTTTAGCGATACTCTCAAATAAAAGTATTATGCAAAAGAATCTTCAGACAAAAGTCTTTTCAATAAGAACATTCAGAAGCCTCGTGAAAGAATAGTCGCAATCTCGAATCTCGAAATTTCTACAGAGCCCACAAGAGCGAAGTCGCCAGCTTATTCACAGTCGAGCCAAAGAGTACCTCTAGGAACTCTTGAGTGCGAGTTTTCTCATTTGGTCGACTAGTACTTGTTCTAATTATTGTTGTTAATGCTTTGGGCAGGATGATGGAAGGAGTGTAGGCCTATGTGTTCAGTGCGTTATGCAACTGAACCTTTGAAGTTAGAGATACTCAACAGGGTCTGTGGACTATTTATATTGCTTATGAAACAATTCTACTGCTTGAATTGATCTTAAAAAATGGTAGAACTGGTCTGAAGCGGTTTGATTATACTCACTGTTTAGGCACACAATGCTTCACAATTGGGGTTGATGGGGTGGGTTTTGTTTGCTTTGTTTTGTCTTGTTGATGCTATAAATAATAATGGACACGACACTTAACGAACTGCTCCACTGGTTTTAAAGATTTATTGTAACTAGGGGGCCCTATTAGCGGAACGGTTCGTTCATTTGGATTCTTCCATTGTCACTGCATGTAGCATGTACTTGTTATTTTCATGCCTATATGTTTATGGTGAACAATAAAGCATTTTGATTTGATCTTTTAGCCTACATTACTGACATGGAAAACTTACTCTACAGTACTGATATCGGCGACTTTCTCTAAGTTCTCTTCATTCGCTTTTGTGAGTTTCTAAAGGAATTATATAAATCCCCAGACGCCTACATAAATTACTTTCCATCATTTTGAGTCCATCATCTGAATTCTCGTAATGGAGACAGGTCCTCTTTTCACTTAATGCTTTTGTCATATTGATAGATTAGCTCAAACCGCTGCTGGCATAGGTCGTATCTTTCGTATTGTAATTATAACACGTTTTGCTCGATTTGGACGTCGAAGTTTATCTCGTGCAAAGTTTGCTCGACAATTCTCGTATATTTGGATTGCATTAATGTCCGAGTCCACATTCAACAATAATTCTCGAGCCCGATTTTGTTCTAGTTCTCCCGCTATTCAAACGCTTTCTATAACCGAAGCTGGACCGCCATTTTGAATGTGTTTGACTGGAAACAGGTTGAGTTTTAAACTTTCGAGCACGAGCTTACATTCTGTCTGCAACCGGAAACTCTAGGATTCGGATATGTAGCAGGGTCTTTCAGAGTCCTTCTGTATGCAACGTCATGTCATCTACAACGAACAACTTAGCCTCTGATGAATGTCCGTTCTGCATAGACCTATTGTAATTGTAGTTGTATTCTGACATTTTTTGGCGTGAAGGATTAAAATAACGCGGCGCACTCAACCATCAGCTCAGAAAGTATCAATCTATGACAGTAACTGTTAGGGGCGTTACCACGTCCAGCAAACGTTTCGACCGTATTTCGTCACTCTTAGTTACTACGTGACACGGACCAGGAACTCTGTCTGACCCAGGCATCAAACTATCAAGCCTGGATGAGAATCCGTTGACCAAAATCTACTTTGTGACTTATCCATCTTTTCGAGTACCACTTGTCTACTATAAAACCTAATCTCACAGTGGATGTCATCCAGTCTCTTCTGCCTTAACCCTTCTAAAATAAATTCATCATAGGCCTTCCTGGTAAAATCAAGAAAATCCCTGTCCCTTCCATAAACCTTTCGACCAGAGGCGGCGCTGGACACTTTTTGTAACCAGGGCATAGCCAGGGCAGTCATACAAGTAACCAGTGCAGAGGGCGAATTATGGAGAGCGCGGTAGCGCGAGCTTAAATGTTGACCATGCATATAAGATCGCGATATTGCGCTTGCCATAAATCGCCCCCAACACTATTAGGCTATAATTTGTCTATAGTCAGGAGATCAGATGGGCGAAGCCCCCGGAAGCTAAACGCTTTTTGACATTTGTAAAGCAAATTTTAACAATTCAGTTAATTAAGTGAATTTATATCTCAGGATATAACAAATATGCCCAAACAAATTCTGGACAGGGCAAAAATTCTGGCAGGGCATCGACCAGGGTAAAAGGCTTTTTTACCAGAGCATTTGCCCTGGCGCGCCCTGGTGTAGCGCCGCCTTTGCTTTCGACTAACTCGTCGACTCTTACCTTCACCTTAGACTCCCACGTCTGCAATCTTGGTATTACTTCTGATCCTCACCTCTCCTTTTCTAACCACATCTCCAACATCTCTCGCTACTGCGTCATGCACATTCGTGACCTCCGACGCATCCGGCAAATGCTCGACTTTAAAACTGCCTCCACCATTGTTCATTCACAGCATGATTACTGCAATTTCCTCTTCCTCAACTTTGAATCCACCCAAATAAAGCGAATGCAACTTACCCAAAACTCACTAGCCAGAGCTGTCACTAGAACGCCCAAACATCATCATATCACTCCCAACCTAATATCACTCCATTGGTTACAAATCCCAGAGCGAATCCACTTCAAAATCCTATCACTAGCCTACAACCCCCTAAAATTAACTAAGCCAAAATACTTCCGTGATCTCTTCACCATCCAGGCAACCCGCTCCACCCTATCCTCCTCCTATCTCAGTCTCTCTCGACCCCCAATCACTACCCATCTCGAGTTCTACAACCGAGCCATATCCAACACAGCACCACGCCTCTCCATGGAATGATCTCCCCTGAACTCTGCAGTTTCTCAGTTCCTCCATCATCATTCCAACCGTCCTTCATCCTCCTCCTCCTCATGATCCTCTATCTATCATCCCCCGGACTTTCCACTCAAAACTGAAGTCTCAATTTTTCAACTATACCCCTACTCTGACTCGCCTGACCTTCAAATTATTCTTGCCATAAACGACACCCGCCTTGACCGCTGCTCTGACTCCTCTCTTGATCTGGCCCCCTGGAGACCGGACTCGGACCTCTTTTGGACTACTCTCTGGAAAACCCCGCTGATTTTATTTTGCCTTCAAAGTGGACTCGGACCTCTTTTGGACTACCGTGCTCTCTGGAACCCCCTTTGATTTCACGTAGAGCTCGTGAATAGGCTGGTGTCCTGCATTTGGCCTTCAAGTGGCGCTTCAGAAGTTTGGGTCAGCGTAGGATGAGCAATCGTCAATATCAGGGCAGTTGGTCGTCGAACGCGATGCAAACCTCTTACGTTTAGTTAGTGAGTTAATTAGTCACAATTCTTAATTGTATCGCCTTTTAATTATCTCACTATATCTCTGCCAACGCTAGTGGACGGTCGACCGTCCGTTGCCTCATCCAATGCGTGATTTCGAGGTCACTGTATTAAGCCCAAATATAATATGGGCTTGAGAGTGAAGCGCATGAAGAAGTTTAAGTCTGAGTGTATGTGCAAAATGGCGTCGCCCAAACTTCATATACCGACGGGAACAGACAGTGTATTGTCACTAGAAGAGTTGTCGAAATTCCTGGATCCAACTGATAAGACATTAAGTGTAGGCGTGCGTTTCTAACTGAGCCTCAGAATGTATCCGTAGGTATGTAATTATTATGGAAAGCCCTTCGAGTGACTGGTAAAGTCCAGGCCAATTCTGCAGCGCGTCTGGTTGGAATCTCTGTTCATCACATGAAATTATTGAGCTATTTGCCTCGCACTATGAAAGTAATACGTTCCATATTGCTTTCATAGTGCGAGGCACATAACTCAATCATTTACCGTCTTTAATTCTAATTTACCAATATCCTGCTTTATCTTCTATGTCTAATCTTTTATTTACTTTTTCCGAAGTTCAGAACCCAGTCATTTAGTTATCACCACGCTGCCCGATTACTTACCAACAATGTTGAAATTCTTTCGCTCATCGAATGCTACCTACTCACATTGTTTTATTATAGTGCGACAAAGTATGCCTACAATGTATTGTTTCTGGGTTCAATGCCGTGCTAGTTCAAATTACTGGGGAAAAAACAGAAATACCTGTAAACTGATAAACGATTTAAAACCAAATATGAGGAATAAAAGACTCAAAGGAGTAATTAGTGTAACAGAAGAAATGCATTAGTAATTAAAAGGATTATATTTGAAAATGTAGCAATATATGTTCTCGATATTTGCACCATGTCTTCTAGGAATCTGCAAAAGGCGCTGGAATGCCAAGAAAGCAGATCAAAAACGTATTAGGTGTATTTATGTAGCATGAGTATTTCTATAAAGAAGTGGAAAGACAATTGATACAAACCGATGACAGACGATGTCAATGTTATTCGAAATCGTTACCAACTGGTTATTACTTAATTCTCGTAATGTATCATGGAAACTATTTTAACCAGAATACAAACTAGTTAGCTAACGGAATAGCATTATTTTAATTCGTAAGATTCACTCTAAACTTTACCTGATAGGTGTAGACGGAATTTATTTAGCACTTGATCAACAGGCCTACAACTTTGAAAGAGTGTTGCGATGTATCAATATCCTTCCGCTGGTTAGACTATAGAAAGTAGTCCGATGTCAGCGGAATGCGTTTCTCTACTCGCAAATTCTATGTCGAGCTTTGCTGATTGCTTATGATGTTAATTATAAAACTTCTGGATATATATCACTGGAGTATAGGCAAACATCTGAATAACACTCTGACTTTATAGAACCGGACCAATGCCCGTGTCATCAGTGATAAAAGTCTCTTATCGGAACCCTCAGAAGTCGTGCGTGGTCTATCATAGATATTGTCCAATCAATATATTAATTGATTAGTGATGACTCTCGTAGTTAACATATCACCGATATCACCGCCTTTGTATCGGCTACTCTTCTGTTGGCTAATGAGCAAAGGCGATGGGTAATAATTATATGCATTTGATGCATCGAGGTTAATACACTGACAGGCACATGCACACACTTTACACAAATAGGCTCTATATAAATTTATGTCAAGTTCATTAGTAAATTAATGTAGAGCGTAGACTTTAAGGTAGCGCCTCCATAAGTATCTATCGGTACTATAGGCGCCCAATAGGCGGCTTTGTAACGGCATGGCTGTGCTACAGCGCCATACAAATTGTCATCATTATTATTATTATCGCGGTCCCTCCTGACTGATCTAAGATAGTCCCAAGGGAATGTCACTGAAGTGGGTGTGAAGACAGAGACGGACTGAGAGAGACAGACAGAGACCCAGACAAACAGGCAAAGACAGACAGACGAAGAGGGTTATAGAGAACAATGCAGAAGAGATTCGTTGGTAGTAACTTGGTTTGTGAATACTATGGGATGTTTAGAGATGCAGCAGGTTGTACTTGAATACTCTCTTGTGATAGCAGAGACGATATGAAATGACAAACGCACATACATTCTCTTCTACATATACGTCTGCATGGACGGCTTGCCCTTATACTGTTATACACATTTACTATCAGTTCAGTACATGAAAACAATGCTTCAAGTGGTCGTCTTCAGTCACTTTACAATCCTCTACAGTAGTATGTCATGTGGCGTATATATGATTATCTACGTGTCCACTTAAAGCTACAATGACGACCAACGCGCAGACGTTGCTAACAGGAGATAATGTCGTTCACTACTATAGTCATTGAAAGGCTTCAGATACAATTGACATTTGTCTGATTCAGTGACTTCTTAGCACACAGTTAAAGGGAAATGACACGAGATTCGAACATAAACTCCGTAACTAAAAGCAAACCACTTACTGTTAGGCCAACGATTCATCCCGTGTATACAGCTTAGCGATTCATTTGGCTTTCGTTATTCTTCATCCTCAATGTAATACAGATCAAGAATTCAGAATATGTTGACAATTGTCACACTGTATGAGAATTTAATAGTCTGGTCCTACGTGAGAGCGAATGCCCACCAATGGAAAATTTTTCAACTGGTCGAGCTTCTTTTAGCTGACTGATGTTTGGGCATCGCCGTTTGAGTGTTGCCGGTTTTATGCACGGAACAACGCGATTTACTGTTTTGCTTAAAAACGCAAATTTGAACTTAAAATCAATGCTTAATCTACACTCATTGAAATGCTTCAGATATGTTGCCCATGGATTTAGTGACTTCTTAGCGATGGCCTGTACACCCAATGCAACAAGTGTAGAATGAACAACCCAATCCCCCGCCCCCATATTTTGGACAAGTTTACGCCAGTGCATACATACATACATACATACATACATACATACATACATACATACATACATACATACATACATACATACATACATACATACATACATACATACATACATACATACATACATACATACATACATACATACATACATACATACATACATACATACATACATACATACATACATACATACATAAATACATACATAAATTCTGGTAGGCCTTTCGAAAGTCCGTCTTTCTGCCCTTCAATCGGTACTTAACGCGGCTGCTCGCCTCATTGTTCATCGTTCTCGGTTCTCCTCCACCTCTAATTACATGACTGATGTCTTGCGTTGGCTTTCTGTCTCCGCTCGTATCCACTTCAAGATCATAACACCACTAGTTAACTGAAGAGGGCCCCCGGCTGAGAGCGAAGAAGTCTGGATCCTAATTCTCCAGCTAATTTTAGGCCCATCTCCAACCTCTCCTTCCTTTCTAAGCTCCTGGAACGGTGTGTTGCTTTTCAATTGGTCCACTTCCTCGAATCTAATTCCCTCATGCCTCCATTTCAATCTGGGTTTAGGAAATCCTACTCAACTGAAACCCTACTAGTCCGGCTCCTAGCCGACGTCTTCCAAGCTCTTGACCGTGGTCATGTCACTCTGTTAGCTCTCTATGATATCAGCGCAGCCTTTGACACGGTAGACCACTCTATTCTCTTAAATCGGCTATCAATATCCTTCGGTATCTCTGATAGTGCCCTTTTATGGTTCCGCTCTTTCCTTTCTGACAGGTCCATATCTGTGGTCTTTGGATCACATCGTACTCCTTGGGCCACTACCTCCTATGGTCTCCCCCAAGGCTCTGTTCTTGCTCCTCTGCTCTTCATCCTATATACTTCGGACCTTGGGGGGATTTTCCAGCAGTATGGGGTTTCGTCTCATCAGTATGCTGATGACACCCAGTCTCTAATTCATGGTCCAGCCTCTTCTGCTGTCCAAATGGTCGAACGCATCTTAGCAGCAGCCTCTGCTCTGGATTCTTGGCTTTCCTCTAATCGCTTGCGGCTGAACCCCGACAACACTCAGTTTATCTGGCTCGGTGGTCGCCTCCAACTCAGCAAGATTGATTTTGAATCTCTACATCTTAGGTTTCCCCTCATTCAATTCTCCTGCTCTGTTCGTGACTTGGGGATTGTCCTTGACCCTTCCCTCTCCTTTACTGATCAAGTTAACCTTGTATCCAGATCTTGCTTTTATCATCTACGCCAGCTCCGATCCATCCGCAAGTCTCTTTCATTTCATGCTGTTACTACACTGGTCCATGCTCTGATCTGCACTAGGGTAGACTTTGGCAATGCTGTGTACATTGGCCTTTCCTCCTCCAATATGCACAAACTTCAGACTATCCTTAATGCTGCTGCTCGGCTTATAGGTGACATTCCTAAGTTTGCCCACATTTCTGCCTTTATCCATGATTCCCTCCACTGGCTCCCTGCTCAACAGCGAATTCAGTTTAAAACCCTCACTCTCATGCGCAACTGCCTTACTGCCTCTGCTCCGTCTTACCTAATGAATTTTTGCAACCCAGTTTCTTCCTTGCCTGCGAGGGCTTCGTTGCGATCTTCGGCTCGCGGCCTTATGGTTGTCCCTCGCATGCGATCTTCCACGGCACAATCCAGAAGTTTCGTCTATGTTGGCCCCTCTGCTTGGAACTGTCTCCCCTTGTTTCTCCGCCAAGAGCTTCTTGCCCTCTCTCCTCTCCAGTTCCGTAGACGCCTGAAAACTTTCCTTTTTGCCGGTGCCGGCATTGATGCGGGTTGAAAGCGCCGCTGATTTGAGTGGCGCTATATAAGTTTTTGGTTACAATTACAATTACTATCACCGCTACCATTACCATCGTCGCTTCCTGGCCTCTGCGATTTGAGATCGATGATTGCGAATGAATGGTTTTATATTCTGGTCATACGTCAAGTTCAGTGCTCTGAGTCTTCGAACGTTGTCTTGATATTGTCTGCCGACAGCAGCGTTGGATTTCCTTTGCTTCAGCTTCCTTTGAATCTGGCACGTAGTGCATATTACAGTTTGAAATTGATCAACAAGCATTCTTAACCCAGATCCGAAAGCGTTCTGGTTACATTCTGTTCTTTTCCACACAGTAGGCCTACTTCAAAAATGTAGTAATTTTGTACAACAGACAAAATAGAAAGTAAGAAATCTGCCTCTTTATTAAACATCTTAGCAGACAATTCTTTACAGAGGCTCGGAATTTGTATGCGTCGATATTAGGCTGATTGGTGGAAAGACCTCCAGTGGAAGGTCATAGATTATGATAGAAATATGAAGCTCTTGTCATTCGAAAAATTAATGTTACTCAACAACAAAATATTACATGACGCACCTTGTAGCCAGGCAAACCGTACTTGCTTATTTGTTTGCTTAAAAGGTTTAAGAGTATTCATAGACTTTAGCGAGATCCATGGAAGCTTCTGGAGGTGAAGACAAGGCCTTCTTCTTCTGGTCCAACTGATGTCGTCCTCGGTACGAATAGGCAGCCACGATGGCCGCCATATTCGTTGCTGCGAAGGCAATGACGGCCAGAATCGAACCCCAGTCATAGTTGTATTCTGGCTGACCCTGCGAATCGTCCACCTCGTCGTTAACGACGGTCGCAAAAAGAAACATTCCAAGGAACTGCAAAAGTCCTACAACAGTATGACGACATACAACGATTGGGTAGGCCTACAGCATAGGCTGAAATTTGTCTTAATCATTTGGCCCCCAGTTCCACTTCACTCCCCTCAACCTTCCTGAGAAACAGGCGACACCATAGGTCATAGGGCACCATAGGACAGAGGGTAAACCCATCGCAATACATTTCAGCTTCCTCTCATCAGTGAGCGCCTATGTTAGGTTTTAGTTAAAGCGGAACTATTTACATTTCTAAATGCAATTAAAACCTTATTTGACGCTATGAAAAATTAGGGCACATGATAAATCCATGTTAATCATTGGGGCACAATTCCAATTCCTTTTCATCAACCCTGCTTACTTTCTTCGCTTCCTTCCCTAACAGTATAAGGATATCCGCTTATATTCTACTCTTCATCTCCAGGCCCTCTTTTCATTTATTCATTCTTTCTGGAAATTCATATAGCGCCTCTTCAAGTGACCTACTCCAAATTTAACTCTGACTCTATACCATGCAGTTCGTCAAAATCGACGTTTATTTTAATCGATTTTAAATAGGCACAAGTGCATTTGTAGTAAAGAGTGCCTTCTATAGCAATCGACATACAAATCGCCTTGTATACAGTTCGGTGACACCGTTAAAGTAGTACGAGAGTTGAAGATGGAGGCTTTAGATCATGGCTCGAGTCGAGCAGACATATAATATGATCTGCTTAGGTAGTCCAGATAATAAGTTTCGTCGCGGTTCTCGAAATTGTAGCAATGATTCTAATTAAGTTCCCGTTCGGTAAAGTAACTCAAATGTTATTGTATGAATTCCAAATGTATACGCACGTTAAAGGGACATGCACGAAGAGAATGGCAATAAAAGATAAAGACACACTCGTGCCTGACAGTGGTCGGATAGCTGTCTCATAGACAGCAGTTTACCTATCCAATATATATAACGCCTATAGTTAACAGTCGCCTAGTTTACTTACTGCACTCTTCAAAATTTTCTAGGTATTAAAATTGAGTCAAATATATATGTAGGCTATATATATATGTATATATATATATATATATACGTCCATTGGGCAGACCTCGTGCGTATACAGATTTTCTAATAGTACTGGGGATATAGGTCTAGGCACAGTTGTACAGGTAGGCTCTTGAGGAAATAGCACCGGAATCTCTTTAATCATTTGGCGTGAACGTACATCAGTCGGCTGTCCTTGTGTTACGCCCTTTTGATCGCTAGATTCATCCATGTGTCTAATTTCCCACGTCCAGCTTTGATCAAGAAGGAAACCAGTTCAACGTCGAGAAGGGAGTGGGAGAGAAAGCAAAAGAGTAGGACAAAGGCAGAGAGAAACGAGACGTAAAGTGAATGCAGCGCGTTTATGAAAGAGCAAGGTGCAGAGTAAGAAGAACAGATAGGTAGATAAACACGTAAGTTAGAGAGAGACAAACAGACAGACCTAGTGAGAAATAGATGGAAAACGAGAAAGAACATGAGAAAACAAAAGCAGTAGAAAAAATAAATAAAGAGATAAAGATCAGAAAAAAGAGAGAATTAAAACACGGTATAAAAAGAAAAGCAATAGTCAGTGCAGAATGAGAGATTAAGTGAGATATCGCAAATGATAAATCGGAAAAGAGACTGAGAGAGAGAGAGAGAGAGAGAGAGAGAGAGAGAGAGAGAGAGAGAGAGAGAGAGAGAGAGAGAGAAAGGGAGACAGACAGGGAGAGACACAAATACCTAGAGAAATTCTCAATCGTTGCTGAATCAGTCTAATTAAACTTGAGGAGACAAAAAGAGGAAGCGATTACTCAGAAATTAAAGATGGCAGGAAGCGAATATTAATCATAAACCGCGATGCAACTCGTTATAGCGAGAGATGAAGTGGAATTGAAAGCACAAAACGGAGACAAACAAGTTGCTACTTAACAAACCTAAAAGACCAGGTATCCAGAAATACAGGAATACATACACATGTATATGCAGACTCAGAGAGAGTGAAATAAAGAGAGAACGAGGAGCGCATGAGAAGACCTTAAAAGAAGATGACAGGAGAAAGAGAGATGCAGAGTTACATAGACCAAGACAGACAGATTGAAAGATAAGCAACCCACCAGGAAGACAGACTGGCATAGAAGCATATATGTATCTTTATATACGAAGAGGAGAGAGAAATGACCGACACAGAGAGGGAAACATAGAAATATAGACAGAGACAGGAGCAATATAGAGAAAGAGGAGAAGAAACCACAAAACAGTCATTGACAGATTGATTGGTGGAGAGAGACACACAGAGACACAGAGACACATACACATACAGACAGAGAGAAACAGAGAGAGAGAGAGAGAGAGAGAGAGAGAGAGAGAGAGAGAGAGAGAGAGAGAGAGAGAGAGAGAGAGAGAGAGAGAGAGAGAGAGAGAGAGAGAGAGAGAGAGAGAGAGAGAGAGAGAGAGAGAGAGAGAGAGAGAGAGAGAGAGAGAGAGAGAGAGCATCGCTGACCAGCTGAGCCATTTCTCTCTCATCTGTCACGCAACTAGAGTTCACTTCATCTACGCACGAACGGAGTTGGCCATAAAGCGCCGACAGACATGAAAGAGGCTCCTGCGACTGAATCTACCTGTCCGGTTTCCAAATGATTTCCACAGGTAGAAAGGTTCGCCGGTTGACAGTGACATGTAATCATATATAGCCCTACTATTCAGAGCAACCAAAAAATAATATCTCCAATATCTCTGATCCTAAGATGGATGTGTCCTGAATAGCATGATGTAGGACATAATCTCCGTCACCGCCCGCATTCATTTGCCCTGCACCATAAAGATAATAAGAACTTCATCCCAAGATTGATGTACAAAGGCATTTACTAGCTGCTCTTTCTGATCGTTAATCAATAAACTGTTGATGATCCTTATATGTTTTCCGCACTAAGCTTAGTCAGATTCACTTCGATGTACTTGAAACAGTTGATGATTATCTGACTCTAATGCTCTATCAGCCGAAATCTCAATACTTTGTTACTGTTGCATTCTGACAGATGTTTACGATTGAATAAATAATATACAATACAATACTAGAGGTAGTTACCTCAGTCTGCTCAGTTAGTTATCGGGGACTACCAAACAAATCCAGAAACTAGCATCATCCACCCACCCAAGTAAACAGGCATTCATCCATTCATCCATGCATACCTAATTACATACATGATACACCCACCCATCTTTCCATCAATCGTCCCTAAATTCATCCAACCATTCGTCCGTCCGTCCATCCATTCATCCGTCCAGCTACCCATTCGTTCGGTTCTGCTTCCCTTTTTCTTTGTCTTTCTTTCTTTGTCTTTCTTTCTTTGTCTTTCTTTCTTTGTCTTTCTTTCTTTATCTTTCTTTCTTGGTCTCTTTATTGTTTTCTTCTTTTCCTCCGTTTGCTCGCGATTTCAAATGATTCTCGTCAATTTCTCTGCCCTTAGTGATATATGTTGCGATGTCCAACGAAGTCATTACTTTGCCGACATGTTCGTGGGTTGTATTGTTCCGTTTTCCTACACAGTAGCTCCCTGTGTCCCAACTGAAGGTCCTGCACTTACGAGTCTCTGGAAACTGGGTGCAACACGAATGAATCAAATTATGTTTCAATCAGAATCGCCTAATTAAGCCGACGACTCGTCGAGGTGTAGTACGCCTAACTGGTGGCGAGATATACCGAATGAATTCAGTTATTTGCTCGGAATAACGTGACTGAATCATGTAGATTTTTCCGAGTGGCAAATTAAATTAATGGTTTTCGCCTATTTTGATTGATTTTCTGTGCATTGCTCCACCTATGTCAGCCATCGACTGATTGTTCAATCGTCGGTCTTTCATCGCCATCGGCGTCGATCGAATCTCGAAGTGTCGAACAATTTGGCAATAAGCTATTGAGCCATGCAACGCGTAAAGAACGGTTTTGCGGTTTTCCCATTAGTTACAATATTCTGGGTTAATTCTGGGTATGTCTGTGGGGGCTTTGTGAAATATTTCATTGAATGACGACTTTAGAAAATGAACTGGTTTTCTCGACTTTGATATTAAAATGTTGAACAATACTAATTACCTATGTCGACCTATATATGATCCAGTCATTAGGAATTATATACAGAACCTTAGATTCCAGTCTCTATTGTTATTGTTTGACTATAGACTCTATTCACGCTACTACTTAGACTAATAGTCTAGTGCTACGTGTGATCCATTCAATAGATAAGTATGTATACAGAGATATTATGCTTTAGTTCATATTGTGATTGTTTCTTTACAAATGAACTGTTGTCATTCATGGCAACAAATCTATAAGAGCTTGAGAAGTACCTAAAAGGTGCCGTGAAAATACCAAGATGCAGACTTTTTCTATATAGGCCCCCTATTGTTCAATATCGTATTTGAGAAAAGCTATATAAAATGAAAAACATGTAACGCGATACAAAATGAAAAACATGTAACAACTATTATAGCAGAAAACTTAAGAACTTTATTTCCAGATTGACGACCTATTTATTGGTCAATGAAATTGACATTTAAGAAAAGCTATTGGTCACTGAGAGATATACACTGTACGAACTGTGATACCTGACAAATGTTTAGTAGCGTTCCTATAAACACTGGGTGGATGGATGAAAATAATTGGCCTCAGACTCTGGTTATAATTCCATGGCAGGCTAGTTGTCGGGCGTGGGTATATTCACGACGATTCTTTAGTAGAGCCTACTAAACTCCATTCATCTTCTATGAGCTTAAAACCAAAGTATTGGTTTGCTTTGCTTGACATCAGTTGCGACTGAGAAGACGTTCTTATTTTTAGTCATGTAGACTTGGGTATCGGGAGGGGTAAGGGGCATTTGTCCCCCTGGATTTTGCAAATATTTTACAAATATAAAATCTTCTGATTATTAAGATTATTACAACAGTCACAACGCGATTTTCAATGCAAAAACACAATTACTTAGGTAAGTCCTTGACCATGATCTATTTTAAAAGTTTTCACGTGTTCTGTGTTCATGAATAGCTATGCAGAAACGTCATTTTGCTCCCTCTACAAAAAAATTTTGTGCGCCTAAAAAATGTTTCCCCCCCCCCATAAAAATCGCCGCGGACGACCATGCGTGTAGAAGGAACGTGTCTAATTCGGTTCTACTGAGCGCATGCGACGCCTGTTTCCTCTGCTTACCTGAAGTTCACCTGAGACTTCTTTCTACTTTCATCGGTCACGTACGATTCTTTTCTGTCTTTGGCATCAAGGACCCAGAGGCAGACGTCATATTTATGTTCAGATATACATATTCACGTATATAGAATAGGCTATATAATATATATATATACAGATATACATATATAAACATATATATATATGCACTCTGACTAATACATGATCCAAATTTATACCGGTACTCAGTTGTATCTACTCAATTCGTGATAGCAACTTCACAAAACTACTTACATACGCTCTCCATCTGATAAAACAGAAAACGATCAAATGGAATGGTCTTCAATCGATGAGGAAATAGAAGCAGAGAAGTGACTTATGTCGAAGGTTACATGTCAGTCTGTTCCAGAGCGAAGAGTCAACCACGACGAAGCTGTCATTGCGAAAGTAAGAAACGGAGGGACAATCAGAACACATTGCGCTGCAGAGCGAATAGATCACCCACGGCCAGGGATAGGTGACGATGAAATACACAGCTCCATAAGAGCATAACCGGCCAGGCAGTTGCAGTCACATCAGCAAGAGGATTCTAAACTCGATGTGTCTTCGCAAGGGGGCAACCAATGCAGGTCATCCGTGTACAAATAGAAATATGACCAAACTCTGGTCGACAGTGTCAAAAGACCACACTCACCTCATAGAGGACAAGCAAGGTTACCTGTTATCAAGACAAAAGAAATCAGAAATTATGCCAGTTAACAATAAAAGGACTCTGTGAAATGGAGCTTTCTGAAACCAGGTTTTTTCTTGAGGCACTGCATCTTCCAAATTATCTTCTGCAAAAAAGAGTTAAGGACTTACTCAACGTCTCTACACAATAACCGTTTAAGAGGAGGCTCGGACCTGTAGGGCCTCCTCAGCGCCCTAATAAGTCGGCAACCTTGTATCCCAATATATTCATACAGTATGGATACATTAGTGTATATACATACGGTATATACCTGAGTAGTGTACACATGCGTGTGGAGTGTATAATATATATCTATATATAGTTCCTTCTTGTCGCTCATGTTGCATCACCAAGCAACTATTGGTCATACAGGTAAAGAAATGCGGTAAAGGTAAATTGCAAGGTGATAAAAGTAAACATGCATAATGATGATTGGCTCACAGGTAAACATGTTACACAGGTAGTACTGCAGGTGACACAGGTGCGATGAATTAAACGCATAGGCATGCAGAGGCTACGCCTAGGATGGCCACGCACATGCTAACGGTCTGATTGTAGGTGAAATGCGCTGCTGGCAGAAACTGAGGCGCAGATAATTAAAACGGTTATTAGGTTCGATAAACTGTGATGCAATTACGACTTGACTGATTATTGGAAAGAACTTCAGTCACATGCGAAGGAATGACACCCTAGTATAATTGCGTGGCTAGGGAGAGTAAAGGTAAGGAACGTTAAGATAGGACAAGGTACGGTCAGGTAATGCAGCACATGCCTCTTGGAACAGTAGATATTCTTAAAAGAAATCGGGTGGTTTTTAAAGCATAAATCAGATCAACTCAAAGCAAATCGAATATTCTTGTTTTGTTTCTTATTAAATCTGATAAATTCTGGATAAATTCGTATGTGACTGAAGTTTTCACACAATAGAAAATGCTATTTTATTTTTGTATTTTCAAAATACTTTTGAAAAGTATTTTGTAAAAGTATTTTCAAAATTGTTTTGAAAAGTATTTTGGAGAATTCAAAATACTTTTCTAAAATACTTTTCTAAATTGTTTTCTAAAGTACCTTTCAAGAATACATTTTACAAATCTTCTGCCAAAATTATTATTTTAATGTTATAAGGTTTAAGACCTCGACTAGAATGTGACATTTAAAAAATTAATAATACTCTGGTCGCACCATATACTTGTGAGTTTGTTGCATCATTGCATCAAGATTGGCCTATATATATTTCAGCAATGCTTCAGTTTACATCAGGAATGCAAATGCGGAAAGCTGTTGTCGTGGTTGTACCTAGTCAAAACTAACAAAATAATGTCTGAGCATGAGACATGGATTTATTTGAAAAAATGAATTTAAATCTAAAATAATTATAAATTTGTTAAACACTGTTTATTCAGCAACAGGACTAGCCCGTACCTTTCATCAGCTGGCCATACGCCACAGCTAATTAAATAGGGGCAAATTTAGTCGATCGGTGTGTAGTGAATAATGTGCTTTTGCTGAGATTTTTGAACCTATTGCTCAGTTGGTTCATAGCTAACCTAGCACTGGCAGCACTCCAGCATGTTCTAGCAAAACAAACAGTCTAGTTGTCAAGACCTTAAACCTCAAGACCAAGACCAAGACTTTGAACCTCGAGACCAAGACCAAGACCAAGACCAAGACCTTGAAACTCGAGACCAAGACCAAGACTTTAAACCTCAAGACCAAGACCGAGACCCAAAAAATCCCATTCAGGCCAAGACTTCTTTTCCTTACACAGAAAATTGTGGAGTCGATATTTTAATGAAAACGTGAGTCGTTTATTTTATTCAAGCAAATTAACTTTAAATGCAGACTGCAGAGACTTCCGAATTCGTGTTTACAAAAGTCCTTCATGCAAACTGTTATTCCAAATGCCTTTTGTATTTTATTAAAAAAAACAATTCGCTCAGAATTTTCTGACCAAGACGTGCCTTGAGGGCCTCATAAAAATTCCGCCATGTTAACAAATACTTTCCATAGCTAGGTGCTGAAGTCGCTGGCACACACAATAACTTTTCAAGCACTGGAAGTAAATGTACAAATCCTGAGCCTTTTTGAAATCCTCCCATGATTTATCAGACCGTCTGGCTTCAGAAACAAGTCTCGGCAGTGCTTCCATATACAGCATAACTTAGTTCCTGCTGCCGATGGGTTTTCCTGACCAACAAGACTTGCATCCGTCCGTAGGTATTTGTTGTAGGTTATGATGCAAACAGGTTTGATAAGTTTTTAAATTCTTGAGTTTTGTTAAATTACTGTTCATATTGACAGCCGGTCTTGGTCTTGGTCTTGCGAGACCAGGACAAAGACTTTGAACCTCAAGACCAAGACCAAGACCAAGACTTTGAACTTCAAGACCAAGACCAAGACCAGGACTTTTGGTCTCAAGACCATGACCAAGACCAAGACGTTTAAAAACGAACTCGAGTGCACTCGAGACCAAGACCTCGGTCTCGAGGACAACAAGTCTGAAAACAAACGGCTAAAACTGGCAAGAACAGTAACTGTTGCTACTTGTCTGTCCATACTGTCATGTCAAGAGCTGTTACACGGATAATGAATTATCTTTCTTTGTAAAATTTACTCTTATTTTCCGTTTTTTAAATTAATTTCGACGGTCGAAGTAGGGCCTGCTGAATGTTTATGAAGCCTACTTTTGAAAAGTATTTTGCCCATCACTGATTTTGGATATCCTACTGTTAAAATCTTAGATGCAAGAGCATTGGTTGGTTGGAGTAGAAGGAACTGAATTAGAGATTCTGATAACAAAATATGCTCTTTACACCGTCTTTCCCTTTTTCGTTTATGGTTCATAGGTTATTCGCTCAGCTTATCAACACGTAATCAGCAATATTTTGTCAGTAGTAGTAGTAGTAGTAGTAGTAGTAGTAGTAGTAGTAGTAGTAGTAGTAGTAGTAGTAGTAGTAGCATCGGTAGCAGTAGCAGCAGCAGCAGCAGCAGCAGTAACAGTAGCAGTAGCAGTAGTAGTAGTAGTAGTAGTAGTAGTAGTAGTAGTAGTAGTAGTAGTAGTAGTAGTAGTAGTAGTAGTAGTAGTAGTAGTAGTAGTAGTAGTAGTAGTAGTAGTAGTAGTAGTAGTAGTAGTAGTAGTAGTAGTAGTAGTAGTAGTAGTAGTAGTAGTAGTAGTAGTAGTAGTAGTAGTAGTAGTAGTAGTAGTAGTAGTAGTAATGATATTCGTTTATTAATTCAAACTGACAAGTACGCAGTAAGATTACATGATATAGTGGTAACAGATGATAAGAAGTTTAACAGGAATCGATTTTAATTGTATGGCAGCCTGCAAGGCGCCCATCTGTCCTACTGCTCATTTCACCGTCGCCACTAGGGAATGAAAGGTTGAGTCTACCTTGTGGGTCTAGCGGGTCCCTCTGACTTTCGTGCCAACTTGTTGCCATTCAACCATCTCCCCACCCCATTTAATGGTTTAAGAGCTCAACTGTTGCTCAGTGCAAGCAGCTTCATCTTCAACATTCTCACATGTAAAGAGACAAGTGCTGTCTGGTTGTCTACACTAATCTAATCTGATCCCAGAATTTCTCTAGCGCCACTGTAATGATGCTCAAGGCATCATCAGTCGATGGTCATTACCTATCGACATCGGTGTGCATGATAAATTCCAGTGTAAATCCGATCAGAAACCAAGAGAGTAATACGAGATGGAGGAATGAGTCTACAGATGGGCGTTAGTCGCGATCTAAAGCCAACAAATGTTTGCAGAGGGAATGGTACTCTCATCAAGTGCTGTCCTTGTCCTCAGTCAGGTCAGAGTGAGACAGTCTGATGACCTGTTCAAGGTAGTTACAGGTCTTGGGAGTCGGCATGAGACGAAGATAGTAAGGTTGGTTTAAGTGTACACCATAATATATAATAATTATTATCACGGGCTTTGAAAGTGATTCTCTTTTCCATGGGTAGCATATATGCAAAGATCGAAGTTAGGACTGGAGATGTATATGTTAATCCTTTGGATCCTTAGTAATGTGGGAAAGGTGTTGTTGGAGCTCTTGAAGCTTAATGGAATTAGCCTTTGAAATGCCAATAAGATTCGAATCACTGTTGTAAAGACGGCTAGAGACCAGTGCATTTTCCAGATAAACTAAAGTTGAAATAGGAATGTGGAACTTATCAAGACCGGAAACCGAGATATTTCCAGATCATATTTTCCTTCAGTCTTTTTTTCCAGAGAATGATCAACTGGATCCATGTTACATTGTTGGTTTTCCTTCATCTAATTTTATCGATTAATGGCTCATAACCCTTCAATAGGACGCCTTAGAAGTTTTTGTGGTCCGTATCAGACTCAATCAGATCGATCACTTGACACTTCGCGAGAAATAATTGCGTTGTGGAAATAGAACCTTGACGCCTATAAATTAAATCTGCGTGTGTAGGCTTTGGAAGTGTATAAGTCTGTCGATGTATCGTCGCAATTATATAGCGCTTTTAAAACCCTCTCCAAGAAGTTATTGGTTGCAAAAAAAACCCAGTGAACTAAGGGATAAAATAATATTATTTAAGATTTACGAATTAATTAATTAATTAATTAAGGTTTATCAAACTGGTAGTCCAAGGATTTAATTTATAGTTCTTCATTCTTTATAATGCAGGACGGCGGTGTTTATACACGCACAAGATATCTGCATCAAAAAGTGACATATTAAGATCTGCATCACAAAGTGACATATTAAGATCTGCATCACAAAGTGACATATTAAGATCTGCATCACAAAGTGACATATTAAGATCTGCATCACAAAGTGACATATTAAGATCTGCATCACAAAGTGACATATTAAGATCTGCATCACAAAGTGACATATTAAGATCTGCATCACAAAGTGACATATTAAGATCTGCATCACAAAGTGACATATTAAGATCTGCATCACAAAGTGACATATTAAGATCTGCATCACAAAGTGACATATTAAGATCTGCATCACAAAGTGACATATTAAGATCTGCATCACAAAGTGACATATTAAGATCTGCATCACAAAGTGACATATTAAGATCTGCATCACAAAGTGACATATTAAGATCTGCATCACAAAGTGACATATTAAGATCTGCATCACAAAGTGACATATTAAGATCTGCATCACAAAGTGACATATTAAGATCTGCATCACAAAGTGACATATTAAGATCTGCATCACAAAGTGACATATTAAGATCTGCATCACAAAGTGACATATTAAGATCTGCATCACAAAGTGACATATTAAGATCTGCATCACAAAGTGACATATTAAGATCTGCATCACAAAGTGACATATTAAGATCTGCATCACAAAGTGACATATTAAGATCTGCATCACAAAGTGACATATTAAGATCTGCATCACAAAGTGACATATTAAGATCTGCATCACAAAGTGACATATTAAGATCTGCATCACAAAGTGACATATTAAGATCTGCATCACAAAGTGACATATTAAGATCTGCATCACAAAGTGACATATTAAGATCTGCATCACAAAGTGACATATTAAGATCTGCATCACAAAGTGACATATTAAGATCTGCATCACAAAGTGACATATTAAGATCTGCATCACAAAGTGACATATTAAGATCTGCATCACAAAGTGACATATTAAGATCTGCATCACAAAGTGACATATTAAGATCTGCATCACAAAGTGACATATTAAGATCTGCATCACAAAGTGACATATTAAGATCTGCATCACAAAGTGACATATTAAGATCTGCATCACAAAGTGACATATTAAGATCTGCATCACAAAGTGACATATTAAGATCTGCATCACAAAGTGACATATTAAGATCTGCATCACAAAGTGACATATTAAGATCTGCATCACAAAGTGACATATTAAGATCTGCATCACAAAGTGACATATTAAGATCTGCATCACAAAGTGACATATTAAGATCTGCATCACAAAGTGACATATTAAGATCTGCATCACAAAGTGACATATTAAGATCTGCATCACAAAGTGACATATTAAGATCTGCATCACAAAGTGACATATTAAGATCTGCATCACAAAGTGACATATTAAGATCTGCATCACAAAGTGACATATTAAGATCTGCATCACAAAGTGACATATTAAGATCTGCATCACAAAGTGACATATTAAGATCTGCATCACAAAGTGACATATTAAGATCTGCATCACAAAGTGACATATTAAGATCTGCATCACAAAGTGACATATTAAGATCTGCATCACAAAGTGACATATTAAGATCTGCATCACAAAGTGACATATTAAGATCTGCATCACAAAGTGACATATTAAGATCTGCATCACAAAGTGACATATTAAGATCTGCATCACAAAGTGACATATTAAGATCTGCATCACAAAGTGACATATTAAGATCTGCATCACAAAGTGACATATTAAGATCTGCATCACAAAGTGACATATTAAGATCTGCATCACAAAGTGACATATTAAGATCTGCATCACAAAGTGACATATTAAGATCTGCATCACAAAGTGACATATTAAGATCTGCATCACAAAGTGACATATTAAGATCTGCATCACAAAGTGACATATTAAGATCTGCATCACAAAGTGACATATTAAGATCTGCATCACAAAGTGACATATTAAGATCTGCATCACAAAGTGACATATTAAGATCTGCATCACAAAGTGACATATTAAGATCTGCATCACAAAGTGACATATTTCTTGCTTTCGCTCGTTTCTTGTTATCAAAAATCATCGCAATGGTTCATGCTTGATGAAACGCAAACAGAGGACAATCCTCGATCTGGTTCAACGCCTAAGTATTGCTAAAGGTTGGGTACACTTAAAGAATTTCATTTGGTTCTTTTGTACATGAGGTTGCACTTCAGAATTCATCCAGTGAGGCCATAATCTGTCGAAATCGGGACCAAATAAATATCTAGAAAGTTCTCACAATGATGTTTCGACCATCTTCTCATACAGTTTTTTATACAAATCTGAATTTTGGAAAATCTGTTTGCCATAGCTTACGTGGTAGTACCGTAGTAGCGGTGCATCGAGCACATAATCATTCGCCTTTGGCTAAAGCAACAGCTTTGCAATGACAACTTATGGCTAAGTCGTTTCTTTACTTAGTTTTCAACGTAGTTTCAATATTTTCTGCGTTACTTTCGACCAGCCTGTTCCAGGTGTTCCTGTCTATTTACTTCAGATGCGTTCCTGTGCTTCTCACTTAGGACTTAACCTGACAATCAAATTCGCTGGGCCCACATCGGCTCAGCAGCTGACCATCAGTTAACATTACTCCATGATGCGGGCAAGGTGCTTAGGTGTGAGGTTTCAGTTGGTTTGTCCCGAGGGCTCCAGAGGCCGTTCCCCATATGACTAATACTCAAACAACATTGCATGGTTTTATGATTCGTCCCACGAGTCGCAGTAGACTGGAACTGCATGGGATACAGTGGCGCCCTCTCATCGAACCATTATTATTTATGGCTGGAGGCAATGTTTGCCTTGCTTTCCAATTAGTAGCACGGCATTTGCCCAGCGGACGGACGCACGGACAGACAGACAGACGGACAGGATGGCAATCCCAGCAGATGTTGTCCAAGTGGACGGATGGATGGATGGATGAACGGATGGATGGAATGGATGGATACAGAGTGAGACGTCGATAACGCAGACAAACAATTAAGGCGATCAATGTTGAAGATAAGCCCAGCAGCTGGATTTGTACAGGAAAAAGCTCTCTCAGCTGCGCATCATCTGATCTCACTGTCTCTACTACTACCGCTTCTCTGCATCTACCTCAGCCTCTGTTTCTCTCTGCCTCTGTCTGTCTGTCTCTGTCAACCACCAAAACTATCTCTCTATCTCTTTCTCTGCTTCTCTCTGTCTCTGTTTATTTGTCTGTTCCTGGTTCTCTTTTTGGTACCATTCGACATCAGGTATCTCTCTCCGTACGCTTATGGTGCGTATAGCGTGAACAATATTCGCTCCTACTTAGTTCGAGTTTTAAAGAGAATAATGAATGCCATCGACTTTGTAGACTTTGTCTTTTCTTCCAAATCTGCTGATGCATTTAATGCTTCCGATAATTCAGCATTAGTTATTCGCAATTAATCAATCAGCTGTTAACTACGCATTTAATGTAATTAGGCATTATGCTACTTGTTTCAAATGTTTGGAGTATGTTGTTGTTGCTGCTGTTGTTGTTGTTGTTGTTGTTCGGTGATGAAGGTGACGATGACGATGATGATGATGACGATGATGATGACGACGACCATAAAGAGCGACTGATGTAGAATATGTTGCTAAAGTCTAACGTAACTATATGCTATACAATACAATACAATACGATACAATACAATACACTATGACAGTTGAAATGTACTTTCATTTGTGTCGTGGTTTTCCTGTCATTCCGTACATTGCGATGAAACAAATGTTTTTCGTGCAGATAATCGGTTCTCATCTGTCACTGATCGGAAGGAAAAACTTCGAGTTTGAAGAGTAGAGGAAGCAGTCAGATAGAGCGGATGGGAAGGAGCTGAGACGGAGGAGAAGGGGCTGAGACGGTGGGGAATGGAGCTGAATGGGAGGGGAGGGGCTGAGACGGAAGCCTTTTAGTGATTCTCAGTTTTCGAGTCAGATGAGTCAAATCGCCATGGAGAGAGCGAGATATCAAATGCAAGAGACCGATAGGAAGCGAGAGAGAGAGAGAGAATGAGAGAAGCAAACAGGAAACAGATAAAGGAGGACAAATAGGAGAAAGCCTGGCATACAACGACTTACAGAAGGAGAAGTCTAGCCAGCATCATGATTGAGATGGAAAGAGAGAGAGAGAGACAGACAGACAGACAGACAGAGACAGAGACAGAGACAGACAGAGAGACAGAGACAGAGAGAAACAGTAGCTTAATAAACCTTCTTAGTTTGTCAGCAGAACTTTTCAAAATCTTCAACCTTTCAGTTCTAGCATCGGCAAAACCTCAGTTGCTAACCAACACCAATCTTTGAAATTTCAAACGGAAACTTTTCAACAGATAAGACGCTCTAAAACCATCTGCAGCTGTCTCTTCCTCCAACACCGCACGGAATGCTAATAACTATAACTTGTCATGGTTTCGCTACAAAATCTTACAAGAAAATTTGCTTCATGTGATAAGTTTGCATATTCAGGTAATTTAATCACCGGGAGTTCTATTTCACCTAAAATCATGCGGATGGCTTTACTAAATTACTACACGGTGATAAATTAAATTAAACCTAAATACCCATACACAGGCCCGTATTAAGGGGGTGCTCAGGGTGCTGCAGCACCCGGGTCCGCAGTTTTAAGGGGCCCGCATTTTCGGAACTACATTAAAAAAATTTCTTCTACTTGTAATTGGGTCCCGCGCTGATGGCTACCGGTAAATAGGTAATCACAGCACCCGGGCCCGCACTAGACTTAATGCGGCCCTGCCCATACTGTTTTCTCAGATACCTGTAAGCTTTCCAATAAATTCGGACAAGCAAACAGAGAGAGAGAGAGACAGACAGACAGACCAAACATATCGGTAGGTAGTTAGACAGATAGGTAGGTGGTAGTTAGATAAATAGATGTATAGGTTGGTAGGCTTTGATAGGCAGGCATGTAGGTAGATAGGTAGTTAAACAGGCATACACCAGACAGACAGAGCAGACATATAGATAAATAGACAGACAAACAGACAGGTAGAAGATAGATAAGTAGACAGAGAGATTGACAGATATATAGATGTACAGACAGATAGATAAATGTGTATGTATGTAAGTATGAATGGATGGATGGATGGATGGATGGATGGATGGATGGATGGATGGATGGATGGATGGATGGATGGATGGATGGATGGATGGATGGATGGATGGATGGATGGATGGATGGATGGATGGATGGATGGATGGATGGATGGATGGATGGATGGATGGATGGATGGATGGATGGATGGATGGATGGATGGATGGATGGATGGATTGGATGGATGGATGGATGGATGGATGGATGGATGGATGGATGGATGGATGGATGGATGGATGGCTGGATGTGTGAATGGATGGATGGATGAATGGATGGATGAATGGATGAATGGATGGATGTGTGAATGGATGGATGGATGGATGGATGGATGGATGGATGGATGGATGGATGGATGGATGGATGGATGGATGGATGGATGGATGGATGGATGGATGGATGGATGGATGGATGGATGGATGGATGGATGGATGGATGGATGGATGGATGGATGAATGGATGGATGGATGGTGTCCATATAACATAGTTTATCAATGGCGTCCCTTGTTGTTCTAATCAGTCGAAGTGACTTTAATCTGGGTAATGTCATCATAACGAGACCTGACCTATTCAGCGTAGACCCTGTGAGTCACTGGATTTGTTGGACGATAGATCACTCTAGTGCTTCGCATGCAACTAGGCGTGAAGCCCAAGTTCACGCAATTATTGCTGATTGTATCTGCGGGTCATGGAGCAGGCAGGTTCTGCGGTGGATTCAGCAGCAGGGCTTGGGTCAACAATGGCTGCACCGATCGCCAAAGAAAACGATATCATCTCTCATTGCATCACTTCAAATTACATCTCCGGGCAGATACGTTCAAATAGGTAGACAAACAGACAAACAGGGACAGGCAGGCAGGCAAAGGGACACAAAGACATAAGCATACCGAATAGCTTTTAACTTATTCATCGTCATTTACATTGTTAACCAAATACAATCCATGGTAGAGAGACAAGATACACGGGCAGAGAGAATGTTTCTGTAACGTTTTAAATCTCATTTGCACTGCATTATTAACGGAATACCAGTGAGGTACTACACTATGTAGCAAGTAAGCAACAATTATCCATACATTCATCTGTTCCCGATCTGTTAACAATAATTCTTAAACTACGACTTTTACATAAATAACCGAAATGAACGTGACTATGGGTCGATATGTTCGCTTAGTGTCGCAGGCTAATTATTCATGAATCGATGCCTTACTGCGCCATTGGTTTCTGAAATCCGAGGATAATGACTAAACATCACGCCCTTCTCTTTCCTTCCATCTATTAATAGTGGCATCGAGTTAAGCGTAACGCAGGTGCTTGCCGCCAATTCTGGTATCTGGTATAAGCACTCTGATGACCAACCAATTATTGGTTAAATTTTATATCATCGTTCTTTCCAATGCGTCAGCTGTTTCTATCTGTTACGCGAATCTATCCGTATGTCTATCTGTCTGCCTGTCTGTCTGTCTGTCTGTCTGTATGTATGTATGTATGTATGTATCTATCTGTCTGTCTGTCTGTCTGTCTGTCTGTCTGTCTGTCTGTCTGCATGTATGTATGTATGTATCTATCTGTCTGTCTGTCTGTCTGTCTGTATCTAGGCCTATCTATCTGTCTGTCTGTCTGTCTGTCTGTATGTCTGTCTGTCTGTCTGTCTGTCTGTCTGTCTGTCTGTCTGTCTGTCTGTCTGTCTGTCTGTCTGTCTGTCTGTCTGTCTGTCTGTCTGTCTGTCTGTCTGTCTGTCTGTCTGTCTATCTATCTATTTAGCAAACTTTCTTTCTTTCTTTGTCTCTTTAGCTATAATCATGTTGTCGCTTTAAACAAAAGAACCTTCATCTAATGATCGCGCTATTGAGGCTATTCATACGTAGAGCAATTATAATTGTGGACTTCTGCCATAAGATGAATACCAGAAATAATAAAATGCGATTGATTTACTAGTTTTCCTGACGATTACTGAATTAAGATTAGGTTATAGACCTAGTAAATTTAAGATAAAAGCCAACCTTAATGGAATATGCATTTAATTCTACGAGGCAATGTCCCTAGACTTTATTTTTCCTAATAAGTATGTATGCATGTATATAAATTATGTATGTGTGTATTATTTATTTTATTTATTTACTTGTCAAAAGCGCAAAAAAATAATTCAATATGCTTGTAATTCGCCAATAAAAACTCTTCTCGATTGATCTAAACTAATTCCTCAATGAACTTTCAGCTGGTTCCCAGTTGATCCTAATCACATCGTCTGATTTCAAGAAATATTAAACTGATTTATGAACGACAAAATTAACTAATCCCTGCACCGGCATCGCATATCAGCTGACCCTTATGACCTTCTAACCTCATGACCTTCTTAGCCATCATGATCTTCTTAATCCTCATGACCTTCTTAACCCGCGCGACGAGCAATGCGGCGTGAAAGATTTTCTTACTGCACATCATGGAAGACTCATCGGCGACAGGATTCCCTCAGCCACTCGGCAGGAAAACGTGGGGTAGGTGACTGGCCGTTTCGAAATGATCTAACGCAACCTTGTAGTATGTCACCTGCCGGATTGTTTCTGTCTGGTTGTCCTCCCATAACTGTATCCTCTCCCGATTTTAACTCACTATAGGTAGTGTGGGCCAGAACATTTTTGGATGGCATTCTGTACCCGCCATGGACACAGCTCTGTCCATTGGATGTATGCAGTATTTAAATAGGGTTTACGACGCCACTTACCATCCTACCGCTTCATAACCTTGATGCCTATTCTGACTCACCTGCAGTTTGTGTCGAAGAAGGCTCCAAGAATCAGATAGAAAACTTCCACAGGAAGATGCCCGCGATTCCTAACGATATTCCCGCAAACCAAAAATGGCCGACGCCAGAATGTAGACGACCAGAGTCTTGTGCGCTTCGGCTGAATAAGTACAATTAAAATCCGATTTACAAGGACGTCATTCGCTGCAGTTAACAGCTTTTCACGTGTAAATATTTTGAGCGTTGTTAAACTGTAATTAAAATGCATTGTTACAATTTTAATGCGAATTTTCCTAAAAACCATTTTCTGAAAGGAATGATGTTTTGTGAAGCGCTGTATTTGATGCATTCTCACATTATAATACATTGATATTGAAAGGGACCGTTTCCAGTAACTTTAAAAAGTAGTTGGGGCGCAGAGAATGCATGGATTCTGCGTTGTAATCAGAAGACAGCTGAGGAAAATGTCTGCCGGAACATTGCCTTGGAATCGGTCACTGGTTTGATGCATGTCGTTCCCTCGTTAACCTAATTTTCTTTGTTGCGTTTTTGCATTGTTTCCTTTTCTTCTTGTTCTTCAGCTCGCTTCTTCCTTTACTCTTCCTTTTCCACTTTTGTTCCTTCTACTTATACATCGTCCCTCCATTTTCACTCCTGATTCTCCTCCTCTTCAACGTTTCATTCATCATCATCATCATCATCATCATCATCATCATCATCATCATCATCATCATCATCACCGTCGTCATCATCGTCATCATCAACATCATCATCCTCATAACCTTCATCGTCACCTTCATCTAACGGACTATACTAATGACTGCACTGACATAGTATCGCTTCAAAATCCATATTTTTACACGTACATATAAGACATACATCTAGCTGTAATTGCAGTAGAGTACTGTTGGTGTAAAGTCAGCTGCGTGGCTCTCCATCGAAGTGAAGCCGGAAGCTACGTAGCGCTTCATCATGACGACCAACGAATGCCACGACACGTCTCTCCTTTCCACACGGGCGCTATATAATTGCGTGAGATCGCCCTCTTGTCATGTCTCGGTCAAACACGTCTTTTCCCTCGCAGCCCCGACCCCCTAACCCGACAACGACGAGGGCAGTTTCCTAATAATCGCCTACGGGTTAGCAGCGGGCAAATACGGTAACTTACCACTAATAGCCAGCACGGTGGCGGTGACGGTACACAGTGGTCGCCTTTTGAAGGCTGGGTCGTTGGCGGTCGAGCACTGGCGACAGACGACATCTCCTCCGCTCCCTGAAAAACACGGTTAGATTTGTAGGAATTAACTCGACCAGAAATGCCGTCCAAACTGAATTAGCTTCGTTATTGCGTCGACGGGTGCAGACCTAATATTTGCGTCTCTCGTCTTCCTCCTCCTCTACTCCTCTCTCTCTCTCTCTCTCTCTCTCTCTCTCTCTCTCTCTCTCTCTCTCTCTCTCTCTCTCTCTCTGTCTGTCTGTCTCTCTCTCTCTCTCTCTCTCTCTCTCTCTCTCTCTCTCTGTCTCTCTCTCTCTCTCTCTCTCTCTCTCCTCTCTCTCTCTCTCTCTCTCTCTCTCTCTCTCTCTCTCTCTCTCTCTCTCTCTCTAATTGTAGGGGTGTCCAGTGAATTCGATGGGGTAACCAGTCACTCGATGATGACAGACGCTGCTTCAACGCTCAGACAAGGAAGAGGGAGCGGAAGGAGGAGGAGGAGGAGGAACTTATCAGATTAGAACACAGTCGATATAAATTCAATAAATGAAACTGGTTTCCATGATCTATCTACAGCGTCACAAACGCCATTTGAACTCAGAATAACCTATGGACTGTTCGACAGATATACATATATTCTATTGAGCCATTAGTTTCTTATTTAAGACTGCAGCCAAACCATTACATTCTTAATTAAACTGATAACAAGTTTTAGAATTGTTGTAATTTCGTCTATGATTTCATTTTAGTTGACCATCTACCCATGGCTTGTGCATTTTGATCATGGTGCGTTCGAAGTAATTCGATTAGATTATTATGACCTCTGTTAGCGCCATAGAGCATCTATTTTATTTTTAAAATAGCAACTATTACCTGTCGACTCCTTCGCACTCAGCAACCCGATCGTTATTGATTATCACATCCCTGAGAAGCTTCGCCAACCCTTCGTGGGTAGGGCAATTTGTGTCGCTGCATAGTCTTAGCGTTCGTTAAACTATTCGAACCGGTAATCGATCGCATTTTCTCTCTTTATGTAACTAATCGGTTGGAATAGAAACGGATTTTTACGCTGTCAGTTCATTATTTATGCACTTGATAAGAGTTATAAAGTGGTACAGAGCAGAACAGAACGTTTTATTGGTCCACACATTTGATTTACATACATTCCTTAACATCAGGTTGTTTAACCAGTAACAGACTCGTTTACCGTTTAACAGATACTATTTTAGTAAACCAATGTTTGTATCAAACAACAATACACACAACTAATTTAAGTTATCATGTTAACATGTTTATTTTTAATACATAAGATTACCAAATTTTCAATAGGGCCTAATTTATGTTCCTTAGATTGGTATTATTGGTATGTGGTGAGCCTGAATTTTTAATAAAAGAAAAGAAACCTGAATGATAAGGATCGGAATTATTAATAGAACACAAAGGGAGACCCAGAAGGGATGGTGTCCCGCTAAGGCGAGCCCCCCCTCCACCCCCCGTATGACTAGATAAGCCTTCATTGTTCTCCACTGTACATAGGCCTATAGATATTTAATTGTTGAGTGGTAATATCACCAATATCCAGTAAGTGTCTGGTAAGTGGTAACATTCGTTGTGGCCATAAATGAAAAATTTTCTGATTCTGTAACATGGTGGTCGTTTGGTTGAGCGTATAATTTATACTGACAATGCGGATTATAACTACAATGGACAGTAGCTGAGAAAAGTAACTTTCTTGGAATCGGTTCGAGACCTGGGGATTATTCTCGTTCAAGAACGATCTTTCTCCCTTCAAATCAGTCAGACCTGTAGCTGTTACTATCAATTCCGTCAGTTGCGGGTTATTTCTCGCTCCTTATCTCATGATGCTGCAGCTATGTCTTTGTCACCAGTCGACTTGACCATTGCTGCTCGATCCTGGTGGGTCTGCCCTTTGTTCTGACTGCTCGTCTCGATCGGGTTCTTCGATCTGCTGCGCGTCTCATTGGCCGCATTCCTAAATACACCCCTGTTTCAGCCTATATGCATGATAAATCCCATCTCGCAACGATTTAATTATAGAATCGTTGCGCTGGTCTGGCGATGCCTTCTTTGCTGTGCCCCGGTTTATCTACCTGAGGTTTGCTGTCCTGTCACATATGTGATTGGCCGCCGAGCCCTTCTCTCTTCCTCTACTGGCGAGCTCTTGGTGCCTCGTGCCACCACCAAAACTAGGCAGCGTCATGCTTTCTCTGTGGTCGGCTCTTCTATTTGGAGACACGCCTGCTATCCAAGAATAATTCGGCTATGTTTCACAAGTTACTGAAGTCAGTTTATACTGCCGTGGTTGGGCTGGGAGCTATTCTGAGTAGATACCTTGATGGGCGCTATATTAAGTTTTTGGAATGAATGAATGAGTGAATGAATGAAGAGTCCTTAACTCACAATTATGCTAAAGCCAAGGCCACTGGCACAAAGGACATTGGCCTCCACTCGAAAGTAAGAAGGTAGAGGTGATTGCCCACCATTCACACTTTTAAACTTAAATATTTTAAGTTAGGTGTGTCCACTGTCATTTGAAAATACGGAAAGTTGAACAAGGTAATCATAATTTGGTGAAAATAAAAAAAATGACTATACGGTATACACTGCTGGGGACGACTTAAAAGGATTTTAAATGTTTCAAAAAAGGTTTATATTCGGCTTAGTTCTCTCGTTCTGCCACCTCCCCCTTCCACGTACTCTTAGAACCGTGCTAACGCTGTAAGTTAGCGCCATCGATTGAAACGTACCTTGGTAGCTAGTGGTACTATGAAAATACAGGCTTATCAGTAATCGTTTGCATTGTCACTTCGCATCCAAATAGACCTATGGGTTTCAGTGATAAGAAACTCTAGTTTTAGGCTCTAGTGCGGCCAGTGAGAAACTGTCCTACCGTTCAGACAATGATAAACAAGACAAATTCTCCAGAGTCCTCCATATGCTTCGTCAGGGCAGTAGCTCCCTCTGCCAGCCGCAGATGTCCCACAATGGTACCTGGTCGTTCCGTGTTCCTCTGGGCAACCAGCCGTGAAATGTAGCGCCCCTTTTCCCATCAGACAGCACGAACCTTGGTAGTGTTCCTCGCTCACGTTTCTCTGTGTTTCTGGTTCCACATGTTGAAATGTTGGCGACAGGTCCTCCCTAGCAGGCACCACCTCAGCTTCTACCGGAAACGACCTGAAGACATGGATCCATCGACCGGAAGTGATGGCGAAGATGGAAGCCAAGATGGCGGAAACTCCGATCAAGAGAGAGGCCGCCAAGAGGATGTTGTACGAGGAGAAGATGATCGTTCTTAGAGGCAGCATTTTAACCAAAAAACGGCTGAATATAATTCCACTTTGGTTGGTGTCAATGACGTAACATGGGTCTCAGAAATCGATTATCAACCATTGATATGCTAAGCTATTTTCAAAATCTCTCTCTAGAGTAAAGACATCCGTAACGTAGTTTCTGTGAAGTACGCTATTGTCAGTCGCTGAAACAGCAAAATCGTTTATGTCTATATTGTATTGTATTGTATTGTATTGTATTGTATTCGATATTTATGAAGCGCTTCTATCGGGCGGGCCATTCAGAAGCGCTGCCAGTGCGAGGGATCTCCGAGAGAAAAAACAAGTTTTAAGAAAGGTAAAAGAGAGGAAGAGACGTTACCTGAGAGAATAGAAGAACGAACGAACGGTATAATGGTAGCCTGCTCCAGGAGGATGAGTGAAGTTACGATAAAATATTATCTAATAAGAATATTGTATGGTGAAATATGATACCAAAATATGTTCTTGAAAAAAAGTATACCAACAAGGAAAAGATTGTGTTATCCGTTGAACTGCAACAAGACACGCAGATGCTAAGTCGCAAGGTACGACCGTACGTACGGTACGTACGTTATTTTTTTCTATAACGTACGTACGGTACGCGTACGTTATTATGCCGTACATTCACATCAGTTCATAACGAAAATAAAATACATAACATCATGCACAAGAAAAGTCAATAATAGTTGGTGATTGACGGTCGTAAACAATTTTAACCATTACATCAGTCAGCTGTGGCTGTTCAATGATCTCTACTTTTAAACTTTTAAATTCCACGGTACGCGTACGTTATTTTTTTCGATAACGTACGTACGGTACGCGTACGTTATTCCGGTAAGTAGGCCTAGGCCTAACGTACGGTCGCACTATGCTAAGTCGTTTAATTCGTCTTATCACTGTAGGACAAGAAATGAAAGCTTCTATCATTCCATGGCTAATTATAATAAGTGACACTTTATACAAACCTCTTCGGCAAAGATTCGATTGCAAAGTTTCGTCGTTAGAAAACACTTAACGATGAAGAAAGTTTTCGATGCAGACTGCTTTCTTCATTCGGAGAGAACGACGTTTCTTCGTCGCCTGAGTTCATCTGCACAACTGCGCACTACTTACCTGCTAACGCCTGATGTCGATAGATGCCACTAATGTTGTGCCCTGTTAGCAATCAGCGTTCATCCATTGCCTCGACACTATCCTCCCTTAACCCTAGAAACACTGGACCGAATTTTAAGTCTTTAAACATCTGTACCATCGTCTTTTTAAAAGAATCTTTGCACTAGATGTGCATCCTATTACACCCAGCTGATCATCTCCTCTGAGTGACTACACCTTCGAATGAAACACGACAGTTAACTACTGTAAGCGGATATCGATGGCATTGGTTCAACCCATCGGCTATCAGCCAATCAAGGAACTGGTTTTGCGGACGAGAGACATCTTGTGTACGAACTGAACGCCTCACAGCTGAGATCTGCGCCGATAATCCTGGCTTATCATCAGATTCTGCCTTATTAAACGTTATGATGGGCGCTGACGTGCAAGGCCCTGCTACCGTGATCGGCTCAAGTGTCTCTGAGTGTTTCTGTAGCGCCATTAAATCCAGGCCAAAGGGGAGACGCAGTTGTACGGGTCATTGAGAGCAAACGCTTCAGGTGATTTATTCTAGAAGTAATGGCGAGGTTAATAAAGTATTTTTTGAGAAGTTTTACCCGAGGTTCAAATGATCCATCAGGCATGAAAAGATTAGGTTATGAGTCGAATATCATTGATCCATGGAAACTAAGCCTTGTCCCACGTATTAGTATCATTACTATTTGAGAGGTTCTTGATGCATACAAACATACTAACATGCATACTAAAAACGCATGCATATTTATTATATATATATATATATATATATATATATATTGTGTAGTATTGTATTCAGACATTTATAAAGCGCGAGCCATTCAGAAGCACTCCCAGTGCGAGAGACCCCGAGAGAAGAGACAAGTTTGAAGAAAGACAAAGGAAGAAATGACGCTACCAGAGGAAATAGATGAACGAACAGACGTAGGAGGAAGCTGATTCCAAAGAGCAGGGCTAATGGAAGCAAAAGACCTGGATTGAGCCGATGAAGTTCTGACATGGGAAACATATCCATACAAACATGCATAGTGCATATATACATAAATTGGTTACCAATAAATGATGATTGATTAATTAATTCAAATACATATATAGACATGCATACATATAGACATGCATACATATAGACATGCATACATATAGACATGCATACATATAGACATGCATACATATAGACATGCATACATATGCCTGTGTAGGTATGCTATGTATGCATGTATGTATGTACATACATATGTTTGTGTGCATGTGTGCATGAGTATGTATTTATGCATGAGTATGTATGCATCTATGTATGTATGTATATTTGTATGTATCATACATGGATGACCATGTATCGTGTATGATTTCAAGACACTGAATGTAGTGCATTTTAAGTACCTCATAGAGGCGCTGCCATATACATGCATTATGCATACTTACCTACCTAGATAATACATACACACAGAACTACATAAACTTATACTTACTTACATGCCTCCTGTAATTCAGCATGTTTTACATGAGCAGGCAAAAGATATTATTAAAGAAATCGAGAGCAAATCTTCCCAACTATGAAAATAGTATTATTAATTATTGTTATTGTTGTCATTGTTCTTGTTCTTTGTGTTGTTGAAGTTATTTCCTTTTCGACATAAGGTAGATACACAGTCCGAAAATTAAACGTTGCTTAATTGAAAATGATCATTGAGCAACTGGACCCATACTTAGCTCACTCAGTCATCTGATTTCTCTGACACCATAGTCACACCATATTCACATCTTAGTCACGCAGAAAGGCAGCAAGGCGCTTGAGAGGAACAAGAGGCGGTGCACATTCGCGTGCTCTTCAGCATTATTCGTCATTATTAATTCTTTCGTTGGTAACTTTATTATTTCCACTATTTCTACTAGCCTACTACTACTTCCACTAACTCCACACCACTGCTGCTACCTCCTACTAAAAATTCTCCCATTTCCACTGTCACGCCTACTATTGAATTGTTTTTATCCACGAGTCTCTTGAATTTCCTTTGGATTGCTTCCTTTCGAAGGATCGATGGCTAGCGGCGCTCTTAAGCCGTTTCTTTAGTTTTGCTTTCCCAGTGTAAACATCTGAACCGACTTTGAGACGAGGTTCGATGTGCAGAACTTGTTCGCAATCCAAAGATTGCATTACTACACATTCTGTCAGAATACAAAGAAGGCAAGCGAGGACAATGACTCTTTCAGCTTCGCCTTTATTATGTATAGTCTACATGAATATCCCCCATGTACAAAGAATGATACACTATCATACAGGCGGCCTTCTCTCTCTCTCTCTCTCTCTCTCTCTCTCTCTCTCTCTCTCTCTCTCTCTCTCTCTCTCTCTCTCTCTCTCTCTCTCTCTCTCTCTCTCTCTCTCTCTCTCTCTCTCTCTGTCTCTCTCTCTGTCTCTCTCTCCCCCCCCTCTCTCTCTCTCTCTCTCTCTCTGTCTGTCTGACTGTCTGTCTGTATGTCTCTCTCTATATATAACATATATAACAGCTGTACGAATATACATATATATATATATTCGTACATCATTTCATTGTCTTAAAACTTGCCTTTATTCCCGAGTACATTCGCACTGGGAGCGCCTCTGATTGGTGGGCACTGAGTAGAGGCGCTTTATAAGTTTTGAACTACAATATAATATACATTCACAACATTAACAGTTTCATGAGCAATGGAAACATAACTGCTGCTCTCATTACCTTGGAAGTGTATTGGCCATCGTACATATATATAGTATATAGTGTAAAAAATGTCTTTTTCCAATTAAGTTAAACGTTTATCCGATATATCTAAGTGTGCAGTGGACGAACAGCGATGGTGATGAGGATGAAATGTTTAGGATGGATAACAGGTGGGTGGTCAGACAAGTGGAGACGTACGATTGACGCCAACAACAGCCAATGGGACCAATGCAGTGGGCGCAAGAAGGATAGAAAGATGATCTATGTATCTAACTCTTGACGAGATAAAATAATGTCTTAACATTCACGTCACATAACTAACACAGAATAGATATCTATTAACGCAGGTGATGTATAATTAAATACAGTCATTGCTATATTTAAACATAGATATGTATTATGTAATGCCTATATTTAGCTGCAGCGCATATTCTGTCGATATAATAGTCGCTCTGGGCACTAAGTCTCGGGGTCTAGTACGACGTACCGTGGCATCGGACCACAAGACAATAGCCGCATTGTTGCAAGCGCAGCAGCACAACAAACTGAAGCAGCATCCCACAGAAAAAGAGACAGACAGAGGCAGATACAGACACACCGATAGAGACAGAGACGGTGACATGTCAGAACAAACGCCTCGCACCACAATGCCTCCTCTTCGCAATGCAAATCATATTTACTCAACTGTCGCCCTGGACTCGATAACGAGTCCATTCAACGACGAAGGTTCATCGCCCGTGGCGAAGAGGAATGAGGAGGAAAAGAGGGAGGAGGAAGAGAGGAATGGGGAGAAAGGATGAGGAATAGACGGAGGGGAAAGAGAGGATGGAGGAGGAAGAAGGAGGAATAGACGGAGGAGAAAGAGAGGAAGAAGGAGGAAGAAGGAAGAATAGACGGAGGAGGAATAGAGGAATGGGAGGAAGGGGAGGAAGAAACGGATGAGGAAGAGAGGAATTGGAAGGAGGAGAAATAGACGGAGGAGAAAGAGAGGAATGGGAGGAAGGAGGAGGAATTGACGAAGGAGGAAGAGAGAAATGAGGACGAAGGAGGAGGAAGAGATGGAGGAGGAAGAGAGGAATCGGAGGACGAGACAGATGAGGAAGAGACGAAGAAGGCAGAGAAGAATGATGAGAAACAGATTGAGGAAGTATGACACAACGAGGAGATGGGGAAGAGGCGAATCAGGTAGCGGGCAGGGCAAGAGGAGGAACAAAATGTGAAGGACGAAAACAAGGAAGAAAGACGAGAAAGAGATGGAGAAAAGGAATCAGAGTATAGAAGCAGAATGGAATGGAAGAAAGAGGAGCAGCAGAAGCAGGGTCATAGGTCACGTGAAAAGTGTTTTTATTTTTAAAGGAGGAGGAAGAGGAAGAACTGAGGATGTGAATCAGACGGAAAGAGGGAATATTGAATGAGGAGGAACAAGAGAAGGGAGGTAGAGAAGAAAACGCTTGTACCACGGCTGCGACCCTCTTACATTTAATAGTAATGTGCTTGTCCAGTACTAAAGGCAGAGTTGAAATTAATAAGCAGATTTGCAGTAGACATGAAGACGGTTTGACAGAGAGTGATGAATATATATATATATATATATATACTATATATATATATATATATATATATATATATATATATAGAAGTCTTGATGGCATTGAGCGAATCGTGTGCCAGGAACATATGTTCAATAATATCGAATGCGACGCATAGAGCCATTCGTACGGCCATCTGGCGTTTCTTAGGAGCCAAAACGGAAATGGAGGCTAATATCGATCCACCTTCAAGTGACCGAACTCCCGTCTTCGAAAAGCATTTAGAGGATTAGCGCCAAATCCAGCTGACAAAGAGAGCGGCTCGCCCGAGGCGGGGAAAAACGCGGGTGGTGGAGAGCCAACCGGGTGGGGAGGGCAGGGCCATGAGAAGACGGCGGCTGTGTTTATCAAGAACTCAAATGGATGCTCTAACACGTATATGGTTTTAGGACGAACATCTTTTGCCTGCGGAGCTGCACGGCCATTAGATGTGTACGTTGATGTGAGCGCGTGTTGAGAGAATGAGGATTATGAATTCTGATAATGCGCTATATAATATGCGAAGATCTTTAATGTAATCATATTGCAGTTGATTCAACGCCAACAAGATCACTTAAATAAATTGTCTGATGAGGAAAGAGCAGTGACGCCAATGCGGTGGCCTACAGTTAGTCTACTTCTTTGTGGCATTTAGACCTTTTTATATTCGGTAGCTATGAGCCACGCTCGAAGGTCTGATATTAGCAGATCATATGTAGGCCTAATGACATTTTCTATCCTTATTTGGCTATGTTATGGCTTTCCAATGACGATATCCGTGGCTGGACTATTGCTAAAAGTACAGTCAGACAATATATACCGAAGAGCCTTCAACAAACAGGGCGAATAAAAATTACCTTGATCGTCGCAACGATATATTATGTGAGGGTGATTAAACAAACTGTCTCTCGATGCAACGTGTTGGACCTAGCTCATGAACTGAAATCATTGCATTGGCTTCTACTCAGCAGAAGATCTCTTTCAAATTGGGGCTCATGATTTGTAAAATGCTAAAATCTGGCCAACCAAAGTATCGAAACTTATTTCTTATTCCACAGTCTTATCACTATTCAACAAGGTCAGCTATCGTTGGTTATACCTGAAGCTAGAGTTGTGCTGGATGAACGAGGGTGCTGGTTCTAAATTTAGAAATTCTCTCCTCTACCTGTTCGATCGGTGTAGTCGCGTGTGTCATTTCATGCTCAACATAAAACTTATCTCTTTCGGATTGGCTCTCTCTCTCTCTCTCTCTCTCTCTCTCTCTCTCTCTCTCTCTCTCTCTCTCTCTTTCTCTCTGTCTGTCTGTCTGTCTGTCTGTCTCTCTCTCACTTTGCTTCAACGAATGTTGACCTTCTAGATGTTGACCTGATTACGGCTTAACTTTGGTTCGCCATCGGTTGACGCATTGAGCATTAAATTTGTAACTTTTTGGTGATAAAAAATAACTACAAGCTTACTACTATTACTAATATCCATACTTAAACCTCAAAACTCTTTCTGGCCATTTGAGTTGGGACAGCAGTGGTCTTGCAGGTATGGAGGGCCCAAGCCTTCAAAGCACCACCGGTGTAGGAGGCTGAATAGACTCCCCGTATAAAAAGACTCCGGGAGTGTTTATATCCTAGTATAATTTATAATGACTGGGGAGTTAATTGAAACCAGGACAAAAACACTCCACCCTGCCAATAAACACTCCCGGAGTGTTTTCGTTTGAAATCGGACCAAATGACTGGTGGAGTTGATTCTTCCTATAACCAAATGACTCGTAGAGTTGATTTTTCCTGGGACAAATTAAATGGGGGAAATTTATTGTTTTTTCGACTGGTGGAGTTGATTCTTCCTAGGAAAAATGACTTGTGGACTTATTCTTCCTAGGATCAAATGATCTGTGGAGTTGATTCTTCCTAGGACGCAATCTTCGCATTGTTGCCTGAAGACGTGTACGTCCCATTCCTCCCACGTAATCCCACCACGCCGGTGCCGCAAACAACATCCGTGAAACTGTGGTCGCACTTGCCACATCACTCAGTGATTGGCTCGATAATCCATGTGCTTTAAGGATACGGAGGGCGTACATCGACTTCCTGGCCTTTATGATTATATTATTTACATGCATGTCAGAGTTAAATTGTTCTGTCATCGCAACACCTAAGACCTTCAGGTGCCCTACACTGACAAGGCCCGGTATAATTTTAGGTGTATCCTCTCCGAGCCTTTTCCTAGGTCGCCGAACGATGATTTCCTGGGTCTTTGAATGGTTCAGTTTTAAATTGCAGGACTCCGCCCAAGCCGAGACATGTACTATTTCAGACACTACCAGATCGCTGATGGAATTAGGATGTAGCTGTCATCCGCATACTTTACCATTATATTTGTGGAGTGGCGTGCTTTAGTTTAGATATTAAAACTTATCTCTTTCGGTATAGGTCCCAGTGCAGATGCTTGGACGATACTTGCATTAATTTCTATTGCACTAGAGGTAGTACCCATAAACTTGGTTCTGTGTTGTCGCTTGTTGAGAAAGGCAATGATCCAATTATATATGTTGTCAGGGATTGGCAGTTCGGCGAGCTGGTCTGCCAAGTAAGAATGCCTCACCATGGAGCGAGGTGGCTCAGTGATAAGTTCGGCGCCTTGTGACCGGAGGGTTGCAGGTTCGAATCCCACTCTAGCCGCTGCGTACGGACCTTGGGCAAGTCCTTCACTCGCGATTGCTCGTGGCGCTTCGGCGTGAAAACTCCGACACAGTATCAAATGCTGTAGTCGGGAGCGCCTCTGAGTAGTAGTAGACTTGAGGAGACGCTATAGAAATATCCGAAATAAATAAATAAATAAAAATATCGAACGTCTTCGAAAAATCCAGCGCTACCAGGTTAACGTATGGGATGGGTGTATGGTAAGCACTTCGGTGAGATGATGTGTTATAAAGATGAGAGCCGCTGAAGTCGATCCGGTGGGTCGAAAGGCAAACTGGTCCGAGCATTCCTTATTGCTATGTGACTATGAGCTTATACACTTGATCTCCCTTATTCAGCATTTCAGTCAGACCTATTCTACAGACGTTGAACCGAGCTAGTGACTGAACGAAATAATAAAGCGTTGTGTGTGTTTTTCCAGTGAAGCACAATGTTAACCAAATTAGTTAATCAGTTGTCCTTTACATTAAGTTTTAACCTAGGAAGAATGAACTCAACAAGTCACTTGGTCCTAGGAAGAATGAACTCCGCAAGTCATTTGATCCTAAGAAGAATGAACTCCCTATTCATCAGGTGTTGAAGTTTCATTACTCATTAGTACATGAAATTAATGCTTGCCAGGAAAAATTGGCTTGACATTTTTGTATTATTAGCCGTACGTAATCGTTATTACCATGTCAGAAGTGAACTTTAAGTCGGAAGTTGGTTGTTTTTCGCCAAAGTCGGATCAAGTCCTTTTGGCTCCTAGTCGTCGATTCCAAGTCGACTTCAAGTCACTTTAGGGTCAAGTGGGGTCAGATTGGCTGACTAAAGTCACTCCCAGGTCTATCCACAAGTCATTTGGTCCTAGGAAGAATGAACTCCCCAGTCAGTTAATCCTAGGAAGAATGAACTCCACAAGTCACTTTGTCCTAGGAAGAATAAACTCCCCATTCACTTTATCCTAGGAAGAATGAACTCCACAAGTCACTTGGTCCTCGGAAGAATGAACCCCACAAGTCATTTGGTCTTAGGAAGAATCAACTACCCCATTCAATTTGTGCTAGAAAGAATGAGCTCCACAAGTCATTTGATTCTAGGAAGAATCAACTCCCCATTTAATTTTTCCTAGGAAGAATTAACTCCACTGGAGTGTCTAATCACCATGCAGCAGGAGTGTTTTTGTCCTAGTAACAATATACTCCCCTGGTTAATTGGTCCTAGTAAGAATTAACTCCCCAGTCAATATATCCTAGGATAAATAGACTCCAAGAGTGTTAAAAGGGGGGAGTCTATTCAGCCTACTACACCGCCACTGACTATGCAACTACTACCGCTACTACACGATTACACTTCCATTACTTACTGATCAACTACTGATCAACAACAACAACAAATGTCGTCTCTCTTGCTACTCGTTAAAAGTAGGCTAACTGCTTTACTACATTATAGATCTACTTTGTTGTATAGTCTTAGACCCAAATAAAACTTTCGATAAGTTAGCTGATGATGGGCTAAATGCATAATATGCCTTGTACCAGAGCCTTATAATTGAAGGCTCTGCCTTGTGTTAGTATCGGAGTTTTTCCACATCATTCGCTTGGTGCGGTTCGAAAGAAATGCTGTATTTCAGTTTTATTCGCTAGATGGAATTAAAGCTCATTCATCAGTGAGTCGTTTGTAAGAAATTTGATCTGAGCAGGCTGGGTTAAGGGTTACTGGGTCTCCTACGCGAAAGGTATTATAATTATGGCCCTTCAGTCCATTGCCTGGTACCACATGGATGGATGGTGTCCATGAGCTTACAGATGGAACCTGTAGTCAAGCCCCACCCACCAACGCTTTCCATATTCACACAGATCACTTAAACTTTTCTTAATTATGAAGACAGACAGACAGACAGACAGACAGACAGACAGACAGACAGACAGACAGACAGACAGACAGACAGACAGACAGACAGACAGACAGACAGAAAGGCAGTCAGACAGACAGACAGACAGACAGACAGACAGACAGACAGACAGACAGACAGACAGACAGACAGACAGACAGACAGACAGACAGACAGACAGACAGACAGACAGACATAGAGATGGTCTTCTGATGGAACCGGTGTAGCAATTTCAGATTACCCCCACTTCACATTACCTCCCGGCAGGGACGTAACAGCTTTGGCTTGGGGGCTTAAACCCCTCCAAACGAAGCTGAAGCCACCCATAACCCGTTGTATGCTTACCGCCAAAAATTCGTATGAACACTGTATGAATGTTGCCATGCTCAAGGCTTAGACCCCCTCCCTCCCAACGAAAAGTCCTAGTTACATGCAGCCTCCCCGTAACTTGAAAGCGCGTTTAGATTACAGGGGGTAATCTTAAATCGATTTGAAGTTAATAGTTATCCCCGGCCCCCGGGGGTAACTTTAAATCGATTTCAGATTACTCCCTACGATTTCAGATTACCCCTCAAATTAATGGGGCCCATTTTTCGACTATCTCATATAATAATAATAATTGTTAATATTTTATCATTAAACTCTCATTACCCTCCTAGTGCATTATGTAGGCCTACAATAAGCTCTCTGTCACTGTCAATTACACCAACTAAGCTTAGATTGAATTTTGTATTTGTATGTAATATGTCAGGCATTAACATTTCTGTCACTTTTTTAAAAAAATCAGATTTTGAGACTAGCTTTCAATCTTGTCTGTTTCACGTGTTTTATTCAATAAACGTATCATGTATTGTAGGCATGAGAATTAATCATTTTAGCTAAATCAGATAGGGGTGATGTGAACAGCGCAGGGGTAACTTGAAATCGCGTTCAGGCTACCCCCTGGGTAATGTTAAATCGATTTCAGATTACCGGGGAGTAAATTGAAACAGGGGGTAACTTGAAGTCTTTACACCGGAAGGAGTCTCTAAGAAAACAGTTTCTCGTTAAGTTATCTGAAGCCCGTATGTGAACACCATCCAGGATTCGTTTGAGCAAATCTACAGGAAAGTTAAGAGACGGGACATAGCCCAGGGACAGGCGACCGACAGAGTCAGTCGGGCGTCGGAGACCCTTGAGGTCTCGGTTGAACAGCGACGCAGTCGTCTGTGAACCGTGTCGAAGGATACTTAGTCTGGCGATCAGGAGATGAAAAAGCTTCGTCGTCTAAACCTCGGGGAATAACGTGTGATGAGGCGTCATAGAAATTTCAAAGGAAGCAAATAAAAACCCGAGTCAACATTTGAAGTTGTGGTCTTACTTTCAAGTCATTAGAAAAATGTGTGGCTAGCAAAACACAGCTTTTGATTATTACATATTTTGTGGCGCCTCACTAATAATGCGAAGCGACACAACAATGCATTCTATAACGAACACACTCATGCTTATAGCATCATACTCATTATGCTTATATCATCCATACTGATGTGCATACTCACATGCTTATAGCATCCATACCCGTATGCTTATTGCTTATAGCATCCATACTCATAAGCTTATAGCATCCATACTCAGATGCTTATTGCATTCATATTCAAATGCTTATAACATCCATAGTTCCATACTCATATGCTTATAGCATCCATACTCATATGCTTATAGCATCCATACCCGTATGCTTATAGCATCCATACTCATAAGCTTATAGCATCCATACTCAGATGCTTATTGCATTCATATTCAAATGCTTATAACATCCATAGTTCCATACTCATATGCTTACAGCATCCATACTCATATTCTTATAGCGTCGATACTCATATGCTAGCCTTATAGTATCCGTAGTTTACAGTTATATCAGTCAAGTAAAAGCGTCGTGACAACAGCACTCGAGGGATCGGACCCCTATACATTGCCTACCTTAGACCACAGATCCATTGTGTCTCCATGTAGTGTTTGAGTCTTACCTTACTAAGCATTGAAGTGAGATGGCAAGAGATCGTGTGGGAGACTGGTCAGATAATAATTATAATAACACGGACAATTTCTAGAGCGCCGTAACGCGACCATGCGGCTACAAGGGCGCTGTACAGACAACACCTACAGTCCTACACCCTAGCATGACAACCGGTCCTATTTAGCAGACGGATAGGCTTTGATGAAAAGATTACGCTTGAGCCGGGTCCGATGTGTCAGATGTGTTTGGAAATATCAGGTCGCACCATAGGCCTTCTTGGTTTCCACTTTTGATGCTAACAAATATTAGAAAAGTTTGGCTAAAAAGTAAAGACCTGTTGTGTTCCAGACATTTTTGATTAACTAGTTGCGCAATATCAACGCCGGAAGGCTTTATGTTCTGGAACTCTGTGGCTACGATTTCTTTGTCACACTTTTATATCTCGAAGGTATACGTAACATCAAAGTTGATGGAAAGAGAAACCTTTAACGCCTGAATGAGAATATGCAACGTAAGCCCATGTCTTTATGTCTATTTATGTCATGTAAATCGTTTTTACTCACTGTAGACACGTCTGCTTTAACACATGACGGAGTTCGTAAGTCATCCGGGCATTTATAAAGCGCCGTGTAAGTCTTCTCAAAGGCAATTAGCGTCACCTTGAACAATATCATCGGTTTTTTAATCAGAATAAAGGTTCATTAATAAGCGGATGATACATGAAAAGCAGAACAATCCTGCATCGGTGAGCTTTCGCAAACACGCTGAGCCAAACCCTCGACATCTTGTTCATGATTAACTGATTTCTGAATCTGAGAGCTGACACTGGCAGCTGATTAAAGCATTCACACCACATGGTAGCAATCACAAACTGGCACAACCAGTAGCTAATGGTAGAACGCGCAGCATCTGGATATTCCTCACGCCACTGGGTTCGTGGTTAGTCACAGGCCAAGTGGTTTACGCACGAATCTTTGTTTCGAATGCTTTATTTCGCCATTTTAATAAATGTCAGGTTCAGACGTGATTGGTGATACACTTATAGTTTCGTAGTTAATTAGTGACATACATAGTTACTTACTTACTTACTTGCTTACTTACTTACTTACTTACTTACTTACTTACCTACTTACTTACTTACTTACAAACATACATAGATAAACAAATACATACATTAATGCATAAATTCTTACATTTATGTATGCCTGCGTGTATGCATGCATAGCCTACATACGTACATATATATATATATATATATATATATATGAATCTACATAATGCATACTTAAATACATACACCCATGGGTCTACTTCTAATGCAAAGTTTTTTGCATTCCCATTACACCCAAATGAAACTGGATTTCATAAATAATTTAAAATACACTCTGATATTGACAGACATTTATTGCAGTTGATCGCAGAGGTCGAACGATTTCTCACGCAATGACCTCGGATTGCTCGGCTCAGCTCTCTCTCTCTCTCTCTCCTCTCTCTCTCTCTCTCTCTCTCTCTCTCTCTCTCTCTCTCTCTCTCTCTCTCTCTCTCTCTCTCTCTCTCTCTCTCTCTCTCTCCCTCTCTCTCCCTCTCTCTCTCTCTCTCTCTCTCTCTCTCTCTCTCTCTCTCTCTCTCTCTCTCCTCTCTCTCTCTCTCTCTCTCTCTCTCTCTCTCTCTCTCTCTGTCCCTCTCTCTGTCTCTCTCTCTCTCTCTCTCTCTCTCTGTCTCTCTCTGGTCTCTCTCTGTCTGTCTGTCTGTCTGTCTGTCTGTCTGTCCTGTCTCTCTCTCTCTCTCTCTCCTTCTCTCTCTCTCTCTCTCTCTCTTCGAATGGACGTGGCTCACCGCGCTGTACAAGACCTTCAACGCTCAATTCAGGTAAAACAGAGAAAACTCCAACTAGTTTATATCAGACGTCGTTGCTAGCAGTATATCAACTATCGATATTTAAAAATAGTTTATCAGCCATACTAATATACTGCTAGTATATCAACGTCATGGTGACGTTCCCTTGGCAGTCATTGTTGACATGCAATTCATCGTGACAGACGTTCATTCAGAGTGTCACTCAACCTGCGCCCGGCAATTGATAATCGCCTTGCCACTCCCTCGAGGACATTATACACCTGGACAGCCATCGATGCAGCTGAGGACGTCTGGCTCTATCGACTGAGAGTGCTTTGCCAGACAGTTCAGACCTCGTGCAGAAACATGGGACCCTTCAAAGTAAAGTCTACCGGAATTGGATGCTAATGGGGACACAGTTTTAATTAGATTTCTGATATTAAATGATAGCTATAACATCGAGAAGCACGTTTTGGTTACACGCAAGCAGAACGTTTCTATGTGTGAGTGATCTTGCCGCACAGCAGTGGCTGCCTTTAATGCACATTACAGTGTGGTTCACCTAATTGAAGCACTCGAACCTCCATTTCCGCACATATGCCTAAACAATTTTGTGCCCCAGTTTGAACCGATGGGATAGAACTGTTCTTTAATCAAAGATAATTCATTGTGGCCTACATCCAGACAACATGTAGCCTAAACAGACACTAATGTGTAAGGTGTAGGTCAAAATGACTCTGCCCTGCTATAGGCAATTTGTGATTGTTGTGATACCGTTCTTTTGCAATTTCATCGTCGGTGGAGAACAGACATGAGATCCTAACGACAGCTCAACGAAAGCGATAACAATCGACAACAATACTCGACAGTAGTCATCGGCGAAGACAAGTACGCTATCAAAACGCAAAGACGCAATAAGCCCAATAAGCCCAACTCGACGCGTCCTTAGCAACCAGAGTTATCTGTAACGACAAGCGCCCCAATAATCTACGTCGACCAGTCTGGCAATGTTTGCGAAGGCTCTCACGAGAAAAAGCCCAACAAAGCTGTCGCCGACGACGTCATTCTTGAGCTGCCGACATAATAACGTATCACCTATTTATAATACTCACTTATCATGGCACCCTCCGATGTCTCCCTTATCCGCCGACTAAGGCGGCGGCGTTCAGACGCCTACTCTAAGAACTTTATTCGGATTTATGAGCCACCCAACTGATTTATTTGGCGCGTGCACGGCACCTACTCGTCACTGTTTCTTATAAATGACATATCGTTGACCTTATTCGTGGACATTCTTAATACCCGGAACTCATTTTCCAAAAATATAGGCCTACATAGCACAGTTTTACAACAAGCGGATGAATTGGTTGTCGAGGAATTTTTTTCGTTGAAGAAATCCAATAGACACGGCAACGAAAACGACAGTTTATCGCAAGTGTAGTTAACTATTTCGTTTATCAAGCGATGTAGAGCAGCCGGGGTCGAATTCTAAAATGCCGAAATACGACATTTAGAACTAAGAACTGACTTGCATTGTTTATACTGCTGCCTCTGTCTGTGGTCCGATGTCCTTCAACTCAGAGACTGGCAACATTATCTCAGAGTAAACATTAAGGATGCATTTGAACAGAGAAATGTTAAAAGTTTGTGTACAGAAACTTATTAGGCTTCAATGGACAGGAATCTCAGTTATTAACTCTGAATATAATTAAAAAGAGCTCGGAGGTCTGTATAACTCTATAGGCTTAATGCTAATTTCAATGACACAATTTACGCTTTTCGAAGTTGTGCGTTTGTGACATTCAGCTCTCGGATCTATTCTGCCACCTCTGTACGCGACCTTGGCGTTATCCTGGACCAGGAACTGACGTTCACCCGTCACATTAATCTTCTCTGTCGAGACTGCTACTACCAACTACGCCAGCTTAGGGTAGTTTCGCGTTCTTTGTCCCAGGGGGCTGCCTCTACCCTTGTGCATGCTTTTGTAATCTCATTGGTCACATTCCTAGATTTGGCCGGGTTTCTGACTTCATGAGGGATGTCCTGCATTGGCTCCCATTCCCACTACGGATCATATACATAGGGTTTCTGCGCTTGTTAGACGCTGCCTGGAGGGACTCGCGTCCCTATACTTGCAGGAGTTTTGTCGCCCTACTTCTGTTGTTCAGCTGCGATCTAACCTTCGATCAGCTGACCAAGCTGTCATGGTCCCTCGCTGGCGTACCGCAATCATGCAGCGCCGCTCCTTTTCTGTTGCTGGTCCTATGACCTGGAATGGGGTCCCAACGGCGCTTCGTTTGGTTCCTATGGATCACTCTACTACTTTTTATACTAATTTAAAGACTACTCTTTTTGGCCGTGGCTGGACTGGGAGCGCTCCTGAGTAGACGGACTTGAAGGGGCGCTATATAAATGTTCCTTAATAATAATAATAATAATAATAATAATAATAATAATAATAATAATAATAATAATAATAATAATAATAATGATAATAATAATAATAATAATAATAATAATAACTGTTAATAATCATAATAATAATAATAATAATAATAATAATAATAATAATAATAATAATAATAATAATAATAATAATAATAATAATAATAATAATAATAATAATAATAATAATAACGTCTTCTGAGCCAAATCTCGGGAGACCCAAGGGAAACCAGCTATCTGTGCCAGCGCCTGTCCGTTGTAATTCAACGTTTCAACGCAGTCGCCTTCCACAGCACTTTTGTTCTCCCGATTCTTGACCAGGACGGCCACTCCAGAGTCAACATCACTAATTAGTATCTTGCACCTGAGGAATCATATATACCTCGGGTATAACAAATAATAATAATAATAATAATAATAATAATAATAATAATAATAATAATAATAATAATAATAATAATAATAATAATAATAATAATAATAATAATAATAATAATAATAATAATAATAATAATAATAATAATAATAATAATTGTGGTTGAATCACTGTTGTGAAAGTTTGGTTTCTACTTTACTCCTTCGGGCGTTTAATAAATTGCTAAATGATAATGAATTCGTCTAATAATCTAACTTCCATAACGCCATTAGGCCTATCTCAAGTTGGAGTATTAAAGTAAGTTGGAGTATTGAAGTAAGTAAATTGCAGCACGCTCTAAATTGTGTTGAAAAAATGCAGAGAGAATGGAAAGGAAGCCAACAAACACTTTGCTGTGCGAGTAGACTAGACTTCTGTCTATGAACGTTTAGGTGTCTGTGTTGGTACGCAGAGCGAGGCTTATCTGTGTATAGTTCATGCTGAGCATTTGCCGAAGTCGTTCGGTGATGGGCGAAGAGGTGCTAAGCCATTGACACGATCGACGAACAATTGACGATCATTGAACTAACTTCTACCAAGTGACATTTTATGATGAGCAATCTGAATACATTTAGGCTTTCTCTCGTACCAACGATCTGGTGCTAAGTCGCTGTTTCATTCGGCCTCTTACATGCAAAAAGGTAACTGTAATTTCAACATGGGATGGATGGGCGCCTTGTATGGCTGCCATATAGTATATATATATATATATATATATATTATAATATATATATATATACTGGCAATATATTATATACCTGTAATATATGTTTTCAACCATAATCTTGTTTACTTTACCCGTACCCCTATCTTTATTCAGTCACTAAGCTTAATTTTATGCTTTTTATCTAACCCCGTCATCTACCATTATCATTCACTTTGCAGCTATGCCATTAGTTCCCGGTTTCTTTTTACTCAAGTATATTACTCATGGGGATGACTCGATAAGCAGATCCTGCTTCTTCTCCTCATCAGTCTTACTCAACATGACTCATTTTCGTTCCTAACTCCAGCTTGCAGTGAGTCGACTTATATGGCTTTGTTCTGTTTCATTGTTATTGTTGTGTTACCTAATTTAAATGCTATTATTACCACGCTCTTACTGTTTCTATTTTGTTTGTTATGTTGATTTGCTGATTAATTAAATAAAAAATAAAATAGTTACATTAGACTCCTGTTAAACTTGTTGTATCTGTTACTACTATGTCATGTAATCTTACTGCATACTTGTCAGTTTGAATTTAATAAACGATTACTATTATTATTATTATTATTATTATTATTATTATTATTATTATTATTATTATTATTATTATTATTATTATTATTATTATTATTATTATTATTATTATTATTATTATTATTATTATTAACATAACATTTATATGGCGCCTAATAGGGATCCATGGGAAGCGCTTGGTCAACGTAGCTATCAGTCTCTAGCCTCACACGTGCGTCCTTATGTTCCTGATAGGACGTCCGCCGTCGACATCATTTGCTGGGAGCAGTAGTCTCTTCCTCGAAATGGGTCATTTGCAAGACCAGAAAACTGTCTTTCCTAGTTTCATTCGTTTCCTAACATTCAGGTCACGACTGAAGATAAGTCTTCAAGGTCAACTGAATGTCGAAGGTAAGTGAAGTAATTTCAACCCCAAATGGAGATGGAGCTGCTTTCCTGTTCACAGAAGTTCGCCAAGGTGAAGTTCATCTTCAGAAAAAACCAAACAATCAATGCGATGGATTTGGTGCATAGACGGAATTTGGGGAATAAAACTGTGACCCAGACTCACCAATGAACAGTAAAAAAATACTAATTGAACTACCGTACGTCGTAGGCGTAATACTCTCCGTTGGCCATGGCAGATCAATATCACAGCTTACTCAATTCCTCCCTGCATCCATGCCTTCGTCTCTGGATCCCTTCATTTTTTCAATCGCTCCCTGTAGTGTAATCCCTCTTTCTCATACAAGTCTTCGATAAATAAACTCTCAATAATGTTTATCGCTTCTGTTAACTGTTGTACTGTCTACAAAGTTGGTTACCGAATAAATTGATTGATTGATTGATTGATTGATTGATTGATTGAGATGTCCACTGCTTTCGTCATCAAAATCAGTGCTTAGCGAACAGACGTCGTCATCATAATCATCATGATCATCGTTGTCGTCGTCATAATCATTTCATCGTTATCATTATTATTATGATCATTATCAACGCTATCAATGTACTAATCTTCTTCTTCTCCTTCTCCTTCTCCTTCTCCTTCTCCTTCTTCTTCTTTTTCTTCTTCTTCTTCTTCTCCTCCCTTTTTGTTGTTGTTGTTGTTCTTGTTGTTGTTGTTGTTCTTCTTCTTCTTCTTTTTTCTTCTTCTTCGTCTTCTTTTTCGTTCTCCTTCTTCTTCTTCTTCTTCTTCTTCTTCTTCTTCTTCTTCTTCTTCTTCTTCTTCTCTTCTTCTTCTCCTTTGTCGTCTTCTTCTTCTTCTTTTTCTTCTTCATATTGTACATCCTTATCGTCGTCATTTTTCTCATATTCGTTGGCACCATCGTCATGATCGTGTCATCACAATAGTCGTCGCCATTATTATCAACGCAACTGTCGAAATCTTCTTTCCCTTCTTTCTTCCATCCTTCCTTCTCTCCCTCCCTACATCCGACCTTTCTTTTGCCCTTCGTTTCTTCTTTCCTTCCTTCCTGCCTTCCTTCCTATTTTCCTTCCTTCCTTCCTTCCTTTCTTCCTTACTTCCTTCCTTCTTTCCTTAAAGCGTTATAAATCTGCTATACCAAAATGGCGACAATTCTTGTTTTGCGATGAATTATATAAATTTTATGCGGCGGTGGACTTTCGCGACCGCCACTCGAGCGCCGATGGCGGCGCATAATCCGGAGTTAGCCATTATCCTGATCATCGACTGTTCCTCCTCCTCCTCCTTCTCTAAGCTCCATATTCTTCCCATGTATCTCTGCGTGCTACTCAATCGCCTTCGTTCGCAAGGTCACAGCTACGTCGGATTCATTTAGGGCCACGAAAATTCTATCTCAACTGACGGCGCCTACGCACAATTTCGACAATAGATCACTATAGGCACCGATCCTTCTTCATGGGACGAATGCGTCGTCTAATCGACCGAGCGAAGGGAATGGTTCATCCGCTGGTCAGGATTCGAGTTGGTCCGAGACACAGTGATCACAGGAAACGATGTTCTGACGGAATCATTGGGTGTCTCTGAACACGATACCAATTGTAAGGGATTGGAGGAAATGCCTCCAAACTAACTTCCATTGAAGATGTGTATCTCTCAGCCACTCAATCCTGGCCATAAAGTAACTGCTAATGGCTATATCAGTTACAGTCTACAACAGTGTCTAGTGTCATTTCAGTCTCAACTTGACTTTCTTTTTTTCAGCTGGCTTACCCACCGTACGCTGTCTCTTTGTCCCTTTGTTTCCTTGTCTCTTTGTCCCTTTGTTTCATTGTCTATTTGTCCTTTTGTTTCCTTGTCTCTTTGTCTCAGCGGACTGAACTTCGTAATATTTGGTGTCTTAGTCCTTGGTTTTGATGCCATTGGCTGTGGCCTTTTGCATTACTTACCGGCACTATAGAAGTTCCAAATTAATAATTAATATTAATAGTAATGACATAAATTGTCGTGGATTTATACACTATATGTGTCTATTAAACTTGACTTTTGTTAAACTTAGCTTATTATTCTATTAATCACACGCTTTTGGGAGGGTATAGATGAATGATAACACTAGGGGCAGCTGTAAAATAAGTTGGCGCCTAACAGGCTGCCAAGATGTGTGTTCCATAAGATCTTGATTATTGTACTGTCATAATTATGTTTCAATGTTACTTACTGCTGTTTGTCAGTGAGCTTGTCAATAAACATGAATATAAAAAATATTTATGTATGCATGTAGCCTATGATGCTGAATTTTCTGCAGCGACTCCTAAGCGACAGTCACTAGTCTGCATGATGTTAGAGTTTTCTAAGAGCAAAAATTTCATATGTAAGCAAGTAATTTTTCAAAGAGCTGAAAAACTGCCACGTTTTCATTCGCTATTCGCGCTTGTGCAGAAAACTCTGTTTTTGGATTAACGGTCATTTGAAATTGCGTCGGAGACGACTATTCCGCCCTTTTCGTGTCGTAGGACTTGTGTCACTTCAATTGCCCATCAGAATGCTCACCGAACTCAACGGTTTCCTGTTCTATGGTTCTGCTGAAATAACACAAGAGAACAGTCGACGAACATGACGTCCCTCGATTTTTCTCTTCTGTTGTGATCCTGCCTTCCACTCTTCTCCTCGTCTAATCTATTTTCGTCTGTGCCTTCCCGTCTGTCTCTATGCTGTAGTTTAATGTTGCGTGTCAGTGTCTGGTGGTTAGAGACATGCCTGCATGTCAGCTAGTGTTTGACCGTGAGGTCAGAGCTTATTAGCCACTTGATGTTCGTCAGTGGACAAAGAGAGAATGCTACATCAAAGAGAAATATACGAAACGCAGTGTAGTGTAATTTAATTAGCCATTTATGTAGCGTCTTTTGTTAGCTTTCGGATGCACTTGTGGAAAGTTCATCCGCGGACGAATGAAGTTCGAAAAGAGCTCAGAGATAGACAATCATGCCTTTGAGTCGGTCTATACGCGGAAGATTTCATGACTTTTCTTCTTTAGACTTTAGACTTTCTTTAGATAATAAAGATTTTTAAGTCGATGACCAAAATGAACAGTAAATTGAATTATGGAAATTAATGCCTTCCCTTAACGCAATATCCAAGTAGATTTGCACTTCCAGGTGAAAACTCGAGTGTAAGAATCACTTGCATAACCCGTTAAGACTAAGGTAGGGGGTACTTCTTAGCAGCCAGCCTAAAGTTATGTTGAAGTATATCCTTTTTATGCAGTGGATACGACGAATGGCGTACGCAGTGGGGTTAATCACGAATGAACCCTTTCATGATTCCGGTTAGTACTTACAGTTAGTACTTACCAGTTAGTACGCTATTTAACGACTAGTTCTAATGTTCTGGCTGGATCCTCATTGGGTTGTGACGTGAGGTGGAACGAGGGGGAGGGGGTCAGAGGGCGCCAAGTGTATGCTTTGCCTGGGGAGCCATTTGGACTACAATAGAAAATGCCGAACGGATTAGAACTGAGGAGGAACGAAGTGGTTCTTGGCTGCTAATCGTTTAACTGCCTACGATTCCTCGCTCAGCTGATGGATTGGAGGCGTGTTAAACATTTATTAGCTTAATTCTAGGGACAGCAGATTATGGGGAAAAAGATGAATTTGTTGATAGACCTTAGCATTAAAAAGCCAAGCAGAAACGTAGAGCAAATTATTCCAGACGGAGCTTATATAGTCTAAGGAAGAAAAGTCATGAAATCTTCCGCGTCTAGACCGACTAAAAAGCACAGCGTTAATGGAAGTGCCAGGTCTATGCTACAGTTGTGGACCTATGTTAGCTTTTAGCCAAAGAATAGAAGAAGCTGACTGCATGTAACGCAATTGTAAACAAACAATGGTGCTTCTTCGTTGATTAAACGCTGCACAACGAACTAAGGTCTGGTATTTTATGAATTTAAGGTAAGTTAAAAACTCGTGTGAGCGCCTATTGAACTAACAATATGCCCTATTTAAAATCAAAGAGCACCTAACTTGGTTTCGAAAGTAGGCCTACGGAGGGTCCGGATAGAATAAATAATCGTTTCTTTTAAGAAGTAAAGGTTACGCCAGTGACCAATACTAATTATAGGTCGAATAATAATAATAATTATAGTGGTGGTGGTGGTGGTATTAGTAGTAGTTGTTGTGGTAGTAGTTTTTAACACTTACAGTTTGTAGCAGTAAATATTTTGTAGTAGTAGTACTAGTGGTAGTAGTAGTAGTAGTAGTAGTAGTAGTAGTAGTAGTAGTAGTAGTAGTAGTAGTAGTAGTAGTAGTAGTAGTAGTAGTAGTAGTAGTAGTAGTAGTAGTAGAAGTAGTAGTAGTAGTAGTAGTAGTAGTAGTAGTAGTAGTAGTAGTAGTATTGGTAGTAATAGTAAGAGTAGTAGTAGTGTAGTAGTAGGTTATGTGTGAGAAGTCAAATTTGAATCCTTTGAGCCTTAGTATTGAAGTGCTTCCAATCTCCTTGTAATCGTAATAGTAAACTAAGAATTAATTTCTAAAGGTCAGCGCGGAGCGCCATCATATTCACGAGCGCTGCGTCATATCAGAAGGGTTGTTCACATCGATGTCCAGTGGAGGTCCGAGTCTAGCTGCCAGAGAGACCAAAGAACAGCTGCTACGGCAGGTTTCGTTGAGGACGATAAAGCTTGAAAGTCGTAGGATGGGATAGATCAAGGTAGGAATTCTTGAACAGGTAAGACTTCAATTTGGAGTGGATAGCCTGTGAGGTGATAACATCAGCATCCAATACGACACAATGCAATATTCGTTTATTGTGGACAGCAAGCTGTCATGCCGCAGCTAACAGCCAAACAAATCGTCTGGCAAAGCAGAAACTGTCGAACAGTGGAAGCGACTTTTTCTTCTTAAAATCAGAATAAATATTTTGCCTTTAGTTGCCAGACAACTTATAATCGCGACTATGAGTTTTCCAGCCACGCTATAGTTCTATCATATTAGCAGGCATCAATTTTAATGGTTTACGACTGTCCATAACTGACGGATTGCATGTGATGTGTCGTAGGTCTACATCTTTGATGTCCAATATAGCAACAAAGCCATACATCACGATCAGAGTGCAAACGAAAGCGCTTGCCGAAGAGAACAAGTTTCGCGTGAAGCTGCACTTATAATCCATTCAAAGGTCCTCAGGATATTTTGACTTGCAAAGCGAGCTAACAACTGCAACAACAATAATAACAACTCATGTTACAGCAGCTGACACTCACTCTACTAAAACTCACATTGCTGTATAGGCTATTCAGCAACAAAACCAACAAAGAGCAAAAACCACAAAACAATGCAACATAATTTAAAACATGTTTGAATGTGTTGGATTTGTTCAATTAAAAAGCCACATGTGCAGCGATTCAGTATGGCAATAAATGCGCTACATAAAGTGTATTCACAAGCACACAATATATATACACGCATGCATACACACATACATGTTTTACCTACATACATACAATGCATACATACACACTTTCATACATACACACCAGAATGCATACATAACTCCATAAATACATACATACATTCATGCATACATATACACATTGAATCATACATACAAATATACATACATGCAAATGAACATATATACTCACATAAAGTCACATTCATACACACACACGCACACACGCATATATATGTATATATATATATATATATTACTATATAAAATATATGTATATAGTCCTATTACTCCAACCCTGACTGCTGCTGTCACTGCTAGGATTGCTAACTGCAATACTAATTTTAAGTAGTGGGGCGTATGTCTGGTAATCGACAACGTCTGATAATTCGCCATAGAGGGCCTATTCTCTTCCTCTCACCATTTCGGATTTTTACCGTTTGATTTTTAAAATAACAACGATAGTTCAACTATTATATAGCCACTTAATTGCATGTTAAATGGATATTTCATCAAATGTCCAATTGTGCATTTTGCGTGTACTGCATACTGTGCAACTATTCTTCTCAATCTCTTGTTATGCAAAGGTAGCTGATAAGTTTAGTTCGCACATGAAGCTCTGCTATATTTACGACGTTAACAAGTGGTAAGCCAACGTGGTGGAACATTCATGTGCTGACGCGTCAACAGGTACGAGAATATGTGTTGTTATTTTTGGAAGTCATCACTTGATGGTGGGTAGGCCTATTTGGGGTATGATTGCACGTCACTCTGAAAGATAAACATATGCAATAATACGCCTTCGCACGTTTTAATTGCTTACCGTAAAAGCTATAAATGAAAAGAGGGTCGGAGACAGACAGAGGCATTGCACAGCTGGTTCAAGATAAAAAGCCGAGGTAAAGAATGAGGAAAGGTTAAAGGTTACTCAATAGGATAATTAGTTAAGGGAGACAGAAGTAGTGAAAGAAACAGAAGGACAGACAAAGAGACAACGAGATAGAAAGAAAGTTAAGGACAGAGTGTACATATGAATTAGCATCCTGCGTTCTTTCATCTGTTCCCACTTTGTGTTATTATGGCCAGAAGCATCTAGTGTAAATATCTCCAATTAGTCTTCTGTGGGCGCCAAATGAATTATGACGGTCGACAGGCCATTTCCAACAATTAGATCTTGAAGAGCTTTCTATTCGAGGCCCAGTTACGACTCCTACACTTCAGCAATTGTCTCTGCAGAACGTCTGGACTCTGCTTCGAAAATTGTCCAGTTCTTCGTCTTCGTTTCTTCTCAAGGGTTTTCCAAGTACCCATTGACTCACGACCATGCCTAACGACAACGACCAGTGTGTCGCTGCATATTGATGTGGCCGAAGCACTTACACGCACTGTGTACTCGAACGAGACACGTTTGTCGAATTACTTTTCTTAGGCTTTAAACTTAATGACAGTCACAGAGGGTTTTGGTTTCTTTGACCTATATCGGATGACGACCAGGCTTCTCCAATGGATTAAGATTTCGATTACGGTTTCACTTGAAATCAATAGATTAGATTAGCTTGAGTTTCCTAGCCACAGAAATCCCTTGTCGCTATAGATGTTGTGGAGGCCGCAGTGTCTGTTTTAGGCAGCCATGACTTCTAAGAGTGTAATACTCGGCCGATCAAATAAATTAATCTCTCGACGACAGATTTGCGACTTTACTGTCTCTGACCAATCGGATTATGACTCCGGCTGATCTCCGTTTTACAACCTCTCCTATCGACATTATTGCTCCGACCAACGGGTTGCACGTTGTGTCCAAATTTCTCCTTTACAGATGGACACAAAGAGTAGGCGGCCGTCAGATCTAATGTCTGTTGACAATAGACACTGCAGTGCGACCAGATTTGAGTTACATTAGATTAGGTAAGATAAGATTAGGTTAAAGATAATCATTGATAATTAAAGGTAACCACTACTAAATATCTTGGGAAAACCGAGCCACTGCAAGTGTTGCTGCCATCAGTGGTCATCAGATAAGTAGGACACACTGATTGTGGTCTTCTTCTAGACATTTTATGTCTGGGCGCCGTTACGGGCGTTTTATCGACGACAAAATTGTTTCGCTGTTCGACGAAACTACCCTTATACTTGTTTTGCTTCTGCTAAATAGATCACTGGAAACATCCACCGTTATTGTACGGTAAAGAAATAGCGACTGGAAACTTGTGTAGGATTCGCATCGTCTAATGCCTTCTTAATGGTTTATTCGTTCGCCCACTAGAAACATCGTTGCTGCAAAGATGTAGTTTAATGGATGAGCCATAAGCACCCTTAATCTCGTCTATGAATTGTGTTTTGTAGCTTCTGCGGTTAGATAATATATACCAGGCTACATTTTTCTGGTTCCATTCAAAACTGGTTATTGACGCCAAATAAAATCATGAAAGTGATGCTAATGTTCTTATTTAGATGTTGCTCTGTTATGATTTCAAATTTTGTTCATTCGAAACTATCTTCTGCTCTTCTATTTTCTATCATGTTGGCTCTGTCTGCTCCAGTGCCTGTGTGACGGAAAGATCTTTCGAAGAACAGTCCGTATAGGTGCATAGCAGTTAAACGATTAGCAGCCAAGAAACACTTCGTTCCTCCTCAGTTCTAATCCGTTCGGCATTTTCTATTGTAGTCGAAATGGCTCCCCAGGCAAAGGATGCATTTGGCGCCTTCTGACCCCCACTTCACGGTCTACCCCACGTCAGAACCCAATGAGGAACCACCCTGAACATTACGCTGAACTGAGTTATTTATTATTATTATTATTATTTCTTTATTAGTAATTAGGCCTATGTATCTTTTTTTGCTTGTAGGGAAAAAATAAAACTGTTAAAACACATTTCTGTGAAAATGGCGCCCCTAGCATTTGGCGCCACAGGCAACTGCCTGTTTTGCTGTGCCTAGGACCGGCACTGATTGTACACTGTAAAAACGGTTTCTGTAAATTTACAGTAGAAAGTACTGGCAGCAGTGTTGCCAGTACTTTGTACTGTAAATTTACAGATTTTCTGTAAAAACTTTACAGACTTTTTCTGTAAAATTGACAGATTTTCTGTAAAAGCTTTACCCACTTTTTCTGTAAAATTTACAGATTTTCTGTGAAACTTTACCGACTTTTTCTGTAAAACTTTACAGACTTTTTCTGTAAAATCTACAGATTTTCTGTAAAAACCTTACAGACTTTCTCTGTAAAATTTACAAATTTTCTGTAAAAATTTTACATACCTTTTCTGTAAAATTTACAGAATCTCTGTAAAATTACTACTGACCTATTCTGTAAATTTTACAGAATTTCTGTTGAATAACTATTGACTTTTTCTGTATATTTACGGCTATTGGATGAAATTTCTGTTATAACTAAGCTGTAAATATACAGCTTTTCTGTAAATTTACAGCACAATCTCGGTAAAACTGTCATTTAAAAAGTTGTCTGCAAGGTAATTACGGGCTTTTTGTCAGCCACTGTTCTGTACATACAGGGGCTGCTGTGGTTAGGTTCTGTCATTTTTATTAGATGCATACAATCTTTTACTGTCATAATCAATTAAGAAAAACAAGTTTATATTTGGCTGAACATTGAACTCTTGTTTCACACATGAAGAACGGTCCCTCAAAGGCAGCCAGGGGAATGAAATGTTAGCAACTTTATTTTCTTCGCGTCGGCATAAGAACGCGGATGGCCACTCCTCTCTCGCCGTCTAATCTTCCCACCGACAGTTACTCGTTATAGCAGAGTGGGCTATGGGTGCAGGTTGAGCAGAAATCTTCTCGAACCAAATTTCTGCAATGGCTCCTGGATCTGAACCCTGACCTCTAGGTTGATAGTCCAACACACTAACCACTACACCATCGAGAACCCACACACATGAAATAACAAAAATCATAATTTAATATCTATTGCATGTTCATAATCTCAGACCATGTCTATATCGCAATGATCCATTAAGAAAAAAAGAATAATATATAGCAAAACATAGAAAAGTCATTTCGTTCACCATCCAAAATAACAATAATCATAATTTCACTCTTTATTACCCATTGCGGTATGAAAAAAATTGATTTAAAAGATATAACAATGACGACTAGGAAGCGATACAATAGCAGTGCATAGAGACAATAAACTAAGATAGTCATGCTGGTGGATGGCTCCACAATCAGAAAACCCTGTTGGGTGTAGTCTTCATTCACATTCTCAGCCCCCCCCACCCCCACTACCAAAAAATGTTAGCAATTCCACACTATAATACAAGATTGGTGAAATCTCTCAGGAGCATTGGTGAGATAGACTCTTTGGAAGAACGTGGATTTTCTTTCTATGATGTCTTGCCACCATGGTTCCTTTCGCGGATTGCTTCCATAGAACGACCTGACAACACAAATCAAAGTTCGATTAGCAGTATTAATAAAAAAATTATTAAGAAATATTTTAGAATTTTAACAAATTAATAGTTAGTTTTTAGCTTTCACTACTTTGAATTTTGCCCCATAATGTACTCTTGTCGGCCATATAATTAGAATCGTTCGAAAGGTAATAACAGATGAAAAATAATAACAGACCAGACCAGCCAATCACTTCAAGGAACTCTTCACCATCCAGCCACTCCATCATATCTCGATATCTCCTGTCCCCAGTAACTACTAGCCTAAAGTTCTCAAACCCATCTATATACCACACTGCACCTCAACTCTGGAAAGAACTTCTCTGAATTCCACATATTCTCAGTTCCTCCATCAATACTGCCACTCGCTCATCTGCAAAAGGCTCCTCTATTCATCACCCCACTGTTCAAATAAGATAATCCCCCTCGCTTAGGAACGCTAGCAGTATCAAGCATTGCTTAGTAGTAACATCTGTCACGTACAAACACACTCTTGCATAGTAGGTTTTACAAACAACTGCTGTGGTCAATATAGGAGCATACGATATGTGCTCCAAATTGTTTGCTAATACAGCTGTAAGAAACAATAAAATAGAAACACACCAAACACTACTAAACATGGTGTAGCAGGAAGACCATCGATGTCATCAGGCACAATTGCAGCCACCTGTTAACACACAATAAAAAAATGTTATATCAAATTGTCAAAGCTAATATATTAGGCACAATTACTTTATATTATACAAAGTCGTATTTCATAGAAAGTCTCTTAAGCTAGCCCGAGACTCAGCCATGGGTATCAAGTGTTAGTGACTTCAGTTTCTTAGCCTCGGCATACAAATGGGATGGCCAGTCCTCTCCCTCGCCATACCATCATCATACCTACAGTTTACTGTCAGTGTCCTCATTATATGGAAGGTGGATAGGGGTGCAAGTGGAGAAATCACGGAACAAATTTCCATCCTAGGGCATTTAATTGAAACACAGACCTCAGTCGACAGTCCAGCACGCTATCCACTAGACTATCATGCAATCCTGATGTGACATTTTCACTTTTCCTTAATCCATTGCAAATCAATCCAATTTCATACAGTGGTCTTTTTTCATCAACAGTTATGTAGCTTTAACATGCATTTACAAATACCACTGGCTACACCATACTAAATTTCAGAACCTGAACCTACAATAGGCCTACTTACATCTTTGACAAAAATCGGCGAGTTTTCTTACTCACTTAAATACTTTTAAGAAGATACAGTGGTAGCTGAATGGCTAGAGAATTTGTTTGCAACAGTGAAAGTATGAGGTGAAGTCTCCTATGTAACAGTTACTATGTAATGTGTAGGGACCTTGAGCAAGTCCTTCACTCACAATTGCTCAGCGTCATCAACTAATGTTTGGTTATTAGATAATGGCACTTAATAAATACATATTAATAAAAAATACTTGCAGTTTAAATCTACCCTCAGACACTTACTGTGCATGGGGAAATTGAGCAAGTCCTTCATTTGCGATTTTTTATTGCTCAATGCCATCTTCTGAGGCTTCGTCATTACATAGCGGTGCTTAATAAATGCATAATAATAATAATAATAATAATAATAATAATAATAATAATAATAATAATAATAATAATAATAATTGTAGTTTTGTAGACAATTACTGCGCAGGGACCATGAGCAATTCCGTCACTCCCAATTGCTCAGTGTCTTCCATTGATGCTAGGTCATTAGATAGCGGCACAAATAAATGCATAATAATAATAAAAATACTTGATTTAAATCTAAATTTGATCTAAATCGGTCATTAGATAGCGGTGCTTAATATATGCATAATAAAAATAATAATAGTAATAATAATAATAATAATAATAATAATAATAATAATAATAATAATAATGATGATAATTGCAGTTTAAATCTACCGTCAGGCAGTTACTGTGTATAGGGACCTTGAGCAAGTCTTTAACTTGCAACTGATGCTTGGTCATTAGATAGTGGTGCTTAACAAATGCGTGATAATGTGAATAATGTGTCTGGGTCTTTGACCAAGAATGCAGAAGCTTCCTGGCTTGCATTAGCTTCAATGGTGGTACCAGATCAATATGCTGCATGATACTTCCACTGCCTCCACACCAATGTCAGCAAGCTTGGCAAGCAATGCTGGATGAACCAACGGGTTCAAACTGACTGGCCATTTCTGGAACAACAATGACCGAGAACAACACTTCCAAAGGTCCAAAATTATACTGTGGACCTTATACTTAATTACTAAAATGTAAAAAATCACGAAGATCTGCAAAGGAATCACGAACAAGCTGACCAAATACTTTAAAATCACCAAAATATTTGCAGTCACTCTCTTTGCATAACAGCACTGGTTGCATCTGACACACTGAAGAACAATTAAGTGGGTAAAAATATCGGCTATTTTAAAATACAGTCCCAAAAGTTCATGCTTCTTTTTAGCTGAACGAAGAGAATTTACGATCTCAAATGCATCTTGAAACAATATTATTTTCCATGCATTTTGATTATTGGCAAAGACTCGATTTAAATATGGCACCATCCATATCATCAGACATTCTATTATATTAAATTAACATATATTCCTTGGCCAAGGATTGTGATGCTGCTTAGAAATACAGGTTTTTCGAAAGAATCTTGATTTTATCTTTGACTGGCACATGACAGATGACTTACTGCACCCGTGTAATCATTACCAATGAGCACTGGTACAGATGACACAAAACCAAAGCCACTTCGACTAAACGGATTGTTACACATCCTGAGCAATTTCACACTAACCTACAATGCCAATTGATAATTCACATCTCTAGAGGATTGATGAGACAGAATGTTGTGGATTTTCTACCCATGATGACTTGCCACCTTTATTCCTCACTGATGACTGATACCACAGAAAGATCTGACAACTACAAAAGTCAAAGTTCAATTAACTGGACTTCTTAATAAAAGCAAAAATAAATCTTAACAACTCTGATATAGTGACACATAAGATATAGGGGTAAAGCTTTACGGTGAGTTGGTGGTATCCATGCACAAGGTAAACATCATGGCTGCCCCAGAAATGCATATAAATACAAGGCTGTTTCCACTCAAATAATAAAGAGAGTGCTTAGTATAGGATAAAAATATAGGTATGGATGCGCGGCTGCACATAAAACAAAAGCTCAAGAGACATTTCGGAACAGTACACATCTTCAGGAATTTATGTGGAGATCTGTCCCTTTAGACATGGGAACTTGTTTTCAAACTTTCTAATTTTTATTTCGGACAAGTACTCTTTAATTTAATTCAATAGCAGTTAAATTTCTGATGTTTGTCAATATAGTGCTCATTTGACAGTTCATTTTTAACCTTAGCAAATATTGTGTATATTTTCTAAGAAAAGGTAATTTCTTCAACTTAAGTAGTGTTCATGACACCATTACTTGCTTATTTGAACAGAAGTAGCACTCTTTCAATGCAATTATGGGGCGGTCATGATATTTACCTTGTGCACGGATACCACTGACCCACCGTAAACCTTCACCAAAATAGGCAGTACACACAAAACAGGAACAGACAAAACCAAAAAAACCAGGTAAGCTTAGTTCGTGTTGAACTTGTCAAAGCGTCCTTGCAATGGCATGTGTCATGTTACGGCGCTATATAAATCATTGTATTCATCGTCATCATCATTCAACGCATGAGCAATGCCAAGTAGTATAACTAATGATTGAGTCAACATTAGAAAGACTTGCACATGCACAAAGATTAAAATTAAATGAAAGGTATACAATCCTGCTTCATATCCACTTACAATAACAACATTTATTGCAAGTCACAATAAAGTCACAGTTCACATCTGTAGTAGATGCTTGTGATGGCAACAGCATTCCACTTTGGCCATTTTTACACATTTCTGCAAACAAGATGTGTAGAGTCACAAGTTCCATTTTCAGCATGTGGGCTGAGGAGAATAATATCCATTCCCCATTTAGTTTTTTTGGACCATATTCACATTCTAACCAACATGTAAAAGAGTACATTTCATAAGGTTTCCTCATAAATGGGTACAGACAAGCACATATTTGCAAGTAATATAAACAAATTGGAATTTCACCTTTGAATCAACTGCAGTATAAACTACAATTCCATTGATGCACTGTACCCCACCCCGCAGTCATTCCAGAACTTCCTGAATCAAAACAAAATTCCAGACTGAGAAAAGAACCAAAACTATTAGAATTCTAGCATGTACAGAACAAAATCCTCATTTGTCCTTACACATCCCATCCAACTGAACTCTTTGCAAAAGATGTAACCATTGCAGCCTAACAATTCATTGTTAGTTCCATTACAGTAGTAAGTAGCAACCAATTACTTGTGGTATTCAATTCAATGCAACTGTTTTTTGCCTTTAGGCCTGCTGGACTTAAAACTAATTGTGGCTTGGTGTTGGTGCAATATCGGTAAATGCCTTGTGCATTACACACTGATTGCATTGAAATTCCTAATAACAAAATACATTTTAGCTTACACCAAATGTTCTGAATCTGGCCCATAGGGTACATTTTTCTGTCCTTTAATAAAAGCAAAACAAATACTGTTCAAGGCCATTGATTTCATTAGACACAACTGAGGCCACCTGTGGAAACACAATTTGAAAACATTACATCAAAGCATACATATTAGGCATGAAGACTTCATATTTATAACAAGTATTATTTCATAGAGTGGCCATTTATCGTTCTGCTTTGTCATTATAATAATGACTTCCGACATTCTATTGATTATAGAAAATTCAAAATTCAAAGCTAAACTACTCCGATATTAAAGAATCAACCTTTCATTTAATCAAAAACTCAATGTGTTATACTATTTTAAAAAATAGATCTCAATACTAAATTTAAACAGCTGGAACGCCTTTGGAAATTGGAAAGCGACGACTCCATGATGCAAGGAGGTCCGAACAAAGCAAAACTGACCACACCGCGTGGTTTGTTGTTCACTGTTCAGTCACTCACCCATTTCTGTACACTGTCGACCGTCAGATTTGCACTGCTGTTTGCAATTTAATGTTTTATTGAAACTAATCAGCAAGCTAAAATATTCTAAACGAGTAAAATAGTTATGAACACTGATAACTATTAATACACATCAGTGGTCACGAATTCCCTTGATCTGTCCGCCATCATGTCCCAGAGTTGCGTGGCCTGCCTATATATTATAGAGTCCATTAGTCTCTGACGTCACACAAAATTTATGTAGAGCTTTGCTTACAAGTGCTTCAGCGAAACAGCTATCTGCTCAACTTCATGTCAAAAGACCTATAGGCCTAACGTGTATATATTCATCAACGACGGAATGTCTTATTTTCCCGGTAGCTTAAGTACATGCTCGTCTATTTAAATGTCTGATTCATTTGTAACCCAAATGCGCTCTGCAGTGGCCATAATTATATCAAAAGCACGCGACCATCAGAGTAGGCGTATAATGCCACTTGCTAGCGTTCCATATAGTAAAATCAGTTAATTCGCCCAACCTGAAGCAATCATTCACTTCAACAGCGCGAATAATATAAATGGATTCCATTTGTTCATCGAGTTTTAATTAGGATTGGAAGCACCCAAGCAAAAAAACGGTTGGTCACAACTGTTGAAGGAACCTGCATCAACCAACCTCAAACTGTGAGAGAATGTATAAAGAGATCTTATTTGAGAACCCAGAGTAAATGAAACCGGTTTCCAAAGTTGTAAGTTATGAGTGCAGCTTCACAAATTATTAATATACAGGGCATGGCCGACAACTCAAGCGTTCTTCTTATTTCAGAGGCCAACAAGAATTGCAGTACAAAACGGTCGCTTTTGAAAGCGTTAGAATTCACTTTAGAAACCAATTTGGAGACACGGGTAATAAATATATTCAATCAATCATCGCAACCCGTCCTTCGTTCTCCTCCTCCACATGTTCCTCTATCTATAATTCCTCTGGCTTTCCACTCAAAACTGAAGTCTCACCTTTTCAAGTACTCCTACTCTGACTCAACTGATCTTCCGCCTTCAAATTATTCTCGCCCTAAACGACACCCGCATTGACAGCTGCTCGGCCTCTCTTGATCTGGTCCTCTGGAAACCAGACTCGGACCTCTTTTGGACTACTCTCTACAAACCCCTTTGATTTGACCTAGCGCTCGTGAATGGGCGGGTGCCCTGCGCTTGGCCTTCGAGTGGCGCTTTAGAAGTTTGAAGTTTACGATTACGATTACGAATCAACCAATATTCGTTTATTGCAGAAATTCCTGTCGACACAAACACGACAGGATTACACAGTCTTTAAAAACATAGACAGCAATCGCGATTAAATCAGATCTCAAATTAGTTACAGAGACTTGTTAATAAAATAATGTTTCTATAGAACAAACGGAATGTAAAGTTTTTATCATTCTTTCCAGGCAATGTGAAATGAACTACTGCACACTCTGGTTGAATGCCTGGAAATGAAATTCCACAGTAAGGTTGCGCACACTTAAGGTTGTGAATCCTATATTTCCACATACGGATAAACAACTACTGGGCACAACGAAGTCCTTCGACGAAGCAGGGAACCAGATTGTAGCGGTCGCCATTTGTATAATTTGTGCTTGAAGCGTGGTCAAATATATTTTTCCAATAAAGTTCGCAATTGATGTAAGTCAATATTGCAATTCCTATACCAATTTAACTTTTGAATAGTTAGTACCCTTTACCAGTTAAAACCCAGAAACGTGCCGTACTTGTAGAATTTTACACATGATATTGTTTATCGCATTTAATGGTCTAACTAAAAGCATAGAGATATTGAGATTTCTAAATGGAGATTTCTGTATTTCTTGTTATCGTTTAAACCAATTAAGTGCTGCTGATAGCCGAGGATCTGTAGATAATTTTTGCGTATAAAATTAATTATGCTGGAAACCGTTTTGACACAAGGTATTGAAATTCAGTGATCTAGTAAAGAATAATTGACCAGTATTCTGAATAGTATATTTGGAAATATAAAAAAGTCAGATTTATGCAAATCGGGAATCCAGTGGAAAATCAGCTTTGGAGTTCCAAGGATTCGTGACACGCTCAGGTCCTTCGGTGAAGCAGGGTACCTTTGTTCTTTGGATTTGAATGGCCTCTTTTTCTGATGATCTATGTGCAGCACAACAAAACTAGTGTGCATAATGAAGTAGAAAACGAAGGGATAGTATTAATTGCTTGCCTGTCATTTTTATGCTGAAAATCATATTTTGTGCTTTTATTTCTGGTAGGTTGAGTAAGCAGCATTATTCAGGCTGTCGTATGGTACAAGTAGAAGCCGCTAACAACATGGGCTTAATAGTCCCCAGATTTTAATATTTGATTATGGAAATGGCCTAATGCCATGTTTAGGATTTTATGAAAAAGCAAATGCACATGGTAACAATTCAGGATGGTTAACGACTGACCCTTAGGACAAAATGGGATTATTTAACACTGATGTCAAGCAGATTGGCATGACCCTCATTCATTGGTAATCAAATTCATCTGTTTGTGGACTGCTGATCAAGCAAGCTCTGGCCAATTCAGACTCAAATGCATTACTTTTAATTTTAGAAAGGTCCTGTATAACGGTTAAATTATAGCATTTTATGTTGACAGATTCCCTGTCTAATTTTGCAGCCAAAAAGAGCAAGATGACTTGTAAGTGCCTAAGAGTATTCATCTGTTACCTAGAAGTCCGAGGAACTACGACTGTCATTCGAAGCTGTGCTTGTCCGCTTCTGTCGATTTGAGGTTTGTTTGAATTCTGACCGTCAACTTTCTGGGGACTTGTCCAGCTACATAGTCCATCTTTTAAAGGCACGTGTAATTGGACAAGTGTATTAATGTATGTTATTATTTGGGGATTTTGGGAAATGTAACACTCTTCATGTGTTGTTTTGCCATGGTATAAAAGTTCGTTGTATTGTGTGGTCATATTTGATTGCATTTATGTAAATTTATGTAAAATTGTTTAACCCAAGTAGATGTAGAGTTAAATCTATTGTGCTGGCTACATAGATTTGATAATTCTTAACAGTTATCTGTATAGTGTCTATATGTGATTTGAAACTGGATCCAAGAAAGTGCTAGACTTCAAACAAGTATATTTAATTATGACAGTTCTTGTTTCTCAGTCTCATCACTATTCAGCATGTTCATCTGAATGCCTATCTTATTGTAATACCTAAAGTTAAAATTCTGCTGATTGAATGAGCTTTTTGGTTGATGGGCCTAAATTTTGGAATTCCATCCTTGTAGGTGCTCAATCTGCTCAGTTGCTTGTGTCATTTCATGCTCAACTTGTAAATTATCTGCTCTGGATTGCTTATCCATCATAGGCTGTCTTTCTGTTTCAACGGACTGAGCTTCCGAATGCTGACCAGATTACGGTTGGCTTTAGTGTGCCATCGGTTAGCATAGATGTTACTAATTAATAATAATAATAATAATAATAATAATAATAATAATAATAATAATAATAATAATAATAATAATAATAATAATAATAATAATAATAATAATAATAATAATAATAATAATAATAATAATAATAATAATAATAATAATAATAATAATATTATTAACTCGCAATTCTAATGTCACAATTCTGAAACTTTATCCATGTACATAAAACATTGATTTTGTTTCACAGGAAGGTATTGTGGACACTTGCCTTTAACGAGAGACGAGAATTGACAGTATCCATGCTGCTTCAAATGGACTTGCAGTATTTCACCAAACTGAAAATGCATCATAAGTCTCGTCTCTTCAAGAATTCAACCAAGCTCTTCGGATAGTTTCTAGGAGCCTGAGGGATTACTTGTACCTCGGGCGATAAAAAAAAAAAATTATAATAATAATAATAATAATAATAATAATAATAACAATAATAATAATATAATAATAATAATAATAATAATAATAATAATAATAATAATAATAATAATAATAATAATAATAATAATAATAATAATAATAATAATAATAATAATAATGACAACACCAAGGGATGTAAACATCTGCACTGCTGGAACACGACTACTGATGTCTCTACGTGATAAAAAGTTATCCCAGGATGTAAAGTTCTAACTCGCAATTCTAATGTCACAATTCTGAAACTTTATCCATGTACATAAAACATTGATTTTGTTTCACAGGAAGGTATTGTGGACACTTGCCTTTAACGAGAGACGAGAATTGACAGTATCCATGCTGCTTCAAATGGACTTGCAGTATTTCACCAAACTGAAAATGCATCATAAGTCTCGTCTCTTCAAGAATTTGTATCCAAATTCATCCAGTACTCCACCTTCCAAGCTTACTCATCCTCAACGAAACCCACAGTAGCAGCTGGTCTGCCTACTCTCTCTGGTTTTTCTGAAAACCAGACTCGGACCTCCACCGGACATCAGTCTCAGGACAACCCTCTGATATGACAGTGCTCGTGAATAAGCTTTAGAAATTTGGAGATTATGATGCATCTCGAACTGTTGTTTTTGTAGAAGGAGTTGAATTTTTATGGTGTTTTTGAACTTGGACTAAACTCCACTTCTTTTATAATTTCTTGGATTGGATGCCTGAGGTTCAATCATCAGAAATGAGTTCAGTAACAGACAGTTTACAACCGCTGTCCAAAAAGGCCTACTCAATACATTTCCAGTGATTGAGGACATGGCACTTAGCCAGTGATGCAGCTGGCCAAGGGGATAGCTTTATTCATCTTTTAATAGATAGAACTAAATTTTTATGTTATTTTTACCATCATTGTTGTTTTACTTAATTGTTAACTATATATTAGGCTAATATGTATTAGACTGATATTAGGCACCCTTGTAACGGCATGTGCTGTGTTACAGCGTGTCAGAACTTGTCGGAATCATTAATATTTGTGGTGACACTCTTCTTTATATATTAATATTTCTGGAGATACTCCTTATCATGTTATATGGAGTGCTGCTGAAGTAATACACAGTTGTTTGCAAATGTCAATTCGAATTCAGTGTGCAGTTATTTCACTTTTAATTATTTACATAATTTTACATAATTAAAATACATATTAATCGAAAATACAGCAACAGAAGAGACTGACACAATCCGAAGCCACTTTGAATAAACAACCAGTACTTGGTTAAAGCTGACAAAATAGCTATTTGTGGTTGAAACATGAAAATAATATAAACAGTGGCATAACTGTTCATGGTTTTTGCTTTGGAGCTGAGAATCTGCATGAGCTCAGCTTTGTTGAAGCTACTTGGTGCAGGTACTCGCCAGTAAAGACTTCAATACTGATAGACCTGTGGATACTGAAACATTTTGTTTCGGTCTGAAGTCCCGAGTGTTTTTACAATTCACCAATTGATTTGCTATAATGTTGACTATAATTATGTGTATTTTTATGAAAAGACTTTATTTTGTTACATGGAATCCTGCTAAAATAATATGCTTGTTTTTTTAAAATGTTAATCAATTAGAATTCAACATTCAGTATTTTCATGCTGTTATTAAATGCTTGTCTGTGAAATACTTTCGTTTTTTGTTCTTTGTCATGTTAACAAATTAAGTGCACAGATGAGTTTTCTGAATCGCGTAATTGAAAATCTCCGTCTTCTGACCTGTTTTCTACAACACCTGTATTTAACGTTATTTATTGCTAAAATGTGAGTACTTCACCAAAGGAGCCATTATTGATCACTGATGCATCAGTAAGCATTAGAAAAAGAAGAGCAGTCTCTTAAGTTAGCCCTGAGACAGCCATTGGTACAAAGTGCTAACGACTTCATTTTCTTATCCTCAGCATATGAGGCCGGGTGGCTAGTCCTCACCCTCGCTGTCTTATCCTCCCACCTACAGTGTATAGCCAATGTACTCGTTCTAGCTGAGTTGACTAAGGGGTGCAGATGGAGTAGATATTCCAAACATGGGCGGCGATCCCATGGGTGTCGAGGGGGACAAGACCCCCATATTTAAGAGGGGGGCACCATGCAGTTTTCTCCCTAAATTTTTAAGAAACAGCAAAAAGGTCACAACAGTTTTTTGCGAGTCAAAAAATTTTGTGACTGCTTGACCAGGTCAGTTCAAACTTTTGACCAGGTCAGTTCACAACTGCCCCCCACCAGTGATTGCAAACCAAATTTCTTCTTTTGCGAGGAGTTGCAACTCTGACCTCTCGATTGACAGCCAAGCATGCTAACCACTACACTATAGAGCACCCTTTAAATATTAAATATTAATAACAAAACAAATCACAAGTGAAAAAATCTGAATGACAGTTTAAATGCACAATTATACTTAATGCCAGCAAGCTTATTAATGCTAAGAGTTTTATTTTACCAAACAAATCCTTGGTTGCTTATCGAACCCGGAACTCGGCAAACACGTGTCATGAAACAGAATGATAAAACCATAGGCCACAGTAGTCACTGGTTTGAGTGGTATTAAAACTCGATAATGTGCGTCTACGAGCTGAATACCCTTTCAGTTGTCCATATGTTAAATTCTGATTATAGAAGTATGTTGGATTTTTTTGTCTGAATGTTAGTTTGGAAATTTGCGGTGAATGTCTTGGTAAAATATCTTATGACCATACAGCGGCCATTGTTATTCAAAATACGCCGCGAATTCAACGATCACACCTCCTCGTTCGTCTCTAAGTAATGCTGTTCGGACAGTTATGAACTTGTTATAGTAATTTTTCACATTTATTTTCATTTGTAAAGAACATTGAATAATTAATATTACAGAATATTTAATTACTTTTTATTAATTAATTTTTGCACTTTATAGTCGCTATATTGCATGCTAGACTAGCGCTACAAAATGTTTTTGCATACGGCGCCCGAAACGTGACCAATGAGGAGCAAGGTTTAAGTCACGAGATTTTAGCGTGGAGACTGATTGGAGTAACACCGCGCCGTTGATGGCATTTTACAGAAAAGATTCTGTATCTGTCATTTACATACTTTTTCTGTATATTTTTACAGAAAAACTACTGTAGGAAAACCTATATTTCTAACAGTGTAGAGAATGTAGGCCCTTTTCTCTTTAGCGCAAGTGAATGCAGAAAGTGAATCTTCAGCGACATATTGCTTTTATTGGTCTGGTATGCTTGAAGCATGTTGTCAGGCTCATCTAACCTCCATGTCAAATTTCTTTCTTTAACCATTTAGTTTTCGGTCTTCGTTTTTTCTTTGTTGCTCGCAGGTCTTCGACTTCCAATTCCGCGTTTATATATTCTGCGAAAATGACTTAGGTCAACGTCCATGATCATTCGGTGGAGATCAAAGGCCGACTCAATTCCATGACTTCAAGACAGGTGAGTGTCGTCGAAGCAGAGTGTTTTCGCTGTATGCCGTCGAGTGCCATACGTATACGTGGCACCCAATTTGATGCCTACAGCGCCTCGTCCAACCAACGATCAATGCATCGTCGCAGTGGGAGACAGAACCACATAATTAGCAGATGAAACAATGCTGCCTTGGCGGGAAGACGCCGCTGGTCAGCGCCCAGCTAATCGCTGTCCTAGCAACTTTGGTGTTTACTAAGCGCTGCCTCTAATGGACGTATTATTTGAAGGACGTGATGACTGTGAATATTTGTCACGCGTCTTAGCGCTATTGGACGTTGCCAAGGCAACAAGAAGCTTGCTTACAAACACCTGCTTAGTAAGAAATAAAACCCGGATCATCCACGATATCCGCATCTTTCTTTGCTTTGTTCCTGTCTGTCTGTTTTTCTTCTTATGCTTCCGAATCTGCTTTTCTCTGTCTGTCTGTCTGTCTGTCTGTCTGTCTGTCTGTCTGTCTATTACGTGCCGTTTTTAATCGCCTATTTTTGTGATTTACTCTCACATTTTCAGTCTATTAATAAGTTGCCCACAAATTAAACTGTTTTGTTTAGTTTAGGCATGTCTGTCTGTCTGTCTCTCTCCATGTTCGTCTACTTCGATATTTTATAGACCTTTCATTTCTCTCTGTCTGCGTGTTTTAATGTGTTCTTGCGTGTCCTTATCTGTCTGCCTCTTTGTCTGCCTGTGGCTGTATGTCTGTTTGCTAATTTCTTTCTTCTTTTATGGTATGTATGCATAAAACTGTGAGCTTACCTGTCGTCCATCTGGTTGTCTGTTTGCCTGTCTGTCTGTCTGTTTACATTGGACAACGAAGATTTTACTGCTAAAGATGTTTAGGTGCATCTTATGGATTTTGAGCTGCTGATCACGAAAATGAGCTTCAAGATTTCCTATTACGTGCCGTTTTTAATCGCCTATTTTTGTGATTTACTCTCACATTTTCAGTCTATTAATAAGTTGCCCACAAATTAAACTGTTTTGTTTAGTTTAGGCATGCATAACGATACACTCGGCGCAGGTTGCATAAAGTGTATTGGAAATGCGTATGTTTAAGCATGCCTTGGCATGCCTGATCATCCCTAGTCAGGATGGACGCTGGCAGGACAGGCTATAAAAGTAGCTCTCATACACAGATGCATTGTTCTCTCCTTTATAAGTGTGTTGATGCTCGTGTTCTATATGCATAGATAGCATTGTTTGTGTACTTAACAATAGCAGTTATTGTCTACAGGACAATTCGTTACAGTAGAAATGTTTCGTCAATATCGTAACAGCCCCGATGCATTCTGTTACATTTGTAGCAAGTATAATGCTTAAACATCAAAGACGCATCATGACTATAGTTATAAAGAAAACGTTTGAGCGATAATTCGGTTGTAAAATTGGTGACCAAGACAAACCCTGGGCTCCTTACATTTGCTGTGCAACATTGGCTTAGCTCACAGGCACTCATAGGTCAATGTCTTTCGCAGTCCTGATGATATGTGGTGAGAACAGAAGGATCATGTGATTGAATGTTACTTCTGTTTAACCGATATCTGTGCAGCAGAGAAGCCTCTGCTAAAAGTTAGAAGTCTATTGAATAACGCAATCTGCCTTCAGCACTGAGACCAGAGTCGCATGATGACAGTTTGCCAGTAAGCACGTCACCAGAGACTCGGAGTTTAGATAAGGCTGACAACGTTTTTTCAAGCATACTAGACCACTAAGAGCAACATGTTGCTGAAGATTCATTTTCTGCATTCACACTTGGACTTCTTCCATGCTAATCTTGGTGCAGTCAGTGATGAACATGGCGAAAGGTTTCACCAGGACATAGCGACGATGGAAAAGCGGTATTAGGGCAACTGCAACCAAGATGCTGAGTACAAACAAAATCAGCATCAAAAGACTTTTAGCTCAGTTGAGCTCATGCAACCAGTGGTGGCGATCTTGTCTGAGAGGTGGGGGGACAAAGTCGGCCACGATCTCGTCGACGTCCGGTTTTGGAAAATCTTGTCCTCCCCAAAAAATTTTCTGCCACTTCATCTCCGAAAATTTTTGCTTTCATCTCCGAAAAAAGTTAATGACTTTTTTAGTCCTTCACCTCTTTTTACAACTTTTTCTTACACTATCCTCTTTTTTCCCGCACTTCTTTACTTTTTTCCTCCACTTTCATTTACACCAATTCATCTCCGTAAAATATCGATTTCATCTCGAAAAAGTTGATGACCTTTTTTAGTCATTCGCCACGTTTTACAACCTTTTTCCCGTCTCCCAGCAATAACCCTTTTCTTTTTCTGATTCCTTCGTCTAAAAGATTTTAACTTTTTTGACGAATTCCTTCCTCTTTCTCTTAATTTTGGGGGACACTTCTGCTAAAAGATTTATTTTTACCTCGTCTGGTCAAAAACGCTGCGAAAACCCTCACGCGCAATTACATTTCTCCGCCTTTTTGGTGTTTCTTCAAAATGTGGGGGGGGGGACAAATGCATGGAGTGTCCCCCCCACTCTTAAAGGTGGGGGGACATGTCCCCCCGTCTCCTCCTAGATCGCCGCCCATGCATGCAACGTATCAGCAACTGTGCGATTAAAGACAATACATTCAATAAAGTTAATTTCATGATTTTCAAAATTCAAAATCTTACGTGATACAGTCAGGCTGAAATTATATTTGTGTTTGGCATGAAACTGTTTATTATAATCACAAAACATTCATCAGGAAGTTAAACCTTTGAAAAATTTGTTGTCCCGTGTTATCTGTCATTAACTCTTTATGAATTTCTTTATTTCTTTGTTTAATTTCTTTTGGCCTGCCTGCCTGTATATGCCGTTTTGTCCCTCTGTCTGTTCATACATGGATTTCTTACTTTTTAGTCTACGTGGCTAACACAAAACTTGGTGCTTGTATGCCGTTGTCTATAACATAACATAACATAACATAGGCCTAATAATTGCTCTTTATTGTGTCTCATCTCATCACGTATTATTTCATACAGGAGGTCTATGGCTGTATGCTTGTCTGCCTGCCTGTCTGTCTGTCTGTCTGTCTCTCTGTCTGTCTTCGGAAACATGTAGTTTAACGTAACATAGCTCTTTATTGTATCTCATCTCATCACGTATTATTTCATACAGGAGGTCTATGGCTGTATGCTTGTCTGTGTCTGTCTGTCTGTCTGTCTGTCTGTCTGTCTGTCTATCTGTTGCATCTAAGCTTCCGTCGGGGGACAATGTAGTTGAACGTGTTTAGGGCGAATTGCATGGATACGATTGGAAGAGACAGAGTGAAATGATCGTCTATTAAATTTTATGCGATCGTTCTGTTCCATCTCAATTGAACGATGGAAAGAAAGACTTGCATTCTGATGAGAAACACACGCTGAATCCCACCCACTCTGTGGTATGAGTTATACACCAACAGCGTAACAAAGGATATTATTATTATTCAGATATGTACTTGGTACTTGGACTTGTACTCTATAGTACAACTCGAGTATCTCTTAAATGCTTGTACACGTATATGTACTTCAGACCAAAGTAGGCTTACTTGTATTTGAGACCTAAGCACTTGTATTTGATATATTACCTGTATGACAACAGTTATTTAAATGGAAATATGCAGCATATGAGCAACTGATAGGCTTTCACAGACTAGGTTACCAGTTAGCTTTAAGTCATTAACTGCTATTGTTCGGACATTTTGGCAGTTCTTTGGTGGAGATCGGGGTTTATATATCAATGGTTTAAATGGACCACATCTTCATCAGAATTAACTTCCGGTTAAAATGGAGCACACGGACGATAACAACGTTCATAATAAAAAATACTAATATTCTTAGAGTTGTAAAGTTTAGTTATGTTAATTTTACTGTCAATGGAAATGTTATTTCTGCTAAGCGCAAGTTTTGTCATGAAAAAACTATGGTGATTTCGATGAAGGCGATTGTTTTGGCTTCTTCTGGAAATGCGGAAGAGCTGTTCTTGACAAACTGTATAAGCCAGTGCTTGCAGCATTGAGTATGCCTTCATCTTACGCACCTGTTGAACACGTGTTTAGTTATGGCAGTTTAATATTAAAGCCACATCAATCGAATATGAGTGACAAGATGCTCACATCGCTAATATTTCTCAAAAGAAATTCTAAAAATTGCTGGACAGTTGGAGTATCCAGTCAAAGGTTTGTGGCACTGCTGTCAACATCAAAATCTATTGTTAACAATATCGTGGATATGTGTAACAGCATTTGCACGCATCATTTAAGTCGGTAATTATAGGCTCAGAAGTAGCCTAATTCACGCGTTTGAAACTCATTATGCTTTTGTAACATTCTCCTCAGTTATTATTTCATGACTGATCAATTACAATTCTCTAAATGTAAATGATGTCTTTAAAATATGTTCAATAGAAATTCTTAGCAACGCGTTCCAAAATGTTAAAGTCTGTAGACACATGCACGATTTAAATTGAAGGGTTACAACATCTTTGAAACAAACTTGCAACATTGATTAAGAGTAACTTTATTAAACAAACAATAGTTCGCCTGTAAATTTCAAGGTTCGTTGAAACTACAACAACAGTAGCAACAGCATCAACAACGATGGCAACACCAGCCAAAGGATTGACCTTAAGTATTGGTAATACTTGAATGTACACAAGATAAAACCAAAACTAACGGAAAAGTGATTAAAAATCCATATGCCGCATGAATCAGATCATTGTTTCCGAAGGCAGGAAACGCAGTAGAGTTCAAAGGTGGCAAAGAACACAAAAGCAATTCCTATCACAATAACCTCGCTTACGATAACATGAAGTATGATAACGACGTATTGCTGCAGCAGAATTTTAGAATAGGGTCATCGCGACATTGCTTGCACTTGCATGAACACCTGGGACAACATACGGCATACCTGGCATCATCGAACATCCACTACGGATTAACTTTCATTATATTGCCACAGTTGACGCATTTCTTACTGTTCATATTCTAAAAAAGGTTTTTGTTTAGTAGAACTGTTTCTTCTGCTTCGCAGTGGCAGAAGAGAGCAGTATTTATTACCTTTAACGATTTCACATGATTCAAAATTATCACGAGTTACTGTAGTCCAATGTAGTGTGACATCCGGTCACTCCATACATATTAAATGTATGGAGTGACCGCGCCTCTGAGTAGAACTCTTGAAGAGGCGCTATATAAATTTTATGATTGATTGATTCATTGATTAAATGTTTTAAATGCTGCGGCCAGATTAATAGCCCGACTTCCTCGCTGGTCTCATATTTCCTCTTTCCTGTTCGATCATCTTCACTGGCTTCCCCTTACTACTCGGATTCAGCTTAAGGTTCTCACTTTAAATCCTTCGGTCCAATACAGGCTTAGCACCCTACCTCTGTGACCTTCTTCGTCTGCCAGTTTCAGCTACTTTTAATTCCCTCCGTCCACTGCGATCGCTTAATCGCCATGATCTTCTTGCACCACGAGCCAGGACCACTATGGCCAAAACTCGAGAGCATTTTCTTGCATTGGTCCTGCTCTATGGAATCAACTCCCTCCATTGACACGTGCCTCTTTATTAGCTGGTGGCCCAAGTGCCTTGTTCGGCTGTCTTAAAACCACTTTCTATTCACTGGGTCTTTCGCACTGAGAGCGCCTCTGATTAGCGAATACTGTGAGAGGCGCTTTATAAATGTTTAGATACAATACAATACAATTACATGGCTAGCCAAAACAAGCAGTTTTGACGTTTTTCGGGATCAATAGTTTTGCCAAAAAGATTCAGCTTACAGCCCAAAGCAAAAAATTATTTAGACTCGAAAGAATTAAAACAACTAATCACTATTCACATTATTATCAAAATATCTACACATTATACAAATATAAATTGAATATATATAGCGATCTTTACAAAGACAATCCATTACATACCCCCACAGCGCTAAACGTCAATGTTCTTGTCTTTATAAATATAACGTTCTTTTTCCATTCCAATACACATCCGTCTATAAAATTATAGATGCTTGTGCACAATATACAGAACAGTGCACACACTGCACAGCTATAAGAAAAAGAGCAAACAGGTGTCGGGAAAAACCACTGTCGTTGCCATTACTGACATTGTAATTAGACCTACCCTGCCAGCACACCCATGCACATGGATCTCATATAGGTCCCATGTTCCAATATGGGACTCTTAGAGAGGTCACATGGGTCCCATCTAATGCCCATTAATAATAATAATAATAATAATATTTATTCTTTAATTAAGCGCCTGCAAACGCACTGCGCTGTACATGTACATGTTAATATGCGATAAAACTTAACTACTAACAGAACAGACAGCCTGCAGTACACGGCGCAAATTGCAGCCTACAAAGCATGTCCGCCTATGGGACTCGATCTCTGTACCTCTCGCACTCTACGCCAGATGTTATCCAATGCGCTATTGGGTCCCCGATAGCGCATTGGTAAATAGGCAGGGTAAATATCACCTTTGATGAGCTCCCGCAAACATTTCTATTCACCATGCTCAGAGTTCCTGAATTGCGTTGCGTCGAGGACGATGAACAAGACGACCAAACAAAGTCTAATCCACAGAACATGATAAGATCAGTGTCCAGATGTCTCTCACAGATGGAAGAAGAAGCAGCATCCGGCTGTACCTCGAACCAAGATGGACAAGAATTCATAGGCAAAACAACTTTTAATGTGGCCACGGACATGAGCACAGATAAGGTTGCTCGGCGTCCTTTTAACCTCATACACCTTAAATTTTACTAAGTCAGCATTGCTGGAAAGTTTGCACATCTAGTTATATTGGATATTCAGTGGCACTAAAGTCAACATCAACAACTCTGTGATTAACAATGTCGTCAAAATGGGTAAAAGTGTTTCCACGAATTGTTCAAGTCTTTCACCTGGAATTTAAGAGGTTCAGAATTAATTTAGTACTATAGGCCTACGCATTTGAAATCATAATGCTTCTGTAACATTCTCTACACTCATTACTTCAATTATTGACCAATCACAATCCTCTAAATATAAAATGTTCAACAGAAATTGTTAGCAACGCGTTCTAGACTTGCTGCTACCACGTGTAAAACTCAAGATAGGCTTACATGCACGACTTAAATCAGGAGTTCCCAACTCTTTCTATGCCCTGCACCCCTAGGAAATGTTTCATTAATGTTCGCAACCCCACAAAAGTAATATTACATTTTTCTATTGAACCACAGATTGAACCACATACACTCGTGCAGTACTGCGGGTGAACAAACTGAACTAAAGAATAAGCTTTTAACTCAGTGCATCAAATGCAAATATAAATTGAGCAATAAAAAAATTGGAAACAGTAAAATCAATCCCAATTGTTAACATAAAATAGTACATTAGTGCAATCGTAACATACTATCCCTCTTTGTCGCATCGCCTGAAATGCCATCTCGCACCCTGAGGGTTTGGGCACACCAGGTTGGGAACACCTGGTTTAAATTGAATGGTTAGAACAGCTTTGAAACAACCTGGCAACATTGATTAAGAGTAACATGATTACACAAAAGAAATTTCCAAGTTCTCCTGTCAATTTTCAGAGTCTTCAAACCTGCAACAGCAGTAGCAACAGCAGCAGCAATGACGGCAGCAACAGCCAATAGCTCGACCTAAAGTATTGTTGATGCATGAATGTACGAGAGATAAACCCAAAACTAACGGAAAAGTGAATAGAAATCCATATGCCGCACGAATCGGAGAATTGTGTGTAAAGGCAGGCCAATGAAAGTATAGTTCAAAAGTGGCAAAGAATACAATAGGAATTCCTATCACAATCACCTCACTAACCAGAACACGTAGTGTGATAACGGCGTATTGTCTGCAACAAAACTTCATAATAGGGTCATCGCAACATTGGTTACACTCGCTTGAACATCCTGGACAATGTAATGTATAATAAAATTCCTTGCACAGGCGAATAGGCACTCGACAGCACAACATTCTGCAAAGATAGCGGAAACCATAGCATTGTTTAGGACAACATTTGCAACAACATTCTGAACAAAACTTCCCATATTTACCTATTGCCGTTTTCTTCTCATCATCATGCTTATTCATTATAGGTTCTTGGCATCGTCTAATTTTTCTGCATTCTTTAACTGAAGTTAAAACCACTTTTAAAGTCAAGAAAAGAATGCATAAAGATGTTGCAAGAATCACTTCCATTTCGGTCAGGTCTTCTCTGATAAAAGTTGAAGTTTGTGTCTCACTTATCGTTTTTGTATCCTTCAGCTCGTTATCCTTGATCGCAGCTTCGGAGATCCACCATGTTGCCAGGATTGCCACTCTCAGAGCTAGCATCGCAATGTTTGTACCGCATTTGTATAAGCACGCCTGGACCTGTCTTGACTCGGACCGTCCTGTTTTACAGCGCCGAGCGAAATGTTCACAATTCTCCAGTAACGGATCGTAATTTAACTCCGGCATTTCATTGTCTGGTTGTCGAGCTCCATTGCAGGCCGTTGCGAAATTTGCAGCCCTCCTGGCATTCCCTGCTGCCCATTTAGGAGGGTAGCAACTGTCGTATTCGACACGATACAGATCTATTCCTTCCAGCCATTCTTCGGATTGTATTACTCTTGCGTCCCCCTTTGTTTTGTCAAAGGTGTGTGAAATAACATTTATAATCTTAACTTCTGAGCTCCCTAAACACTTCCTACAGCAACTGCAACACCCGTTACTATCGGGAGACGCCGTAGACACATTTTCAAGCAATTTAGTTTTAACATCTCCGCTGTTACTGTCCTTCGTTTCTTTTTTCCCGAGATAGATGGCGTGATGCGAAATGCCATACCAACGACGAAACATTATTTCATCCCCAGGTTCCAGATCCTCAGGTTTCTCTATCACGGTGAGCTTTGGTCTATTCGCTGTGGGCATTTCAAGAGGCATTTCCTCGTTACAGTTAGGCCGGGTACACTTCACCGAACTGAGAATCCCAAAGCGATCATTTTTTCCGGGTTCAACGTATATTTCGTCATCTGCTTTGCAATTCTTGTTCCTGCACAGAGTTTTAGTTGCGTTTTGAGATCGTAGAAAATGGAAGATTTCTTCTTTGACACCTGGATAGTCATCGAACATCTTCCACGGATCAACTTGAGTTGTCTCGTCACATTCAGTTTTCCTCAAAGAAGCGACATTCGAGATCCCAGATCCTTGATTGGTTTGCGAATCGCTGCTTTTCTGACTGCTTCCGGTAACTTTTTCTTTTGTGTTGTGAGACATATCCAAAGCACCATCATCAGTGTTTGAAGAGAATTCTTCCATTATTGGATATGTTGTTGACGAAACAGGCAGCTTATCCGTTATTATGTAGGCCTACAACGTATACCTACGTTATAAAGAAAAGAGGTTTGCCGCCTGTAACGTATTAGGGCCTACTTCTAATGACCGATTAAAGCTTTGTGAAACTACCATAACCACGACGCCTATATTCGTTTTATGAGCGCAGACTAAGCTAGGCCTAGCTTGAGAGTTTGCTTCTTGCGCATGGGATGTGCCACTAGCCTATCACATCCCCCAGACCTCACCCCACCCCTACCACTTCGAATTGTATGCCAATATGAAAGTGAAATGAATGAGAAAATGACCTACGGATTTTACAATCAATTTCGTTTATTCTATCCAAGCTGACATGTGAGCAACTTGTTACAGAGTTAAGGTAGCTACAATAATATAAAGTCATCAAAAATGAGCCCGGCCTACGTGATTAATATGCTACTAATTATGGAAGTGTGACCATGACAGAAGGGTTGCTTCTGTCGTCTGAGGAGATACCTTGACTTATACAGTATATGCGGGATATATGAAAAGCTTAATTTCAGACGTGGAACATTTAGTTAGCACACTAACGGCATGCAGGATCATGGGTGTTCTGCGTTATTGCAATAGCACGAGATAACCTCTATTAAGTGATCTAGAAGCATCCTCATCTTTGACCGCTACAGAACTCTTCTCTTCGTATGAAGTAGTGATGTTGGAGCTTCTGGACTCCTTTCTTCCGCTGCGTACAGCTCAGACTCGGCAACGTCCGCTTTCACCGTGGTTCAATGCAGAGTGCAGGGCACTTCGTCGTCAGGCTCGGCGCCTCGAGCGTATCTACAGAAGAACGCGTTTGCCCTCAGACCAGACGACTTGGGTTAAATTCGTCAGGAAAATGCACTCTGCTTACCGAGACAGAGAACGAGACTATTGGGAGGCCATCATCACTAGCCAGTCCAAGGATCCCAAGAAGCTCTGGACCACGTTCAATGGCCTACTTGGACGCAGCTCTACAAATCGCCAGCCGCAGCCTCCTCCGCCTTTCACTGCTGAGGCTTTCCTTGAGCGTCTAACTGCCAAGATTGATACAATTCGTTCTGCTACATCCGCTGCTCCTCCGCCAGTGTTCTCAACTACTGATGCTCGCTTGTCTGTCCTCACTAGTTTGGAGCTACGACATCTAATCCTAGCTGCTGCCCCGAAGACGTGTGAACTGGACCCGGTTCCCACGTTCCTCGTCCAGGAGCTCGTTGATGACCTCCTGCCGTTTCTCACTCTGCTCTGTAACCGTTCGATTCAAGAAGCCCACCTGCCTACCTCCCAGAAGAGGTCTATTCTACTCCCAGCTTTGAAGAGGGATGGATTGGATCCTAATGATCCAGCAAATTACCGCCCTATTGCTAACGTTACATTCCTGTCTAAGCTTTTAGAGCGCATAGTTGCAAATCAGTTGACTGTTTATCTTAATACTAATGGGTTACTCCCTCCCCTCCAGACTCCAGTCAGGTTTTCGGAAGAACCATTCTACCGAGACCCTGCTGGTTCGCCTTCTGTCTGATCTATATAGCGCCATGGATAGTGGTCAGGTTACTCTTTTGGCCCTTTTTGATGTTAGCTCTGCATTTGACACAATTGACCACACCATCCTTCTTCAGCGCCTTTCAGTCTCATTTGGAGTGGTTGGCAAACCATTAGAGTGGCTCTGCTCTTTTCTTACTGGTCGCTCTAACTGTGTCGTGACTTCCTCTTCTAGGTCCTCCTGGGTTCCTGTTCTGTTTGGTGTTCCACAAGGGTCTGTCCTTGGCCCATTACTCTACATTCTGTTCACTTCTGATATCAGCTCCTTGTTGCAGTCTTGTGGGCTACTGCATCACCTCTATGCTGATGACATACAAGCATACATCCATTGCCGTCCCACAGAGGCAGCTGCTTCTGTTGGCCTGATGTGCCATGCCATTGACACCCTTTCTGGATGGATGGCTTCTAATCGGTTACTGCTGAACCCATCTAAAACTCAGTTTATTTGGCTTGGTGGTCGCAGACAGTTGACAAAGGTTGACCTGCCTTTGTTAGCAGAGGCCTTCCCCCATGTTTCCTTTTCGCTCACTATCCGGGATCTGGGTGTAACAATTGACCAAGAGCTTACTTTTTCTCAGCATGTTAATTTGGTCACCCGGAGTTGCTACTACCAGCTCCGGCAGTTGCGTGTTGTAATGCGGTCCCTTTCTTATGACGCGGCAGTGATCCTTGTTCACGCTTGTATCTCCAGTAGAGTTGACTATTGCTGCTCTGTTCTCACTGGACATCCATTGACTCTAATTGGGCGGCTTGACCGGGTTCTTCGCTCTGCCGCTCGGTTCATTGCCCATATCCCAAAATATGCACCAGTTTCAGCTTATATGCGTGATGTCCTGCATTGGCTTCCTGCCTCACAGCGCATCTCCTATAGGATTGCTTCTCTTGTTTGGCGGTCTCTCTCTGGTGAAGCTCCGTCTTACCTATCTGATCTCTGTTGTCCGCTCTCTAGCCTAATGTCCCGTCGAGTTCTACGTTCTGCAACTGGGGGTGAGCTGTTAGTTCCTCGGTCCCGCTCCTCAGTTAAACAGCGTCGTGCCTTCTCAGTGGCTGGCCCCTCTTTGTGGAATGGGCTCCCACCTTCTTTGCGCTTATTTCCACGAGGAAGTTCGCCTGTTTCTACCGCCTCCTTAAGACTTCCCTTTTTGACCGTGGCTGGACTAGGTCAAACTCGGAGTAGGTTTCTTGAAGAGGCGCTATATAAATTATCAAAATGAATGAATGAATGAATGAATGAACGTGAGTACGATCAGCCTGTGCAACGTAATTGGCAAACCAGCATTAGCAAGGTCATGTGTGCGAAACTATGGCAAACTGTTGCACTCAAAATATGGGCATTAGCGTTTATATATACGTTCACGCCAAACAACAAGGATTTATTTTTTAAAGTGGATATCTGACAATCAGGCATTCTGTGAACCGTGCCAGCAGCTGCGCCCTAGCAGGGCTTATCAGTATATCTGAGAGGTACCGATGGTCTCCCTAAAACTGGGATCTTTTGGCCTAACTTGCGTAAGATCTATCCTGCCAGTTTCTTCACGTAGGAGCCTCTGAAGACGCCGAACGTCCTGCTTTACTGCTTCGTGCGTGACCTCGAGTTCTCTTAGTCTTAGTTAGTCCACCACGATTAACGTCATCTAAACATTTTCTTGCTCCGTGGTTGGTATCTTCTTCCAATTGGTGCGCCTGGATCGACCAGTTCCTCTTTGCAGCGGGCATAAATTATCTTCTAATGTTTAACCCTGATCTTGCCATTGCACCTCTTACATAAAATATAACAGTTGCATAATTGGAAGATGATTATCTCATACATTGGAGTGATAAAGCCAGCGCATCAGCTAGGCCCTATATCTTCTTCTATCGAATATTTGAATTTGATTTCTTTCATGCATCAAACTTAATGACAATATCAATCTCGTTAAGAGGAAAACCAGAAAACTTCAGCAAAGACAAGAAACGAACTTTTCTGTCTCCTTCAGGCATATGTCTCATGGACATTCAGTGGTCCCAGATAGTTGACAAAACCAACCAAAGCGTGATTCGATGGCTTTAGACGGTCGGTGACCAAGGAGTACAAAGTTCAAGATAAGGTGGCCAGGCAGATAAGAAGACATGCCTGCCCTTTGTCAAGGTCTTAACTAAGTAGGCCTATAAACAAATTTTAATTATCTTTTATCCAAATGGAATCCCACTTGGCAATTATTATTGCTTTCTTGTTCTCTCTAAGAGCCATATTGATCATTTTTTATGTTTTTACTACTTACAAAACGGTCCAGACTGCAGATTGCGTTTTTATTTTATTATTATTATTATTATTATTATTATTATTATTATTATTATTATTATTATTATTATTATTATTATTATTATTATTATTATTATTATTATTATTACTATTATTATTCGTTTATTGACACGTTGGCAAACCGCAACATGGTACATGAACAAGACTAAGTGGCAAAATAAAGTAAAGAATAGCTCGAAAACCATGATCCACTGAAATTGGTAACAAGTACATTTTAATCGACTATTTAAGGGCAAGGTACAGAACTCTAGGGATAAAGTTAGAATCATCCTTGGGAGGGAGAGCAACCTCATGCGGTCGCTTACGTAGTTTGTAATGTCGTTCTATCTTAGGGGAATAAACCTCTAAGCACGTGGTATGGGTTTCGAGTCACCGAGTCCAGCAGACTCTCGCCCTCTCCATCAGCTGTTCAACACTAGGTAAGGAGTCACAGAAGAAACCGGCCCTTTTTGCCCTCCGCAGAAATCTGTTCAACCTCTCCCGGTCCGCCGCAGAGGTCCTCTCCCACCAGGCGGGTGACGCATACACCATACGGGAGATGGTGGTGGCTACAGCCACCCAGTGCAAAGGGACTGCTGAAAGGCCGTGAGATCTCAGGACCCTCAATGCATGCAGAGAGGCACTGCAGGAGGAAAGAACTGCGTCCACATGATCTCTTTGTTTATTCATGTTCTTAAGGCTTAATTTTTAAAAAGAATTTTGTGATAACAACTTAACAAGCGTCTGTTCTACTATGTCTACTCAATTATCGCGAGTCTTCGCGACGATATAAACAAGGAACAAAAGCAACAGATGTCCCATTTCGTAGTGTCTCGTATATAGTGCCAACTGACTTATAAAATTAAATGTTTATTGACTTCATTTTTAAATATATAGAACTTACAGGTTTATTATGCTGTAACATTTAATTTTTTAAATTACTGATTTGAATGAAAAACCGTTTGAAATATTATACATTTTCGCAAATAAGTTGAAAAATTATGAATTTTTAAGGACTTTCGCGGACCGGTGACCAGAGCTCCGCGAACCGGCGCTGGTCCGCGGACCACCACTTTAAGAACCGCTGCTTTAGAAAGGACTGGCTAACTTTACAAACCTTAAAGCCGTGGAGATAAACCTTTGACCCAACCAAATAATGGACATGCTTCATTTGATCTTCACAACAGCAGACAGTAGAATATCAATGCTGATAAACTGTTAGGCATCGAGTGTGCTCTTTGGCGCCCAAACGACGGCGCACAAATGCTTGTTTCCATGGAAGTAACCTATCAGGTGCTTGCAACTGATAGGTTACTGACCAACTGACGGTAATTGTAACTGTAATTGCAATCACAGTATTATATAGCGCCTTTCGATTGAAGCTGACAACACAAAACCGCGATCGAGCAAACTGGTTTTCGACTATAATAACAATCTTTTACCACAAAAATGGGTGTACCCGGTATGCAAGTGTTTATGCATGTATGTATGCATGCATGTATGCATGGATGTATAAATGTATCTATGTATGCGTGTATGTATAGATGAATGTGCGATTGTGCGTGTGTGCATTTATTTATGTATGCGCGGTCATTACAACACAGGACCTTCGGCGAGCCAAGTACCTCATTATCACAATTAACAACATACTTGAATATCAAGAGCCATGGTGACTTATGAAAGCAATTGTTCGGACTTCTTGAAATGCAGCAAAGCAGTCCTCGACAAACTATGATCCAGCACTTAGAGCACTGAGTGTGCCTGAATCTAGCGTACCTGGTGAAACTGTTTGCTTATGGCGGTTTAATATTAAAACCACACCAATCGAAGAGGAGGGACAGGATGCTCACATCGCTAGTATTTCTCAAGAGCAATTCTGAATGAGTGCATATGTCCTACAGTAATCAGTGAACAGAAATCATTGAATTAGCCTTATTTGTCCTTGTTCTTACGGTATCCATGCGTACCTGTATTATAACCTAATTGGTAAGTACTTCTACTCGTACTTGTACTCGAGACTAAAGTACTTGTACTCGTACTTTAAACCTAAAACCTAAGTACTTGAAACATCTATGTTGTTGTCATTAATAATAATAATAATAATAATAATAATAATAATAATAATAATAATAATAATAACAATAATAATAATAATAATAATAATAATAATAATAATAATAATAATAATAATAATAATAATAATAATAATAATAATAATAATAATAATAATAATAATGGGGCACACAAAAATAATAATAATAATATTTCGTCGATTTCATCCGCGAGGTCGGTCGGCGCCTCCCTGGAGCTGCGAGAGAGCAACTTTCTTTTCCAGCGCCTTTCCATCTGTATTTAACGCTATAATTCCATCGCATTCCGTAGTACCGGTACTTTCAATGACTTAGCGGAGGACGAGGCCTGATATCCTGGAAACAACATTTAAACAGAGTAGTAGGGCCTATTTAAGTCCCCGAAGAATCATTTGTACTTGGGCACAAAAAATAATAATAAAATAACATTATTATTATAAACCCAAATATTTACAAGCGCCACTACCAATTTGTATAAATTATTTATGCGCTCATTGTCTTAAATTGCGCTTTTCACACAGTTATGTACTGGACCCTTTCCTGTTTACATTATAAAGCCTACCGCTCCATTCGGTTCACTACTTACGTACAAAAAGCTCTATTGACGGGCTCTTGAGCCTCTTGTACGCTGACGCTACTCAGCAATTCTTTTCATTTCGTATCGTATCGTATTTGGAGATTTGTATAGCGCCGCTCACAGCTGAGGCCACTCAGCAGCGCTCCCAGTGCGAAGGCTCCGAGAGAAGAAAAGGTTTTAAGAACGGAAAGGGATGTAGGAAAAGATCCAGAAAGTAAGGTTATCCGTAGAGAGGAAGGAAGGGCATTCCACAGGGAGGGCCCTATGTTTGCAAAAGATCTAATTTGAGCTAGACACGCGGAACAGAGAGAACATGCCGGTCGCGAGAGCGGGGAGGTCAGTGAGAAGCTGCAGAAAGAAGGGGTGGATGTGGTCCCTGAGATATTTGAGAGCAGTACCCAGTTTAGACTTAAGGACAAGAACAAGAACTTTAAATTGATTGCGGGCTAGGAGATGTAGCCAGTTCCACGTCTAATCCTGTTCTCACACTACCAGCTTCTGACTTTTGATAATGCTACAGAAGTAATTTGATTGATTGTAATTGAATTGGCTCTACCACTCTCAATGTCATGTCGACGCAACAGAGATAATTCGGAGTCGTATCCAATGGTGACCAGACAGTAAAATAACTTCTGTATAATTACGGGCTTAGAGCCTTAGACGCATGCGTGCGTGATGGGGATATTTGTCTGTGATTGTGAACGCTGGAACTAATCGGCAAATAAGTTGATAACATGAAAGGTTCCTAATAGAAGGCGGTATGATGGAGTATAGTTTCCAAAATAATGGAAATTGTTTTGCAGCTTTCATGGTCCGTAGATAACGGAAGCAGCCAGCTGAGCCAGGAATTTCCCCAGAAGGGACAGTTTGCCGAACGAATGCCTAGTGGCTGGGAAAAAGGCAACTCAGTGGACGACTGTGGGACTTAGTGAGACTTACTTTTCCGATCCATCCTGTAATTGGTATTTTTGTAAAGCGTACACTAGCGAGAACAGTAGCAGAAGCAGAGCTACTGGTAGAGGTTGAGTTAATTTTGCGACAAAGAGCCACATCGAACGTTGAATGCCTTTCTTGGTAGTTGTTCTGTCAGTGATGTTAATTAAATGGGTGTCTGTTGCCTGGTTTTTAATGTCACAGTGGAGAGGGTTCAATTGGTCCTATAAAACTAAATTAAGTTTACATTCGGATTTGAATGTTGATATATGTATACTCGGCGTCAAGTAAACGTTGTCCTGTTGTTGGGTCACAAATGCCATTTGCTTGTGATTCAGCCAATAAATCCTAAAACCTCCAGACCATAACTCTGTTGAACATAAAGGCACATAGTATTACTATTAATGTCTGTTCTATTGTATATACGCACGTTTGGTTGTAAGCAATTATCAGGACACACACTGACACTTTTATAAGTGCCTACAAAAGCGTTGAAAAGCGAACAAGGTATCCAGTGCGGATATAAACACGTGTCAGTTGTAACTGTAATTGTAATTTCTAAACCCTGTACCTTGCGTTACCTTGCTAATACATTACAAAGCGTCTCATGCCGGCGCTCGACCATTCGTCAGCGTAGACAATGGTCGACGTCCCTTCGACCCATTACGACCCAGAATGGTCGTAGCGTCGACCGGTAAATCAACGGCCCCACTTGCCTGTCGTCCGTTGTATGCGGTGCATGGATGAAGCGGACAGAGGTAGATATTTATGAGGCGTCGACCCGCATACGGACCCCGACTCGACTCCGAACGCCCGGCGGCTTTAATAAGTCCGCATAATTGTATTCATTTCTGGTGTCGGTCGGCGAACGGGGGAGGCGTGATTAAACGAGGTCGACACCGCCGCCGTCGCCGCCGCCGAGACAGGGACGAGTGGGGCCCGGCCGAGAGAGGGACGAGTGGGGTCCGGCCGAGAGAGGGACGAGTGGGGGCCCGGCCCGGGTCGGGAAATTTTGATGGATGCCGTCGTCGTAGCTAATACGGGCGAGACGTGTCCTGTTAGGATGCGGCAACTGCTGAGGAGATAAAACGGATGAGGAGATGACGACGAGAGATGAGCAGAGCTTCAGCGGCTGTTCGGTTGCAGAGGCAGATAAACTGGGCGTAAGAGCCGAGAGATTAAGGAGACGAAGGCAGAGGCGTCGAGGACGGAAGAAAACGCCGACAAAATATATCGGAAAGATACGCAGCCAGAAGAATGGATTGGAAGAGAAAGCAGGTGAAACAAACACTTGGGAGGACGACGCATAAAACGGCGAATGGTCAAACCGTTTGATCGATACGGGTGTTACTCGACGTATAAAAAGACTCGTAAAAATTCATATTCATAGACTATGCCCAGAAATGTAATTACATTCAAAGCATAACCATGTTATTGCAGGCATTTATCACAATGTTGAAAAACTGCCTGATCGATGGCTTCAGCGAAAGTTGTTATAGGAGATTCATAAAGATTATGGAAAATTTCACCACGAATGCACTAACAGCAACATTATCTAGTCACAAGATACAAATAAGTGCTATAAGTATTTATCCTAGACTTTCCAGGGAACGTTCTGAAGAACGGGTCTCAGTGGACAGCGCATTTCAAACCAATGTCCTTTCAACCTTTATATTACCTTTGCATCGATGACACTTACGTTTATACATGTTATAACTTCATTGCGTACTACTGACTCACATACTTGGTCCAGCACATGATCGCCCAAACACGGAACATTGAAGTAGAAGGAACATTTCTTCTCCGGATAAAGAATAAGTAACGTGACACTGATTTATTTCCGCGCTGAGTGTTTAGAATCGTTTGAAATAGTTTGAAAACGAGATAGTTTGAAGATGCAGAGACATGCAGAATTACAGAGGTAGAGGCAAAGAGTCAGCGGCAGGTAGGACAGAGACAAGCAGAAGGAGAGACAAAGACAGGTAGATGGTGTGTTTTTGTTTTCAGATGGATATCTATAATGCAGCGGCTGATTTTATTGACGCACCGTGTAGAGGATCAGTGCGTTGTATCTTCGGAAAGCGGAAGAGTCTCCGAGAGTCGTCGATTCCTAAGACGACAATGGTGCTTACAGTTTTGGTGTGTCGGCTTCCCGCTGAATTATTAACGCCTTTAATCGTCCGCTCTCTGTCTTTGCGGATGAAGGGATTGAGTCCACGTCATCCCTACCTACCTACCTCTCTTCCCATCTTCCTCTTGCCTTCCATCCCTCCTGAGGCTTCCTCCTTCCCAAGGTTCCGTCCCACTTTCGCTCTCTCGCGCCTGTCCACTACATACATGCAGGTGCAAAACTGAATCACTGATTTCTTCGTAGCTCACTTAGCAGCTTATTCCGACTTATGCAAATACGTGATTAAATATTAATAAATACGCATTACTGTTGGCGTTCCTATGCAATGTGCATAAGCTCGGGCGTAAGGAGACAGACTTGGAAAGTCTACAATGGATTTTCTTAGGACAGAAATTCCGTAACAGAACCAAAAATATTACCACAGATTATAACCAGAAGATATTGCACGAAAATATAACAAGAGAATATAACCAGATAATTTAACCTCATAATATAACCAGATAAAATAATCAGCGACTATAATCAGAGAATATAACAAGAAAATATGACCAAAGAAAATAACCAGGGAATATGGTCAGAGAATATAACAAGAGAATTTAACCCAAGAATTTAAAATAATCAGAGAATATGACAAGAGAATATAACTAAAGAATATAACAAGATAATATGACCAGAGAAAATATAGCCAAAGAATATAACCAGGAATATGACCAGAGAATATATAGCCAAAGAATATAACCAGGAATATAACCAGAGAATATAACCAGAGAATATAACCAGAATATAATTATATATGTCATAAGTCATTGACTTATTTCATTACAGGCATTTGTAAGCTGTATTCCTAAGAGACATTGTTGAGCTATCAAAATATCTTGTGACTTAAATAAAAACCCAAAAACAACAACCCAATCTCTTACGATTTGTCCACAGCGTAGATGCGATTCAATAATTCTCATCCGAAGAAACAAACTATTACTGGCGGAGAACTAATTAGGGTTCCCTGATTCACCTTTTTGTTATCCAGCCTCGCCTTGTACATTGGACTTTAGGTAATCCGTTTTGCCCCATTTATCTGTTAATCGTTCCCTTGTTGACCATTCTTCCACGTTGTTTTTCTCTGTGTTTACAGGCTAACCATTCCAACTCTGCCTCGTAGAGCCACTCCCGTTCTTCTGTACCAGTCTTGTAGACCACCGATTGTTTTGCAAAACAACCATTTATCATCGTTAGATATGTGGTAGGATGTGTCGCTTATCCCTTGTTACTCTCATCGATTTTCCACTGTAGTTGCTCTTGTCTATACATAGCCGTGCTATTGGTAGTCTTACTGTTTATCATTTCATCAATAAGTCCAGATTTTATTGACATTCTACTTTAAACTATTCAATTGCTGTTGTACATGTTGTCGTCATAGTGTCGTCACAGTCTTGGCTTGATCAATATTTCTCATCAAATGCAAGCTACAAGTTTACTCAATTTGTTGCTAATATTGATAGCTTAATTGAGCCTTTGAGTCCAACTTCCTATTGTTATTCTTGTTTTTTCCTAGAAAATATTCTTGTTTAAACCTTACATTATTATTATAATTAGTAAAAAATTTGGTTAGTAGTTAATTAGAATTAGCCATCAGGGTAATTATTTATGTAATTAATTATTTTCTAATAAATTACCATCACCGACATAGAGGCTTACGTACGTACATATAATAGGAGTACATACACAACTGCAGGCGTTGCTTAATGCTTGTATGTTTGTATGTAGGTATGTAATGTATGTATGTATGTTTGTATGCATGCATACACGTGTTTTGGCAGCGGTCTCTGCCATGTACTGCACGAAAACGGAGATTGTGTTTCTTCGGCATTAACATTGAACAAGCCCCCGAGGGATTGATGACCACGTGGTCGACCTCGGATTACTAGGACTAATTAATTATTCACAAAGGTTTAGTCAAGCTTTTTGGGGCCTGAAGAAATCCGGAAATTACGATTATTATTATGATCATGATTAAGATTATGATTATGATTACGATTACGATTACATCTTTACTCGTATACGTAATCCTGGAGTTTAAGAGACGTAAGTTACATTTGCTCAAGTATGCTCATTGGTCGTGCTCAAAGTGCATTTCTATATATCGGTCGATTGGCTCAATTTCAAACATGTGCCGTTTACAACATATATTATTTTCATTTCAATTTCATATTGTGTCTATATGAGCATGGCACAGACAGTTAACGATGGTTTAGCCGATGATATTCTGTTCTCGTATATATTTAGCTACACATCTTCAGTGACAATGATACTACCACTAGGAAGCATAAGTGTTTCTAAAGTAAGTTCTACTAAGGTGTTATAACAACATGCTTGGGAATTTCGAACAATGTGTAGGGGTGAAACATAATGGCCTGACACAGGATAAGGATATGAAGGGCGTTACAGAGGCGATGCCAAGGGAAACGTTATAACAGCTGCCGTCTCATTACTTAAAGATAGGCAACGAGACGGAAACACTGGGAAAGGAGCGGAGATAGTTGACACTGACAAGAGTGGGAATACCAGTCAACTATACGACCATGGTCTGAACAAGGTTATTTTTATTGTTATAATTAATTATTGCTATTCTTGTTCTTGTTAGTATTATTGTTATTATTACAATATGCCTATTTTTGTTATTATTAGGCCTCCGACTTATAATTTTACCTAATATGCGTTCTTGTGGCTATTTCTCTCTTTTGCCAGCCATTGTTTCGGAGTGTTTGGGATGGTGTTCGGGCTCTTACTATCGAAGTCTGCGGCGGGACAATGGACTCGGCCATCCAAAGGGGTTTCAGAGGTATACGAACAGGGTAGTGTCAGGGTCCATATGGAAAGGCCAAGAGAGTCGGTGGATTGATGCTGACCGTTCTACTTCGATGACGCTCTACGACCAACTGCCGGGTTTCCAACAATATCGTCATCCACAGAACGGGTGGCAGAGGAATGCCCGGACTTCTCCCAATTACCATCAACCCTTTATTGGAATCTGCGTGTCGGCGTGACTTGTCCAGTGGCGACTTTTCTAGTTATATGAGCGCTGTTCGCTGATTGACCCTCTGTTTTTAATGCTTTTAACATCACAGACGCAGGCAGCACTTTTATGAGGTAGCCTACTTAAAGGGCGCTACACGAAATGTCTAGATGAATGTATACATGCATGTATACATACATGCATACATACCATAATCAAAGAGATTGCTAATACCGTGAGAGAGAAACTTGATCTGAATTGGTCTTAGGCGATGTTTTGGTTTAGAATGAAACGGCGTTGAATCGTTAGATGACCCTGGGCTGAATATTTAATAGAAATGTAAATCTGCTTTTGTCTCCCCTTTTTGTGTAAGATGGTGTCCGATACAGATGTCAAAGGCAAAGAATATATTATACATGCAATCATGCATGCATACCTACATGCATGCATAAATACATGCATTGATGCATACATACATGCATACACATATACATATATACATATATATACATACATGCATACATACACGGTGGTTCAATAAAAAGTAAGCCAAACATTTATTTAATATAAGCACTTCTAACATGAAAAAAGTATTTAATATTTTTGTGAAAAAACTCTCAGTAGTATGGTTTATTATTTTAATTAAAGAAGATGTTCAAAATGTCCTCCTCATGGGCGTAACTTTGGTCTAAAAAGTGGGGGTACCAATTTCTTACATACACGAAGCAAGGTGGAGACTGCGATCTCTGGGAAGGCACATAAATAAAATATTGATTGGCATAGTTCAAAAAGTTGGGGGTACGGTACCCACCAGTCCAAAAGGGGGGCACGGGTACCCCCACAAATTACGCCTATGGTCCTCCTTCTGCTTGCACGCGAGCCTTGAGGCGCTGGCGCCATTGGGCAACCGCATCGTCGATTATCCTCTGATCCAGACCATCCCACATTTCCAACAAGCGTTGCTTCAGATCGTTGACATCATGGATTGCTGTCTGGTAGACTCGCTCTTGCATAACGCTCCACACTTTATAGTCGACAGAATTTAGACCTGGACTGTTCGGAGGCCATACTGCTGGAGAAATGAAGTCTGGTGTCTCTCTTGTTAGCATTTCGATAGTTTCTCTGGCTCTGTGGGCTGGGGCACTGTCCTGTTGAAAATCAAAACAGCCTTCTGGGGCTAGATTTCTGATAACAGGTAGAAGATGTTGGGCCAGCAGAACGTCGCAATAATAGGCTACGTTGATTTTTACTCCCGGATCAATGAAGACAAAATGGGAACGACCAAGCGTCGAAACCGCAACGGACACCATAACAGACTTGCTGAAATGGGTACGCGTAGGCAACAGTCTGTTTGCAGTAACCTGCCTTTTTTTTAGTAGGAACTAAAAACCGGAAGTCATTAAAATGAAAAAGTAAGTATGTCCATATTTTTATTTTGAAAATATTATTAATAAAATATAGTTCAAGTTATAATAAATGTTTCTATAAAGTTTGGCTTACTTTTCATTGAACCACCGTGTACATACATACATTCATACATACATACATACATACATACATACATACATACATACATACATACATACATACATACATACATACATACATACATACATACATACATACATACATACATACATACATACATACATGCATGCATACATACATACATATATACATACATACATACATACATACATACATACATACATACATACATACATACATACATACATACATACATACATACATACTGTAGCAGATGAAGTAAGGAAGAAACGTGTAGGGTCTCTACGTGGACCGTAGTAGCATGTAGACAGATCTACATGTAAGATAGTATCTATAGACGCTCGTTTAATGTATACGCAGGTTCTGTTCGTTGTCGATGCGACCAAAGACGGAGGTTGGCATGGTGATCGTTCGTGTCGGACAGTCTGCCCTGACCCAGGTCCCCACGTTACACTAGAGACGGAAGACCTTCAGTAGATGATGACTTTATTCATGAAGCACGACAATCATCGGACAATAACAACGAAGACGAATCTACGAACTCTCTCTACTCGTACTACTGACTCTCTCTACTCGTACTACTGACTCTCTCTACTCGTACTACTGACTCTCTACTCGTACTACTGACTATCTCTACTCGTACTACTGACTCTCTACTCGTACTACTGACTATCTCTACTCGTACTACTGACTCTCTCTACTCGTACTACTGACTCTCTCTACTCGTACTACTGACTCTCTCTACTCGTACTACTGACTCTCTCTACTCGTACTACTGACTCTCTACTCGTACTACTGACTATCTCTACTCGTACTACTGACTCTCTACTCGTACTACTGACTATCTCTACTCGTACTACTGACTCTCTCTACTCGTACTACTGACTCTCTCTACTCGTACTACTGACTCTCTCTACTCGTACTACTGACTCTCTCTACTCGTACTACTGACTCTCTCTACTCGTACTACTGACTATCTCTACTCGTACTACTGACTCTCTCTACTCGTACTACTGACTCTCTCTACTCGTACTACTGACTCTCTCTACTCGTACTACTGACTCTCTCTACTCGTACTACTGACTCTCTCTACTCGTACTACTGACTCTCTCTACTCGTACTACTGACTCTCTCTACTCGTACTACTGACTCTCTCTACTCGTACTACTGACTCTCTACTCGTACTACTGACTATCTCTACTCGTACTACTGACTCTCTCTACTCGTACTACTGACTCTCTCTACTCGTACTACTGACTATCTCTACTCGTACTACTGACTCTCTCTACTCGTACTACTGACTCTCTCTACTCGTACTACTGACTATCTCTACTCGTACTACTGACTCTCTCTACTCGTACTACTGACTCTCTCTACTCGTACTACTGACTATCTCTACTCGTACTACTGACTCTCTCTACTCGTACTACTGACTCTCTCTACTCGTACTACTGACTATCTCTACTCGTACTACTGACTCTCTACTCGTACTACTGACTATCTCTACTCGTACTACTGACTCTCTACTCGTACTACTGACTATCTCTACTCGTACTACTGACTCTCTCTACTCGTACTACTGACTCTCTCTACTCGTACTACTGACTCTCTCTACTCGTACTATGCTGACTCTCTCTACTCGTACTACTGACTCTCTCTACTCGTACTACTGACTATCTCTACTCGTACTACTGACTATCTCTACTCGTGCTACTGACTATCTCTACTCGTACTACTGACTCTCTCTACTCGTACTACTGACTCTCTCTACTCGTACTACTGACTATCTCTACTCGTACTACTGACTCTCTCTACTCGTACTACTGACTATCTCTACTCGTACTACTGACTCTCTACTCGTACTACTGACTATCTCTACTCGTACTACTGACTCTCTCTACTCGTACTACTGACTATCTCTACTCGTACTACTGACTATCTCTACTCGTGCTACTGACTCTCTCTACTCGTACTACTGACTCTCTCTACTCGTACTACTGACTCTCTCTACTCGTACTATGCTGACTCTCTCTACTCGTACTACTGACTCTCTACTCGTACTACTGACTCTCTCTACTCGTACTACTGACTCTCTACTCGTACTACTGACTCTCTCTACTCGTACTACTGACTCTCTCTACTCGTACTATGCTGACTCTCTCTACTCGTACTACTGACTCTCTCTACTCCTACTACTGACTCTCTCTACTCGTACTACTGACTCTACGACTCTGTTCTACGTCTTCTCCCTCTCATATGTTAGTTGATGTTTAACGACGCTGTTACATAACGAAGATGACTGGCGTCGCCCTCTTCCTTTCTCTAGGCATGGGACTGGCACTTCCAAAGTCAGGGCAGTGGCGGCAACTGCCTCTCGCATGTTTAGATCAGCCTCTGTTTATACAGATGAAGTCAGTCGGTTACGTTACTTGCTTACTCACATACATGTGCGTCTGTTCATCTCTTTCCGTGTCTCTGCCCGTATTCGTCTTTGTCCGTCTGTGTATCTCTGTTTACCTGGCATCCGGTCAGGCGGTCATGGGCGCCTGAAGTCTGGATTATTTGACAGGGATTTCACTAGTTCGGTTCGGGAGAGCCACTGATGAGTTTTTGGACTTAATTGATTGTTAAATATATCCGGTTGATTGGCTCTTTGTTTTTATTTTTGCCTTTCAGGAACCTTGAACTTCCGACTGCATGTATGTAATGCCGTACGTAGATGTATGTAGGAATAATAATTTTAGATCAGTACATGGCATAGACAGCACCTTAAAACCAGCTTCTAATTGAAAGAAACAGGGCAAAATGAACAAATTCTTGATTCATTTGGAAATTAAAGACAAGCAGATGAACTAAACCAGCTGGGTTTTCTTTTAAAATTCGATGAGTTGTATCTGTGTCTTGCTGTTGTGCTGCTTCCGGAGAGACCCATACTAACGAAAGTCTTATTGAAATACGATGTAGGTCTTTTATAGCGACTAACTCGATATACTACGCTATCATACTATGTATCATACTACGCTGTCGATCAACCATCAGCTGGGCGATCAACGATGAAAGAAGGATCATCGTTTCCATAAGAATAGACCTTACTAATTTGGAGCTATGAATATTCTCTTTCAGAGATCACACAAATGCAAAAGGTTAATTTGGGTTCCGTGATTGCCACCGCGGTATACCCGAACTTGCGTTATATCGACGCATGTTATAGCGAGGGTCCGGTGTACATACATACTTGCATACATACTCACATTGCATAGGCCTACATAGGTCGCTATAGACACTGGAAAAAGAGGATCTAAATGTACTACGCGCGAAGTGGAAAAAAAATTTACGACTGCTTTTAGTCATTGCAACTTTTGAATCCACTTTCAAGTCTGGAAATGTTTTTTGACAATCGGTATTGATCCATCGTTTCCCTGGAATCCCTCCCTGTCTCTTCGCTCCATTTGCTGGACCTCTCGCTCACATTTGTTTTGATTTTCTTTTAACAATTTTTTGAGTCATACATTTCGCACACTACCTGTGAGTTTTAATTTACCTTAGCTGCAGTTGGTCTACTATCGGTTCTGCTTTGTAGTTACACATTAAGTTGGGAAACCTCAGCGAAGGCAATTCGGCGCCTATTCAATGGCCTTACTTCCTTCTATAGGAAATGGGAGGTTGGAGACATACCGTACACTTTGGAGTGCCAGCTGTTTTCTATCGATCGGGTCAATGATGTATTGGAGGAAATACTGTTAGTAATTTCTGACTGTAGCACTTAAGACACCTGCTCCGTGTAATTTAGATATCGGTCCCGTCTTCTGTTGCTGCTGTCGACACCTGTGTTTTACACCTGGAGGACAGGTGTTATTTTGTTTCATCTACATGGCTACTGAAGAGAGAGCAGGAAATGGATCACTTCCAAGAAAGAGCGGAAAGTGCAGTCCGCTATGCTTGCTCCACTTCCTCGTGCCCCTTGATTACACACACGGTCGCTTCCGCCCATTCGGGACGAGATGTATAATGCACATACGCTATGATTTACGAGAGTGTGGACTGCCTTATATACACTGTATTTGGTTTCTCAGACCATAGACTTAGCATTGAAAGAAGTCGTTGGTTTGAAACGTCTCTCTATTATTACCGTGTTCTACAATTACACATATGCGATATTTTGTACATTTTCTAAGTAATTTATGTTTACAGTGTTCACATTATATATATATGCATATATATAAAAATTATTCAAAGTAAGAAAATTTATATAGGCCTACCTGTATATGGTAAATATATGCGTAACAATAATGTTTTTAAACTTTTATACACTTTCTATGCATATAAATGTTAAATGTAAAACTAAAAATTATCTTAATTCATATAATCTTACTGCAATGTTTATATCTCTATACTCAAATATGTATATATTTGCATATTAATGTGAACGTTAACTGGAATCGAAGAGTTCTGTTCAAGCAACGCCGTCATTGCTTATTAGCGGTTAGTGGGATGACTACAGAGCGACAGACAGAGACAGAGACAGACAGAGACAGACAGAGACAAAGGGAGACAGACAGAGACAGACAGAGACAAAGGGAGACAGACAGAGACAGAGACAGAGAGACGACGTGCGACTGATTGCTATCTGGAGTTCCTTCTCTCTTCCGTCAGAGGTCAAGTGTGGAGAGAGGTCATGACCCCGTCTACAGGTGTCGCCATCTACCTGGTGAGCATCCTTCGCATCGCCGATCTTCCGAGGCGCAGCATTCCCATCGACCGCTTATCACCAGCTGCTGCTGCTGCTGAATCTTCCATGCGCTGCTGATGTTGGCGAGAGCTACGTCCGAGTCTCAGCATCCCCATCGAGCGTTTCTCCTCCTCTTCCTCCTCCTCCTCTTCTTCGTCATCCTCCGAACGACGTCCCAGTCTCAGCATCCCCATCGTTCTCTTCCAGGAGTTCGATGCCGATCGCCATGCATCCGGTTGGGCTGCGGAGGCTGCAGGGAGGGACCTTCCTAGTCTGAGCGCTGCCATCGACCGAGCCTTCTTGTCGAGAGGAGATGCTCTGCCGAGTCGTAGCATTCCCATCGACCTCTTCAGCTGCTCATCATCTTCATCCTTCAAGGACGGACCTTCGTCGACGTAGACCACTTCATCGTTGCTGGGGATCGGCTGATCATCTCTGACGAGTCCAGACGGATAGTAGGCGCTTCCTGCGTAAGAGTGGGAGAAGGAAGCAGGAACGGCTGGATTTCGCTCGCTGTTGACCTTGAATGGGCTCAAGGTCGAATCCACTTCGACGGTAGCCACCAGCGCACCAGCACTTAGAGCTACTGAAACAACAAACATCACATTATTATTATTATTATTATTATTTTTATTATTATTATTATTATTATTATTATTATCATCATCATCATCATCATCATCATCATCATCATCATCATCATCATCATCATCATCATCATCATCATCATCATCATCATCATCATCATCATCATCAACAACAACAACATCATCATCATCAACAACAACATCATCATCATCATTACATCTGGCCTATGCTAAATCGTGATGTCTCATTCGAAATGAACAAATGAAGGCTGAAATATTTGAAGCTGTTTGATAAAATGACAAAGGGGTCGTCAATAAATTACGTCACACAATTTTAGCCAATTTTGTTTACCCCTTCCCCTTCGTCACACGTCGTCACAAAAAGTAACATCCCCTCAAAAAATGACGTCACAAAGCTCTTCCCAAAAAATAAATTTCTATTTTGATAATAAAACATGTTTCAAATCACACTTATTGTCACTGTAATAAGTATTTAATGTGGCGTTGAACTCTGACGTTGTAAGGAGAAAGTCATGTATTAAAAAGTTGGAAAGCTGAAATTAGCATAAAATCAACTCTAAAATATTCAGCGTCTAACCATTTACTACAGATGTTCAGAATATTATTATTCTGAACATCTGTATTATTGATTAGACGATGAATGTTGCGAATTGCAAAGTGATAACAATTATAAAAATACTTGAAATGTCTGAGAACAGTAGCCACTGGTGCAGCTCAAAGATGCCTTTAGTGTGGCACTGAAAGACCATCATCATGATCATGAATCTTAAATGCTGACGTTCATGAATCATAACTATTGTTTCATACAATATTATTGAACACGGAGACTGTATTTCAATACCCCACTAATCGCATGTTTCTTTCGAAATTATCATACAAATGCGTCGAACTGTTTTCCAAACCTGCTTTCTTCTTTAATCAGACAATCTCTACGGTCCACTAGTTTTCAAGTGGTCATCAGCCTAAGTGGAAGATATTTAAATGGAAATGTTCTTAGTGTTGTCGCTCTGTATTTATGGCGACCTGTGTAGTCAGTGCCATGAAACTGGAGACAATTGATGAAGTAGGCTAAGGTACAGAGGGTCGGTCCACTCATTATGGAATTCTAAGGCTAGCATTTAAGATTCATGAGCAGCGATTACCATTCTACGTTGAGTGAATGGAAGTAATTTCCTAACGAAGAAAGACCAGTTCTTTACTAAACAAGCAGATGATCCTTGTGTGATAAATGAGGCGGTCGCCCAATTGAGAAACTGTATGAAGGCCTAAATTATTTAATTATCAATAAAATGAGTTTCAGAGGTCAACCATGATCATAGTTGATTAGTGGACTGCATGGCTTTCTTTTGACTCCCAAACGAAAACAATAACACGGTAGGCCAACGATCGATACAACAAGAGATACATGGGGAGGGTGGATAGGTGACTGGTAACACTCTTGCTCGAAGAACATAAGATCTTGCAGACGCGGTTCGATGCCCGTAAGCTCCCTATAGGTCGACTCAGCCTTCCACTCCCTATGAGGCAGCTGTAAAATGAGCGGGCGCCTAACAGGCTGCTAAGACATGTGTTCTATAAGATCTTGATAATTGTACTGTCATATGTTTCAGCGTTAGGCTACTTATTGCGGTTTTCAGTGAGCTTGTCAATAAACACGAATAGCCTATATTAATGTTGATTGTGATAGGTAAAGCATTATCTCATCTTCGCGCAGTGCCGTCTTAAGGCATGGGCACGCTGGGCAGTCGCCAGGGGCCCCACGATCCTAGGGGCTCAGTGTTAATTTGTGTTGATTAATCTTCGCTTTACAGTATGTTTCTTTATGTCTAAACATTCATTTTGTTACAAACTGAATGTTGAAAGAACTAATAAATCTAGGCCTATAAGTTTAATTTTATTAACCGTTTAAATTTTTATCCCCGTGGGTGGGCAGGGCGCCAGTCTTCCTTTGCACTGGGCCTAACATGCTGTTAAGACGGCACTGTCTTCGCGCACACCTAAGGATTTAATGCCAACCGCTAAATAAGCTACGCATACTAACAAATATAATTTCGTGTAACTATATTCAGATTTCTCAGCGCCACGTAACAACTGCGTCGTCAGAAAATCCAACTCATTCGTCGGTGCAAATTCAAATGGAGTCCGCAGGAAACAAGTTATTGAATCATTTGCATTGCCAGGTCAGAGACCGTAGGTCAGGCCGGAGGAGGAGACAGCGTGTTGCTTGATTAAGTGGAAGGTGGTTGCAATGGCAACAGTGTAGGGTCATAGGATTGACCAGGATCGAACGCAGGATATGATAGTTTAAAATTTGGTCTTCAGTCTTGAGTGAAATGCTATAGGAGAGAGGAGAGGCGGGGAAGTGCTCAGAAGTGAAAGAGCGATGAGCGAACTTTGAGCAGATCTCTCAGGAGTTCGTTAAAAAGAGATGACGTCATGTATAGATCAAGGAATGGTTGTAGAATCTGAGAAACGAAGAAACTGGAGTTTGAGATAGTGAAAGTTATGATGAAGAACTAGTATACGTTAACCAAAGACAGTGAGGCGTTTGACAGCTAGAGGTTATCTTGCTATTGAAATCCCTGCGCCAAAATCCAGCCAAGTCTTCTCTGCATCATGCCGAAATATATTAGAAAGCGTGACCATAGTCAGAATGAAGTCTGACCATTAATAGATAACTTTCGCCAAGATGCACGTACGGTTTATTCGTGCAGCTCAGCTGTCTCCATCTGCTTGCAATTTCCCCCAACAGCAACGTCAAATGCTGAAGCTATAGTGAGAATATGACCATATTCCCATCTGGGTTTCATATGTCCTACATAAGTCTTACATAATGGCCCATATATAGGACATTATGTATTATAAGACCGCTGAGCGGTGACGGTTTCGTGTATCGCGAGCGCTGCCGCCTGTCATTGCTACATGTAGGATGTAGATACCATCGACGCAACGTAGTCCAGAAACTCTAAACATGGTGTTGTATGTGACATTCTGTGAACTCTGGATTCTGTGAACTATCAAAGAATCCTTTGGTTGTGCTCTACGTGAATCGGTCAATAGGTCTCTCTACCTACATACAGCTGATACCTATCATTCTCCATTAAGAAGTCTGTGGTCTACTTCTACCACTAACCTACATTGTCATACTGTGCATTACTTTGACTTCTACACCGCCTTCTACTTGCGTCTTACGTGTGTGCAAGATCCCGCCACTGGCGACTCTTCTACTTTTCTAAGCATTGCTTTGTATGCTGATCCACTTTCTGTTTTTGATGATATATCATTTAGGCTAATGAGGTGCTCTCTTTAATGTCTAGATAGCTACCCAGCATGCAGGACACATGAAACTCATAATTATGGTAATTGTGGTCATATCCTGACCATATCTTCAACACATGACCTGCCTGTGAAGATCTGTCTCGTCTTCCTGTGATAGTCTGGCTATGTCGTCGAATTGGTCCCAACGTAAACAGCAAATGAGATTCGTGTCTGCGTCACTCTGTCACGTGGGAAATGATTTTCTGATAAGGCCATATGGGAAGTACAGTTCTTTCGCATCTCAATAGATGGTCTGTGTGTGATAGTAAGTAGGTAGTTCGATCAAAACTAGAATTGCATTTATGTTTCGACAGATCACAGAACAGATCCCTTATGTTCATCCGTCAGTGGGTCCTACCATCCGTCGTCTTCTATCGCTTTCCTACTTTCTGCTCTTTGACTCTAAGACAACGCTCTTCAAAACTTCTCTATTGATACCTCGTCCATATCCTGAGCCTTAACACAATTCCCTATCTCCTACTGGCCTCCCTCGTCTGATCTCATTCCATTCCTTCGATGATCGTCCTATCCGGTGCCCATCCTTGCTCTGACTCGATTCCAGTGCACCAGTCACACGCAGAAGAGACCAATGGAGAGGCGCCTTGCGATCCATTAAGCCGACGCCCGAGCAAAGTGCGCGCCACCCGCGAACGTAATTGACCGCACGTCGTCTGTCTGGCCTTTGCACGTCATCGCTGCGTCATCGCTGCGTTCGTATCGGACACAAGTGAAAGGCGAAAATGCAAAACGAAGCATTGATTTCAATAACTGCATTTGACGCAGCCATCTGCGTTCCGTCGACGACTGTCCGCTCTCATAATACACTATCAACGACGACCGCTTCCATACTGATGACCAGATATTTCTCCCAATCCGTCATTGCCTGCTTCTTCTTCCTCAGCAGCCACCAACATCAGCAGCATATACATAATATGGCGTACGTAGATCTTGGTAATAGCGTGACGCTATGGCTGACAGTGCGTATGAGTGTCACGGCCGTAGTGCTGGGGTCAACTCAGCGAATGACTCAACCTCAAAGGAAGAACATTTGTCCATTACCGCCCACGCTGTAGCATTGAGCATTTTCTGGCAATTGAACATCCTCTATGGGGCAGTCATTCAACAAACAATGCTTACAGGGTACTCGATTTTATGAAAATGATGACGACGACGACGATGATGATAATGATGATACACTTTTTTAACGTCGCATAAATAAAATGTTCAAGCGGTGTTCCTTATCATGCAGCAAGAAACCGGTCGACTGTTGACAGACGTACTTACTGACTTTATCTTACCTATCCTTACCATGCCTAATCTTTCCTTGTTTCACTTTGCCTTACCTTTACCTGTTATCACCTTATCGTCCCTTGTCTCACTCACCTTTACTATAGTCATCTTAATGTCCTCATTGTCGATTCGTAATTATATCTGGATATATGCATATATACGGCCTACATGTCCTGAGGGATTTGTCTTAGCTGTGATTCGAATAAAGGACAGCATCCAGCGTTGCATTATAGGTTGCATTATAGGTTAGCACACGACCAGCGAATAAAATCTAGTAGACAGTAAAAAATACTAACCGCGGGCTTCTAGTATTCTTAACATTTACAGTGCCTGCCAGTGGCGCATCACATCCACCAAGATGGATTATAATTACTTTGATTAAAGCAACCTGAGTGCAATTTAGGAAAGAGAATCCATGTCAGAAAGGGAGTGAAGTAGAGTAGGAAGGACTTTCTCGTATGTCCACGATGAAATAAGAGCTTGAGATCAAAGGAGTCGGCGTCACTTCAAAGAACAACTTCCGGCAATCGTTTCGAGACAAGCAAACATTGCTTTGACAATGACGACATTACGAAGGACGCATAGATCCACCACCTACCTACAACTCACGACTTCTTTCTGTGGGCGCGATATAAAAAAATCTACCACTACATTTTATTATAGGCCTACATCTATCCAACGCTCTTATACCCTCCTACATATATTACCGACATTAACAAATTGTCATTTCACATTGCTTAGCCCAAAATGTTGTGAATAATCTCCTTTGCATCTGTTTCTTTTTAGCAACTGTTCAATGTTCATTCGTTCATCTGATTATAACTGTTTATCTGTATGCCGGTCTTTCTCTGTCTGGCTTGGACTGTCTCTCTGTCTGGCTTGATCTGTCGCTCTGCCTGGCTTGGTCTTTCTCTCTGTCTGGCTTGGTCTGTCTCTCTGCCTGGCTTGGTCTGTCTCTCTGCCTGGCTTGGTTTTTCTCGCTGTCTGGCTTGGTCTGTCTCTCTACCTGGCTTGGTCTGTCTCTCTGTCTGGCTTGAACTGTCTCTGCCTGGCTTGGTCTGTCTCTTTGCCTGGCTTGGTCTGTCTCTTTGCCTGGCTTGGTCTGTCTCTTTGCCTGGCTTGGTCTGTCTCTCCGTCTGGCATGATCTGTCTCTCTGTCTGGCTTGGTCTGTCTCTTTGCCTGGCTTGGTCTTTCTCTCTGTCTGGCTTGGTCTGTCTCTCTGTCTGGCTTGATCTGTCTCTCTGTCTGGCTTGATCTGTCTCTCTGCCTGGCTTGGTCTGTCTCTCTGCCTGGCTTGGTCTGTCTCTCTGTTTGGCTGTCTGTCTGTATAATTTTCCCCTTCTATTCTTTATTCCTAACTTTCTCGTCTCAGTCTTGGTGTTCCTTCCTTTAAAATTTCCAAAACTTAACATCTGCCTTCATTTCTTGCACTGAAGAGAATCTTCCTGAATAAATATTAGTTTCCGGCGATGAATGATTGGAAAAAATTGGCTAAAACGATAACTGTGTAACCTGGCACATTTCGAGACGAAACAATCGGTTAATTAGCAATAATAACTGTCGGTTTAATTAGTTCTGTGCCTTCAGCACTTTTCCACTCCGTCAGTTGGTCTATTCCGGAGGCAGTTTCCTTCATAAGAAACACTCCAATCCTCAGAACCAAACTTGAAATTGTCTAATTTAAACGCCTCTACTATACCACTACAGAAGTAAACGACCTGAGAGAGAAGGATGACGTGTTGCATAATAATGGTGCGCCTAAGTTATCATAGACTCTGCTTAAGAACAACAGTGATCGATGCTTACTTTGCCAGTTACCATTTATGTTTTATACGTGGATGTTTCCATTCTTATCAGTAAATTGATCGGAAATAACCATATGCAGTTGTTGGAAGAGATAGGAAATTTGTAGATTTTCAGGCCTTCGGTGTTGTGAGAGAATGGTCGACGTATGAATTATATAGAAGTGGTGACCCATGCAAGGCCTCCGCGGCCCTCTGCTCCTGGTGTGGCGCTGTTGAGGTTTATGTACACAGGTATAATTTGGGGGTATGAGGGGTACCCGTACCCCCACTTTTGGATTGGAGGGTACTGTAACCCCACTTTCATACCCAGAAGAAATAATGTCCATCATTACTTTCTCGGAGGAAGGCCTTCATTTGAGCCTTCAAGGCTCAAAACAATTACCGAGCATCGTCATAATTGTGATCACCATCATCATCATCATCGTCATTGCTATTATTACTTTTTGTTGTTGTTCGAGGAATATAAACGGCGCTCTTCTAATCATTTAACAGTTGCGAAGGAGAAACTTTGCGAAAATTGATACCTCCAGCTTTCTAGAACAAAGTTACGGCTCTGGTTATGTAGCTCTTCAATGTATACTCTCAGAATTAGTTGCCTGCTTACAAAGTCACACCAGGCACAACAGGCACAATACAGGGACTGTGTATGCTTACCGAAAGACTCACTATAGGAGTGGATAAGAGATTATCTACTCACTTGGGCCTATGTCATTATGTCAGACCCTATATGCATCTGTTGCCTTTTCATTGTCCTAATATATAAATACATATAATATATTATAAATACATCTAATATATTGTGGACCTATATACTTAAGTCCATAAATATATGGACGTATGTGCATATATATATATATGGACGTATGTGCATATATATATATATATATATATATATATATATTTGGACCTATATAGTGCGTATAGTAAGAGCTCATGTTCAGGAAAGGCAGTCGGCGAAAGAGTCCAATATTTACTCGGAATCTTCAAGTCCGATCCCTCTTAGTTTCCTTCACAGGTCGATGAGTGCCTTTAGATGAAGCGAGAACAATAGCACTTGCAAAACATTGCTCGGATTCAAAGTTCGAGGATGAACACAAACACTGCAGACACTTAACAAGTCACAACATGATTATTATTATTATTATTATTATTATTTATATTATTATTGCTCGGATTCAAAGCAATTATTATTATTATTATTATTATTATTATTATTATTATTATTATTATTATTATTATTATTATTATTATTATTATTATTATTATTATTTATATTATTATTATTAGGCCTATTATTATTATTATTATTATTGCATATCTCTTAGGAGCCACTATTTCATGGCCAAGTAACAATCGCTGGCGTTGAGCAATTGTTAGTGGAGGACTTGCTCAAGATCCATAGAGAGTAACCGTCTCAGAGGGGCTGGAACCCGTACTCTCCTCATTACAAGGCGAGCTCTCGACAAATCGGCCGTCGTGTTCAGCCTTCTGCTTTGGTATGTGGACTGATTTGGTTATCGAATAACAAGTGAATGAATAAAATCCACGAAGAGATGAGTTAACGACGGAACGAATGTTGTCCCGTGAAGTGCAACTGTAATGTAATGTTCTGTAATCAGTGCTCGAAATGGACCGGAACGCACCGGAACGCCGTTCCGGTTCGTCAAAATGAATTAGCGTTCCGTTCCGGTTCGTCAAATGAATTATTGTGGAAAATACTATGAAATTAACGTGAATGCTCCCATATCTTTGACTAGCGTTCCGTTTCGTAAAATTTTCCATTTCGAGCACTGTCTGTAATGTAATGTTCTGTAATGTAATGCTCTGTTATGTAATGTTCTATAATGTAATGTTCTGTAATGTAATGTTCTGTAATGTAATGTTCTGCATGTAATGTTCTGTAATGTAATGGCGTGCAGTGTTATTTCATGGTAATTTCACGTAGATGAAAAGGAAGAGGATAAGAAAAAGACCAAGCAGAATCTCGAAAGACATTCATGGGCTTGAAGTGTGTTAGTCACTCTTTATATTAACATATTGGGTGGATAGTCAGTCTTCTGCCTTTCCGCCTGATCTTTCCACCGACAATGTGCGGCCATTTTACTCTTTTTATAGCTAGGTTCTGCACAATTTGGTCTGTAAAACAAATGTGGATTCAAACATCAAAATCTGGGCTAAACTGCGATGGCTTCACCGCTGAGTCAGCATGAGAGACACGTAAACAGTTATACGCCGTCATCTCGCATCATGAAAATAATCTATTCATAATAAGAGTTTCGGTGCAGGCTGATTAGTGGAAGATCTGGACCTAAGGACACGAGGGGGCGCCTCCTGCCATCCATCAACTTTTACACAGTTATTCAGGGCGCGCATTGTGATGCGGCGATCAGTCACCTCTGCCTATAAAATGGATCTTCTTCTATTAACCGAATATTAGACAAAATATGACGACCAGCGGTTAGATCTCATCCGACACAGAGGAATGTAATGTGATCTGGCATTTATATAGCGCAGTTTCAACGCATATGTGCATTTTATGTAGGTTTGCTTCTCTGAATTTGCGTAGCGCCTTCTTAGAAATGTTGTTTGTGTACAGTGGCATAAGAAAGTTTGACCAACTAGCCTTTTCCAAATGAAAACTCTGCGTTGCACCAAGTGGTAGAACCGCTTTATCTACAGCTGCATATTACAGACCCATGAGCTGTAGACCAGCATTTTAACGAGATGTACTTATATATATTATATACACGCATAGGATATATATTTATATCTGAAAATATATCGTATACTGGTAGAGTTTTAATTGAAACAGATGGATGATCGGTTGGTCGTTTTGAAAAGCGAAGACGATTTCAATGACGAATCTGATGTTATCGTGACGTCCTAATACATCGGTAAATGGACGGAGATTGATCGAGCGATGGACGTGGAAGAGGTGGAAAGAAAGGAAGATGAGGCGGGAGGGAAGAAGGGTAGGGTAGAGGGAAAGAGAAATGTATATGTGCCCCTGCAGAGGGTGATGTCAGCGAATCATCATCTAAGAAGAAAGACGACTTGAACGGCGACGAAGTCATCGTCAACGGCAGTGGAACATGTTCCGTTCTTTGATCGATGGTTCCTTCGTTCCTCTGTTGTCTCTGCACTCCACCACTCTCCCTTCCCTTTCCCTTCCCTCTCCCATCATCCTCCCCTCCTTCCTCTCCGCTGCCTGCAGCGCCCTCTGTTGACCGACGTGTTCTTCTTTCGCCGGAACAGGAATTCGATCCCACTTCCGGCGCTTAAGCAAAGTCCGTCAGAGACACGATTATCCGTCATCACAGTAGATACACGCATACATACGCACATATACATATACGTATGCACATATACAAATTCATATATATAGGCCCTATGTGTGAGTATATAAATATATACATACCTTACGCATACACATACATAGGCCTATATACTATACATGTGCAATAATTCTTTTGAAAACGTTTATTATATATCTCTTATATATGACTGGAGGCATTAGACGTCGTATATATATATATATGTGTGTGTTTATGTATATGATGTATGTATATATTTATATATGTATATATGCAGACGTAAAGTATATGCAAGAGGACATAGAGAGGATTGCATGGATGAGTTGATAGGGACGCCTGTGGGAAATGGGTGCAGTGGACACGCTGTGAACGCATCTCAATTATGACAGAAAACGGACTGGGACACAGTTGAAAAGGAACAGAACGCAGTCAAGCGTAGAAGAAATCAACCATCCGCATAAATACACACCACACCACTACACGCAAAATCATATATATATACATACATAAATATGCGTATATATGTATGCATTTATGTACACCAATGTGCATAGAAGGATATGTGGGCTATAATAGCAAAATGAATAAAGCCGAGATACAGATGGAACTGTAGACATAAGAGATGCTACATTGGACGACAAAGTGCTTGGCATACAGCTGTAGCTGCAGAAGAAGTTTCTGTTTCTGACCATTTTTCTTTTCTATTCTTGCAATCCAATGTTTCGAGACCAATAACTGTTTCTAGACGTTTCTTGCTGCTGACACGATAAAACCAATTCGGGGGATGGTTGGGAACCATTTCCGATTCCAAGGCTCGATCTATAGATTTCCAATTTGCAATGAAATGCTTCGATTCGACTCTCGGAATAGTCGGATTATTCGATCAAATCTGATCATAGATCACCATCAGAAAGATTCCTATGTCAACACTGACTCGCGATTCGCCACCATGGAACAACTGTCGTGGTCTCTGCTGTAGGATACATGCATGCTTAGCTGTTAGTTATTCCTTAAACGGGCGCAGTATAAATAGGATGCTACATCACAAATTGCTGTGTTGTCGCGAATTTAATTTAGAAATAACCAAATTTCTGTTTTCAATGGTTCTACGTACAATTTTTATTACCAGGTTGTTAGGCCTACTTCCTTGGTGACAGCAATTGTCATGTATTCATACTGCCATATTATAGTCCAACAAGGAATAACTAAAACGAATTCTCACAAACATAAAGCTCAGTCATTCGGACGATGTAAAAGACTTTCGTCTTTTGCACCAGAGGCGTGAACCATTTCGAAGGCACTTGACTACCACCACCACAGACAGAGACCAGTCCAGAAATGGTCCCGCGTTACATGCCAACCAGTCTAAGAGTCAACGTGTGTTATCTACTCTCCAGATTACAAATGACTCCAGTACCGTTCCAGAGGAGGCGAAAACAAGGAGAAGTTAAGCGTTTCTCCACTTCTCCAACTTCCATCACTTCAGTCACGGCCTCTCTTCTGCAATGAATCCAATTGAACACCCCTTTGAATTCCTCCAAATCATCTTCAGCCGGCGCTGTCTCCCAGTGACTGACTTAAACCCTATAGGCCTATATAATAGAGAGTCGGCCCTCATCCTATTCACCGTGCACAACAATCCATCCATCATCAGGTATCCGAATCATCAGGCAAAGGTGACTGGGATACCAGACTACCTAAAATAAAGGATGTTAGTGATAGGTAGGCCCCTAGTAATTTTCTAATCACTTGACTTTCACCTGTGAGTCAAGGGTTCGAAACTTCGATTCCAGCTGCATCAGGTGCAACTGAAGATTGGTTGTCATGTCTTGCAACCCATAAGGACAACATGGTTGCATCGGGTGTCGTCTTTGCGCTTCAGTCGAAAGATGTTGAAGACCAGAGCCATGCCTCTGGTCGGGACCAGTGGTGATAATAAGTAAGTATATCCTTTATTCGACCAATTGCTAACCGCATTTTGGTTTACACATGTTAAACACGTCCTGGGTAATACGTGTTCTATGTCTTATATTCCTGCGTAGATCTTCCTAATTACAAATGATTTGCGAGCCAGGCTGTCAGCAGTAGGGATAGTTCTGTTTTGGGCTCGAGGACGCAATGAATTTGTATCTTTAATCGATGGTAACAACGCGTGAAGTATGTGAGCGGGTTTGTGAGGACGGCTGTGAAGACCCTTGCGTCAGCGCTTTGGCTCAAATGCTCCGAAGCTTTGGTAGCTGTCGGGAAGATATCTTGCTCTGACCAGTGGCTTTAGTGTGGCCTGTGATCTGTTGCGTCCCTCTTGTCTGACAAAACCTCACCAGGCGGGTGCAGCATATAACATCCTTTCCACAGAAATTCGTCATATTCGTCAAATAAAGCGAATGGACAAGTGCCTTGCATTACAATAATAGCTGCAACCACTTTCGTTGTCAGTACGCTGCTAAAAATTCGTTAAACTGCATGCAGTCATAAAAAGTCGCAATATAGAAGTTTAAGTACATATATGCAGTCTTGTTGTCCTCGAGACCAAGGTCATGGTCTCGAGTGCACTCGAGTTCGTTTTTAAAATTCTTGGTCTTGGTCTTGGTCTTGAGACCAAAAGTCTTGGTCTTGATCTTGGTCTTGAGGTTCAAGGTCTTGGTCTTGGTCTCGAGGTTCAAAGTCTTGGTCTTGGTCTCGCAAGACCAAGACCAAGACCGGCTGTCAATATGAACAGTCATATTTTAACAAAACTCAAGAATTTAAAAATTTATCAAGCCTATTTGAATCATAGCCTACGACAAATACCTGCGGACGGATGCAAGTCTTGTTGGTCAGAAAAATCCATTGGCAGTAGCAACCAAGTTATGCTGTGTCTGGAAGCCCTGCCGAGACTTTTTCTGAGCCAGACGGTCTGATAAACCATGGGAGGATTTCAAAAAGGCTCACGATTTGTACATTTACATCCAGTGCTTGAAAAGCTACTTAGTGTGCCAGCGACTTCAGCAGTCCTGTAGAACGTATTTTTCCACATGGCAGAATTTTTATGAGGCCCCACAGGTCACGTCTTGGTCAGAAAATTCTGGGTGAATTGATTTTTATAAAATACAAAAGGCATTGGAATAACATTTTGCATAAAGGACTTTTGTAAGAATTCGGAATTCTCTGCAGTTTGCATTTAAAGTTAATTTGCTTGAATAAAATAAAACACTCACGAGTTGTCCGACTTGACAATTTTTTTGTAAGAAAAAGAAGTCTTGACCTGAATGTGATTTTTTGGGGTCTTGATCTCGGATTTGGTCTTGAGGTTCAAAGTCTTGGTCTTGGTCTTGGTCTCGAGGTTCAAAGTCTTGGTCTTGGTCTTGGTCTCGAGGTTCAAGGTCTTGGTCTTGGTCTTGGTCTCGAGGTTCAAGGTCTTGGTCTTGGTCTCGAGGTTCAAATTCTTGGTCTTGGTCTTGGTCTTGAGGTTTAAGGTCTTGACAACAAGACTGGTCTGAGAGCCCTGCCGAGACTTTTTCTGATAAACTTTGGGAGTATTTCAAAAAGGCTCACGATTTGTACATTTACATCCAGTGCTTGAAAAGCTACTTTGTGTGCCAGCAACTTCAGCACCTGTAGAACGTATTTTTCCACATGGCAGAATTTGTATGAGGCCCCACAGGTCACGTCTTGGTCAGAAAATTCTGGGTGAATTGATTTTTATAAAATACAAAAGGCATTTGGAATAACATTTCGCATGAAGGACTTTTGTAAGAAATCGGAATTCTCTGCAGTCTGCATTCAAAGTTAATTTGCCTGAATAAAATAAAAGACTCACGTTTTCATTAAAATAACGAGTCGTCCGACTTGACAATTTTTTTGTAAGCAAAAGAAGTCTTGACCTGAATGTGATTTTTTGGGGTCTTGGTCTCGGTTTTGGTCTTGAGTTTCAAAGTCTTGGTCTTGCTCTTGGTCTCGAGATTTAAAGTCTTGGTCTTGGTCTTGGTCTTGAGGTTTAAGGTCTTGACAACAAGACTGCATATATGCGATTATGCGTGTATACATAATACATACATACACACAACGTACAAAGGGCTTATACATGTATGCATACATACATACATACATACATACATACATATATTCATGCATACATACATACATACATACATACATACATACATGCATACATACATACATACATACATACATACATACATGCATACATGCATTCATGCATACATACATACACACATACATACATGCATACATACATACATACATACATACATACATACATGCATACATACATACATAAACACATACATAAAAGTTCATCCAATAGGCGAATAGGACAGACTAATCTTTGCGGCGCTGCTAAAAATTTATGTGGCGGTTTTATTCTTACATCATGCTAGCTACGAATGTTCGTCGAGCAATTGGTTCACTCCGCCGGAGTCGAACCCAAGTCGCAGGGGTTAAAGGTCGAGTCCGCTTTCTAAACGACCACTTTAGACGACGAGTGTATGAAAAGGCTTCAGTGACGCCACTTTTCACCTAAACGTCTGGAGTTCGAATCGAGGAGCTGCACTTAAACTGACATTTTTACAAAGATTGGGATTGTTCTGTCCTTTCGTTCTGCGCTTCGGTCAAAATGTCCGCCCATTAAATGACCATTAAATGACCGCGCTTCTGACCATGAGGGAAATAGACTGAGCCTAGAGGAGTATCGGAGCTATCCCGGAGTGGCAGACCATGGAAAGCCACGAAGTTCTAGCGGCTTCATTTTCTTAGCCTCGGCTGTTCGTCAGCCCTGTCTTTCGCCTTCTCATCATCCGACCGAAAGCGTAAGGCATCGCAGTTAACGTTGTCGTTTCATAGCTGAGTTCGCCAGAGGGCAGAAGTGGCGCTGAAATCTCGAAACATCCATTTGCCCTGGGGGGGGGGGTTGAATCCTGACCTCTGGGTTGACAGTCGACCACGTTAATCGCTGAATAATGGATTATCGTGTATCCCACGAAGACAATACCAAAAGCTAACAGAGGCTTGCATTAAACGAGCGAATGTCTTACCTAAGTTATCTTTCAGAAGCTCTGCCTTCCCTTCCAACCCTCTAGAATAGTCAGGCATCGTAATCCTCTTTATCATCTGATCTTTGGCAGAAGATGCTAAGAAGCACAAATGCGCTACAGAAGTCATTAGATGGGATCAGTTTTCCAGATGAGTCAGGGAACCAGTCTAAAACTGCATAACACTTAATGGACAATTCATAACTGTTGGATTGCACTTGGGAGGCAACAGGTAGCAGTCGGTCGGCAGTAAACTGCTCACTCGATCTGCACTCCATTGCATTCAAGACTTTGAAGTGCGGATCGGGTGAGCCAAGGCTTTTTATTTACGTCCTAATCGTCGTTGATGCATTCCGTTGTGCGCCTTATGAAGACCTCGTCAGCTCTATAATATACAACACCGATTTTCACTTGAACATTGTCTGAATGACTGTGGTAGGATTACGAGTCATATATCCTAGAATCCACTGCCTATCTTTTTATAAATGCTCAGAATACTTATGTGGCGCCTCTATTCGGCGCCGATTCAACTATGACGTCAGTAAATCTGTCATCCATACTATAGCAATACTATTTTTTAACATCATAACGATAACAGTTAGCAGCTTCCAGTTGGGAAACTGTAGAGGGAACGAATTTGGTATTATGGTATATAATTAGATGTTAGTAAATCTGTCTTCCAAACTACAGCAATAAGCTTATTAAGCTTAATTACTACTTAACGTCATAATATCAATTAGCGGCCTTCACTTGAGAAACTTTGGAGGCAACGAATTTTGGTATATAATTAGACGTTAGTAGGCCTAGGCTAAATCTGTCATCCACCCTACAGTAATAGTGTAGTAGGCTATACATGCACACATGGGCGGCGATCTAAGGGGAGCGGGGGACATGTCCCCCCACCTTTAAGAGTGGGGGGACACTCCATACATTTGTCCCCCCCCACATTTTGAAGAAACACCAAAAAAATGCGGAGAAATGTAATTGCGCGTGAGGGTTTTCGCAGCGTTTCTGACCAGACGAGGTAAAAATAAAATTTATGAGCAGAAGTGTTCCCCAAAATTATGAGAAAGAAGAAGGAATTCGTAAAAAAGTCAATAGAATTAACAGTTTTTAGACGAAATCATAAAAAGAAAAGGGTTATGAGGTTATTGTTGGGAGACGGGAAGAAGTTGTAAAACGTGGCGAATGACTAGAAAAAGATCATCAACTTTTTTTCGAGATAAAAGCGAAATTTATCGGAGATGAAGTGGCAGAAAATTTTTTGGGGGGCAAGATTTTCCAAAAACGGTCGTCGACGAGATCGTGGCCGACACTGTCCCCCCACCTCTCAGACAAGATCGCCGCCACTGCATGCACATAATATACACAATGTATCAATCGAGAATAGGCAGTAGGGCCTATGTGTAGACAGTAGGCCTACATAATTATGTAGATAGTGTGTATTTCCTGACTTAAAATAGTGTAAAATATTGCAATGTAATTTCTAATGCACTATAGCTTCGGTAGGTCATGATTCTGATCTCTAGTTCCATTGGGGAATGTGTTGTGCAGATTGAAGGATCAAAGAAGAATCAAGAATGACTCGTAGAGGCGTTCGTGACTTTGAAGCCAAGTGACTCTTAACGGCGTTTGATCGATTCAAAGATGTTTTCAGTTGAGATGCAATGCTTTAGCCCTTACAGGCGAATTTAGAAGAGAATAACAAGGCACTAAAAGGAAAAGAACGAAAATAAAGCAAAACATAAAAGGAAATGAAAACGGGAAGGAAGAGGAAAAGAAAAAGAAAAAATTAAAAAATTAAAAAGAAAATGAAAAGGATAAAGAAAAAGACCTTAGAAAAGTAGTGAAAATAAGCATGAAAAAGTAAGAAAGTTTACAAGAAATCAGAAAGAAAGGGATAAATTAATCAGATAAACCAGATAAGAAATTAAAACCAATTGTGTCTATCAGATTGATCGAGTTTACACTCGTATTTATTTCCCTCTGTTCAATAATATTTTAGGTTACACCAGAATAAACTAACTAATATAACGATAAGAAGTAAAAAATACACTACACTACAATCGATGTTACAGTAGGCTACATCCCTACATTAGCCAACGATTAACGATAGCTGAATTTATTTAAAAGAGTGAGATCAAAAGATTGTACCAACCCGTTATCCAGAGCTTAAGGAGACTTGCGATACCGAGACTCATTGTCAGCCCGTGCAGTTCAGAAACAATGTTTCCGACCGGTCTTGTTCTAAGAATTGACGACCTGTCGTTTGGTCAGGTATAGAGTTGGTCGATCAGTCGTCGGTCGGTCTGTCGGACGTCTTTCAGTGGCCGAGACAGAAGAAGCAGCGAATGAGGAGCCACTGGCTACGTAGGCTAACCGTGCAATGTGTCGCGTGCGACCTCAGTGCGGCCCATTTATATAGGCATTGACATTCGATAGGGCTATCTAAGGCCGCTAACTTCCTGTCTATAATCGCAATATTCGCAAAATGTAATGTCTGAGAACAACAGACACTTGCGCACCACAGTCACTGACAGACACAAGTTGTCTGTTAATACGTGGAAAGAGTCGCCGTGATCTACAAGCACCACTTACGGTCAACAGCAAATGTTTCTTTTTCCATACATTCTTATGACGACGACACTTTAAGCAGAGAATTTATGTCGATGAGCATACTATAGTCACGCTGTTTGTAAGAGTTTTTCCTCTTCAGCAGCCATCAAGGCTGGCCACGTGCTTCCAGAGTTCAATGAGCATGGTTGTCTTGCAATAGACTGGAGACTGTGGAGATTGGTACCAGGTGGTGGAGTATGGCCCTTCAGTTCGACGCTTCCGTCTCGGATCTACTGTACTACCGTATACAAATTAAGTATTGGTTGTCAAAGCATCATTGTGGCAATGTGGCTAGAAAGCCTTCTGTCTGGTACTAAAGCACTGTCAATGCAGCCTGCAGTTAGACAAAGTAAGGTAAAGCTTCCATGTCTCTTAGTAGAACGTAGGGTTAGACAATAACACAGTTACTGTAACGTTTATGGTAATCGAATAAAAATTGTCAGGTTGCAGGGCATAGTGGCTCTCCATTTGTACTAGACATTATACTAGAAACACTAGCACTTGCTTTACAAAGAGTAATATCAGGACTCTGTATGATGTCGACGGTAGCCTACGTGTGTATTGGGATCGTGTTTCGCAGAGAAGAAAGTCCCGGTCCCGGTCGAGTGGAGAAATAACATCCGGACTACTTTGTTACGTCAGACTTCGTCGAGGATTAAACGGCGATATTCAATCTTCGATTGAGGGAAACTTCCGTTCCGTGAGATCAGGTTTCGTAGAATGGGTAGATGTATTTGCGTTAATTAAGCTGACTTAATTAAGACTATAGGCAGAAAGAAAAAATTGATAGGAGTTCTCTGTTAGAACCAGCGAGCAATTAGTCAAAAGGTAGAAATTGGTAAATCTTATCGGATGAATTCTTTTTGACCATGTAGCCTATGAGTCTCGCTAGGCTTGAGTCACGTCAAAGTCACGTACCTTACACATTAAGTGGTTATAAGATCAAAAGACTACGTCAGGTAATATATTTTTAAAAGCGTGGAAAGGTGAATATTCAAAGTCCAGCAGTTTTTCTTGCATTGATGCAAGAGATTTATGTGGGTTCTACTAGAAATTATCTCCGTAAAGCATACGCCATTAGGGTATATTGTCTTCCATCCAGTAAGAAGACTTTATGGCTTTTACACGTTTCACTGGCTCTAATCCAACGCAATTTCTAATAGGCCTATAAAGACTGCGTGATATATGTATGCGTAATTTATCTTTTCTCTTTAAACATAAACCGTCTATTGTCGAAACACGATCGCCATTTTCAATGGCTTAAATGTAACAAACATTTCCCATAAAGCGCTTAAGCACTGTTGAGCCCGAACTTATACAAGGAGATCACCAATTCGTTGATGCAACGGCAACCCATATTCTTCTTAGTTACTTCAACCGTGCGCTAAGGCAGGAGAGGTTCAGCGACCGTCCTGACCGGCAGACCAACACAGTCGAAGACAGATGTATTGTATTGTATCTAAACATTTATAAAGCGCCTCTCACAGTATGAATTCGCTAATCAGAGGCGGTCTCAGTGCGAAAGACCCAGTGCATAGAAAGTGGTTTTAAGACAGCGGAACGAGGCACTTGGGCCATGTGCACCAGCTAATAAAGAGGCACGTGTCACTGGAGGGAGTTGATTCCATAGAGCAGAACCAATGCAAGAAAAGGCTCGAGTTTTGGCTATAGTGGTCTTGGCTCGTGGTACAAGAAGATCATGGCGATTAAGCAATCTCAATGGACGGAGGGAAGTAGCTGAAACTGGCAGACGAACAATGTCACAGAGGTACTTGGGTGCTAAGCCTGTACAGGACCGAAGGACTAAAGTGAGAACCTTAAGCTGAATCCGAGCAGTAAGTGGAAGCCAATGAAGATGATCGAACATGAAAGAAGAAATACGAGACCAGCGAGGAAGTCGGGCTATTAATCTGGCAGCAGCATTTCAAACAGTCTGGAGGGGGGAAAGACGGACCTTTGGCAGCCCAATCAAAAGAGAATTACAGTAGTCAATTCTGGAGCAGATGAAGGTGTGGATGATAGTGGTAAAAACGGAGGAGGAGACAGAGCGTCGGATTGCTCTAAGCCGTCTCAGGTGAAAGTAAGAAGAACGGGTAAGATTAGCAATGTGTTCAGAAAAGGTGAGCGTACTGTCAAGGACAACACCAAGGTCACGGACACTAGAGAGAAAAGTGAATGACGGGAATTTCTCAGCAAGAAATGGGAAGTCTAGTTTGAGGAGCTGTTGACGAGTACCAAACCATAATTTATAAGCTGCATGTATGTACGATGTACATCTACATACACGCCGAAGATCAGTTGGCATGGCCGATTTTCGGCCGCAACACGTTCTACCATCAGCCCAGCCATGCATGTAGGTGAGCCCGATTTCTGTGTGGTCATCCTTCCTCATCTTCGGTACAACATGGACCTGGAGCTCTGGAACTTTGAAACTGGCATCATTCAGTTAGGAACAAGAACCGCTGGTTTAATGAGTCCTCCGTGTGTGCAAAAGCTTGACAATGGTTTATTTTCCAGTTTTAATTCTTGTCTAGGGCCTAATTCTGTAGACTGTGAAAAAACCAGCAATTGTCCAAGTTGTTTAATTGTCGAACAGTTAGTTACTCAGTTAGACAACCCAAGGAAGATCTAAGTTCATTTTAGTTTAGGAAAGGTTGTAAGTGTTGTAAATTTATGGGACGCAGAGAATGAGAGATTGGAACATTATGAACAGTAAATTATGAATAAAATGTTTAGTAGTGTTAATTTGGAAAATTAGTTTGGTACGTTTTCCCTTGTCGTAGGGCTAAAGAAAGTAGGCCTACGCCCATGAAAGTTCCTACTGCATCATCTGAAAACGGCCTTAGTACCGGTACTTCATGAGAATTGTTCTCTAAAGTCATTATATCGTCACAGAACTTGTTGCTTCCAAACTCATATATCTGTTCATGACAAGTCAGAAATTTCTTAGATTGCTGAACACCCTGTTGCCACTGCGTATCTGGCGGCAAGTACCACCACCATTCCACCAACCACGAAATCGAGCGACGTAGCACCATGCTGTCTCCTCGGCTTGACCTCTCCCGGATCTGAACCGGCATGCGCACCGAAACACATCCAAACAGTCTGATTCTTGCGGACTTCATTTGATATTGCACCGGTGAATAAGCTGGTCTTCCTGGCGTGAGCTAGGGCAAATGCCTTGGTAAAAAAGCCTTTGCCCTGGTCGATGCCCTGCCAGAATACTTGCCTTGTCCAGAATTTGTTCGGGCATAATTATTTTGTTAGGCCTATATGAATTAACTAAATACATTGAAATGTTAAAATTAGCTTTACACAGTGTTTAATCTAGTCCCCCTCTTCTGGGAGGGGAAACAAGGTTTCTGGGGAGCAAAGAAATTACACAAGATTTTTTCCAGCCATCTTGAAAAAGTTTTTGACTTTTCCTAATTTCATCTTCCAAAAAAGTAATTTCATCTTCAGAAAAAGTTGATGACCTTTTTTAGTCCTTCTTCCGATTTGTAACTTTTTCTACAGCAATTACTCTCTCCAAGAAAAAGTTTATGACCTTTTTAGGTATTCATCTCTCTGGGGGAAAACCATGTATCCACATGTATCGTGGGGGGGGAAATTTTACTCCCCTAAAGGTCTCTACATTGTAATATTGCTGGCCTCTGGGGGAACATAAATCCTGGGGGGACATTTCACCCCCCCCCCCAAAGACGTCTAGATTAAACATTGGCTTTACAAATGTCAAAAAGCGTTTAGCTTCCGGAGGGGCGAGCGCGGCAGCACGATCTTATATATTGTTAGCTTGTTAGTCTAGAGGTGAAATGTGAGTTAGAATGATATGAGAAATGACAAGAAAAACGAAGACTTTCGCAATATTGATAAAACGTATATTTACACTATGTACATAATTGAAACGATACTCACACATACAAGACAAACGAAACGTCAAAAGACAGACTCTCCGAGAAGACGCCTGCACAAACTCCACAAAGGAAGATACAACTCGAGAACCGGCAATTAAACATGAGTAGCGACCACGTAGGGTACACTCTCTGAAAACGACCACAAAAGGGTACTTACAATGCGTGACACAACCAGTGCACGTCTTACGCCTTACTTAACTAAAACCGGTCTCCCTGTAGACACAAGAACACTGCTATATATAGCCAACGAGACCATCCTACTTCTAGCTTCAAACGAGGTGCGTCTTAACTAAGGTTAGTAAGTGCACGTGAGGATGATAATGGCGGGATGGCTGAAGGCCAACTCCCAACAGACGAAAAAGAGGAAACATTTAAAGTGTTTCCGACCATGCAGAAACTACAAATGTACATGAATATCAGCTATCTAGAAAAGTTCATCAACACAACAGTCCACTAGAAAACGTTTACAACACAAAAAGAGAATCATCTATGTAGGCGCAATGAAAGAGACTGACAGTCCGTAGAAATCTATGGAAAGTTCGTACATTAAAACGGAGGGGCGACTTAATATGTCTGGTAACACATTGTCTCGACCACGCCGATGCTTAATGTTCAAGGAATATTGTTGGAATTCAAGACTCCATCGCAAAAGTTTCGCATTCGAAGGAGCCATGCGATTTATGAACTGGAGTGGACTATGGTCCGCATAGACAACCACTGGAGCGGAACCAAAGTACACGCTGAACGCGCGTACACCGACCACCAGCGCAAGTGCCTCCTTCTCAATGGTCGAATAGCGTACTTCCGCCGAACTCAACTTCCGACTCAGGTAGCAGACCGGATGTTCAATCTCGTCCGTTATCTGAAATAGACAACCTCCCAAACAAAAGTACGAAGCATCTACAGCCAAATAAAAGGGTTTGTCAAAATCTGGCGGTTTAAGTATAGGCCGTGAAGAAATCCTAGACTTCAAATCAATGAATGCATTCTCAGCCTCAGGAGACCAAGTAAACCGGTGACCTTTCTTAAGTAACAAAATAAGAGGTAACGTTAACCGAGAGTAATGCGGCAGGAACTTGCGGTAATAATCAGGGAAACCCAGAAAAGATTGAACCTGCTTCTTATTTTCAGGATCGGCTACCGCAAGCGCATTCAACTTACGAAAGTCTGTGCACAGCCGCAGAGACCCATCCGATTTAGGTACAAGTACAATAGGCGAAGCCCACGCACTTTCGGAGTCCTCTACAATGCCTTCTTCAATTAGGCCTTTAATCTCTTTGTCTACCTGTGCCATACGCTCAGGATGCAACCGATAGGCTGTCTGTCGTACTGGTCGTGCACCAGGTATCAACTCAATACGGTGTGCAATAAGTGAAGTCTTGCCAGGTACATCGCTAAACACACCCTTAAACGTACTAGGCATACCCAGCAATTCATCCCGTTGCACAAAATCCAAAGGACTATTTGCGACCACCTCTTCTAATTTAGGCGACTCAGACACATTCACACTTGGAGGCACAACCAAACTGACATCAAGTGTAGGCGTACAATCAACACGCGACTCTACATTGGTTAAATCAGCATGCACTGCAGTAGACTCTTTGAATAAGGCACTCAAGTCTACGTCTAACTGCACATTTATATCAGCAGACTTATCTTCTACAGATTGAGTATGCGACACAGGTAAAGAGCCAGAATCGGTCAATTTAGTTTGAGCGCGCGTCGTCACTCCCACATTTAACTCATCTTGTGGACTATCCAAGTCGTTACCAATTAGAACGTGAATGCCAGGTGGCAAATGGTCTACCAACCCACATAAGATAGTGCCGTTAGCAAATTTAGACTGAACTCGAATTTCAACCAAAGGCACTCGAAACGTGACACCCGAAATACCTCTAATAAGGCGAACCTCACCGGTGTCAGAGAACTCATTAGCATGCAATAATTCCTTGCTAGCCAAGCTTTGCAAAGAACCAGTATCTCTTAACACAACAATATTGCGAGAAAGTCCAGTGGGCGTATACACATGGCCAGACGAACAGAATGACAAGTAGCCAGCGTCGACCATTTTAGTCGGCCCATCCTTCTGTGCCCAAATTTCAAAATTTTTCGTGTTTAACTCGTCAAGAAATAGCCAGACCATTTTCCGCAGCTTTTCCTCATCGAAAGTTCCAATTTCTAGTCCTAAAATTTTTAATCTTTCCCTCATCTCTTCGACAGACATATCGAAAATATCTGCACATTCCAAAGGCTTAAACGATAGCGAATTCTCCATTTTAGAAACTTATGCCACTCAATTCAAACAAAACGACTTTAGGACCAAAATTATCAAAATTTCCGCCTTTTCAAAATTTCCAATTTTAGAAACGGAAAACGATGAATTTTAAGGACGAGCCCCCATATGTTAGCTTGTTAGTCTAGAGGTGAAATGTGAGTTAGAATGATATGAGAAATGACAAGAAAAACGAAGACTTTCGCAATATTGATAAAACGTATATTTACACTATGTACATAATTGAAACGATACTCACACATACAAGACAAACGAAACGTCAAAAGACAGACTCTCCGAGAAGACGCCTGCACAAACTCCACAAAGGAAGATACAACTCGAGAACCGGCAATTAAACATGAGTAGCGACCACGTAGGGTACACTCTCTGAAAACGACCACAAAAGGGTACTTACAATGCGTGACACAACCAGTGCACGTCTTACGCCTTACTTAACTAAAACCGGTCTCCCTGTAGACACAAGAACACTGCTATATATAGCCAACGAGACCATCCTACTTCTAGCTTCAAACGAGGTGCGTCTTAACTAAGCTTAAGGTTAGTAAGTGCACGTGAGGATGATAATGGCGGGATGGCTGAAGGCCAACTCCCAACAATATATATAGTCACCATTTAAGCTTGCGCTCTCCATAAATAGTAGTAGTTTCAGCTTAACGATGCTGTGTCATAACAAAGATGATTAGCGTCGCCCTCATCCTTTATCCAGGCTTGGGACTGGCACTGTCAGAGTACGAACAGTGGCGGAGTTTCTCTCCATAAATCGCCCTTTGCACTGCTTTTTAGGCTATATGAGATCGCCCTGCATGGTTACAAAAATGTCTGGCGCCGCCACTGAGCGTGGCTTTTGTTTGACATTGTGAAAATTATGGATATTTACATTAAATTACACTACATAGACCGTAGACGACGCTGTTACCAGTCATAACTTCGACACCTTCCTCGCGATTGAGACACGGCATCAAACCGTCTGTGATACGCACGACGTACGAAGGCTTGCACCACGGGGTAACGCGTCCTAGAAGCACCGGGTTGTGATTCGGACCTCTGCAGGGAGCGGTGGAATTGCTGTCTTGCATATACATGTCAGATCTAATTCTGACTGAAGCACAGATTTAACAACCAAGGAAGAGGATCCCACTCTGGACATTAAGCACAAACGATCAGCCAAAGGAGTCAGCCATGTGTGTGTGTGAGTGTGTGTGCACGGTGTCTGGGTAAGTCTGGGCAAGAGTGAAACGTATAGGCTAGTGTGAATTATGTTCTGTCCGTAAACTTAAGTTGAAGAGTTAAACGTATAGGCTAGTGTGAATTATGTTCTGTCCGTAAACTTAAGTTGAAGAGTGAAACGTATAGGCTAGTGTGAATTATGTTCTGTCCGTAAACTTAAGTTGAAGAGTGAAACGTATAGGCTAGTGTGAATTATGTTCTGTCCGTAAACTTAAGTTGAAGAGTGAAACGTATAGGCTAGTGTGAATTATGTTCTGTCCGTAAACTTAAGTTGAAGAGTGAAACGTATAGGCTAGTGTGAATTATGTTCTGTCCGTAAACTTAAGTTGAATAGTGAAACGTATAGGCTAGTGTGAATTATGTTCTGTCCGTAAACTTAAGTTGAAGAGTGAAACGTATAGGCTAGTGTGAATTATGTTCTGTCCGTAAACTTAAGTTGAAGAGTGAAACGTATAGGCTAGTGTGAATTATGTTCTGTCCGTAAACTTAAGTTGAAGTTAAGCATTCGTTGTAAGAGTAATTGGTGTTATAGCTGTGAATAATTATAATTTGGAGAAACTGAACGATTTATGTGATAAAGTGCATTCTTAAAAAAACGAACATGAATTGAATACAATAGGCCTATATGTAGGAATTTCTATGCAGGATTTAATGTAGAAATTGACGACGTTATTTCCTGTTAAAGATTATGTCCTTGTATCTCATTGAAATAATGAAGTAGGCTATTACTTCGTGCCTCTCTTAAGTACATGCATAGTTCTGCTTCAACGGTTTGGCCGTAAATTGAGATAAGTCTGAGGCAACCATGTTTGGCTCACGCCAGCGCCTGCGTTCTTTCCATTTTCGTTCCAGCATTGACCTTGTTGGCACTGCTGTTCCGTTAAAAAAAGCTGTCAAACCACTTAGGGTAATTCTGAAATGTAATCTCACGCAGCAACTCCACATAGCAAACCTTTGTAAATCTTGTTTCTACCACATCAGGGTAACGCGTCACGTAAGGTCTGCTTTAACCAAAGACATGGAATAGACCATAACTTGTTCTCTTGTCTGCTCTCGCCTCATTTATGCATGCTCGGTTTTAGCGAGTATAGCCTGAACTGAACAGGATTCAACGCATACAAAATTCACTGGGTCGCGTGGTGCTGCGTGCATCTTTTCATACACCCACTCCTTAACTCTACTCTGTCAACTTCACTGGCTTCCTTTGGTATTCAGAATAAGATTTTAAGTGGCTTATATAATAATAATAATAATAATAATAATAATAATAATAATAATAATAATAATAATAATAATAATAATAATAATAATAATGCTCTCCTGGCCACGAGTGTTACCATTACTCTATCCCCTCCCCATGACCGATAAAAATCCTCACAATAACTAGTGTACCTACCACTAGTCTCAACCGTTCCAGACTCTTAACTGTTTTAGTAATCTTGAAGTCCCTGAGGGATCTTTTTTACCAAGACATCTGTAAGTCCTGAAGTCCTACCAACGCAGTGAAGGTCTGGTTGCTATTCCTCCGCCAAAGGCACTGTCTTCCACGCTAACCTGCAGACCAGTTTCAGTCTCTATAATTGCTACGACTGCACTTGGTTGCTTCATCCATCCTTCCTTCCTAGAGCTCTTCCTCCTTCGTTGTCATCGTCGTCGCTAGAATCGTAAACCGAACAACGTCTGAATAGATTTGCTGGTCGAGTCGGAGGCATCCAATTTTCTGTCAATTATTTCTACGAGCAGCTGGCTGCTGTCGGGATTGTGGGTCGTCCACGGATAATCCAACGGCGGGCGGGTAGTCTGCTGACCCCGATATCAACCCCCTAAATGACCAGGGCCACGCCTTGGCACACTGCGAAGCCCAGAACACTGAACAAGGCGCGTTAAAAATTCATCAGCATGGCAGGTGACGCTGCAGACGGGACCAGATCGAAGCTCCCTCTCTGGGAAGAGGCAGGGAGTGGCAAGGATTTATCTAATCCCCTCAAGAGGACAACGCAGTAAATTTCGGGCGCCATTCAGAAAATAAAATTAACTGCATTTCGAGCTAGCAGTGAGTGCTCATTTGTCTGTAACTGGAGACTGCGTGCAGTGGACTCGATGCCATTAGTCCGTCGCTACATCATGTATACGAAATATTTTATAACATCTTTTTAGAGCCACTGAGACGCATTTGTTCTGACGCAAACAACCCCATCCGCAATGTCGTGTTACTTGGTCGTCTTAAAAGATCTGAACAGCAATTGTTCTTGTGGCAGAGCGTTAGGCCTATGCCCCAGTGTGACCCCGCTTGGCCCATGTAGGCCTACGGCTGGTCCCGATTTCGACGCTTCCATGCACAGCCTATCAGAAACATCGGCCAACTTCAGCTGCCACGGATGTCGTCGGTCCTATTAGCAACATCGCAACACCTTACCTTCGTAGGATGGAGGATTGGAGGTTGTTGCATGGCAGCTGAAATAGATCGATGCGAACAGAGTTGTTCTACCGCTTTATGATGACATGACATTGCACCCTCCGAGACGTACAGTTCGATTGGGGACACGACATCTGGCTTCACCGTTTCAGACATGTGACAAAGAATAATGCGCAGTGGCGGAGTCTCGAGACCGTGGCCTTGGTCTCCAGACAGCCTAAAGACCATAAAAATGTGGTCTTGTGTTGAACCCTGCAGTGATCTGGCTTAATACTACGGTCTTGCTCTTGCTCTCTTCTTGAGCCTTTGGTTTTGTGTACGTGGCCGCTAACATGTAGTGGTAGACTAAATAGTAGGCCTAAATATTATATATGTGTGTATAGTGTGGCGAAATTCGCCAGGTTTCAATTATGACGTCATGATGGTAAGCTTAATAGATTGGGTCGTTGAGTGCATTAGACACCCGTGCCTCACCAGGGCACCCATGCCTCACCAGGGCACCCGTGCCTCACCAGGGCACCCATGCCTCACCAGGGCACCCATGCCTCACCAGGGCACCCGTGCCTCACTAGGGCACCCTTAGAAGAGTATATAAGGCACCCAGCTTTTCATGTAAAAGTTCTTTGGTTTTTATTTGTCTAAAGGATACGTACGTGTGTAGAAGGAGAAGTTCTCGTTCTTTTCGTTGCCTAGAGGAGGCGTACGTGTGTAGAAGCAAGTTATCTCGGTTTTCGTTGTCTGGAGAAGACGTACGTGTGTGTAGAGAATAGTTTTCTCTTGGTTTTCATCGGTCTTAAGGATATAATAAGATCGTCGGTTTCTCATTGGATTAATACGAGAAGTCATCTAGTATAACAAAAGTGTTCTGTTATTTCGATTCAATATCGTGGATTACTTGGATTACACTGTGAATTATACGAGAAAGTGCCTCGTGGTTCTTTTGCCAAAGGGTATGTACACGGAGTTTCTGTGGATGATTTGTCATAAGAAATCGTTAATTGGCCTTCGTCTGTGTTCATTGGTAGTTGATCAGTGGCCGTAAGTCCCCCGTTGACAGCGAGGGCCGAACCCCGGACATAGATAATAAACTTAGTGCGTTCAGACCATCACCTCAAGGGAGAGATAGAGATACGGCGGACGGTCCATCCTGGTAAACGAGAGCAACGCGAGTGAACCGCCACACTGTCAACCTAAGTAAGGTGATAGGGAAGAACACTTACAACGCACTAAGGCGGTGAAAGGTGAGTTTCCGCTACATTGGTACCAGAATCGGAGTGGTGATTTCACCGAGTGAAATTGTGGGACACTGATCAACTACAAAGCAACGACGAAAGCGATCATCGATGGAAGACGAGGAGATAATCATAAGACGAAGACCGCGGGATTTAGAGGATCCGTACCCGGGCACTTCGACTCCCACGAGAAGACGGCCAACGACGGAGGCGTCGCCAGAACATAGTCTGTTGGAGGTCATTGACAATGGTGACCTGAGACCAGATGAACCGAATGGAAGAGAGAGATCAGAAAGAGAAATGTCGCCACAGAAATTGCTAGAAGGCATCGGAGGCTTACTGAAAACGAGACCAATGCAGATGAAACCAGGGAAGTTTGACGGAACAGGATCGTTGGAGTCTTTCCTGGCGCAATTCGAGGTATGTGCAAGACATAACCGATGGACGGCTTCAGATAAAATCGACTTCCTTCGGTGTGCATTGGAGAAAACTGCGACTCAGTTGTTATGGGACTTCGGCGCTCGACAAGATGTAACGTATGAAGAACTGGTCGGACGTCTGCGACAACGGTATGGCACGGAAGGCCAGGCCGAGATGTTCCGTGCGCAGCTCTACTATCGACGCCAGAGAAACGGTGAAAGCCTTAGCGATCTTCTGCATGACATTCGGCGGCTGGTGGTACTTGCATACCCGGTACCATCCAATGAGACTACGCAAATCATTGCCAGAGACTCTTTCTTGGAAGCCATGCGGGACCGCGAACTTTCACTCAAGGTACGTGAGCGAGAACCAAAAGGTTTGGACGAGGCCTACCGGACGGCGCTTCGTCTCGAGGCCTACCAGCGAACGACGGATACGGACGATCGGAGGAGACAGCCGGACAGAGTGAGAGGAACGCAAGAGACCGACCTCGACGCTCAGATCCAGTCACGGATAGACCGCTTTCTCGCTGAGCAACGAGTGGAGCAACGAAGATGGCAACGAGAGCTGGAGAGTAACATTGAACGACAACTTCGAGAACTGCGGGGCCCAGCTGCGACTACTGGCACCACCGGGCGAGATGCTCGCCCCTCGGAAGGCAACCAACGAGATGCAAGGCTTTCGGAAGGTAACCAAGGATTTTCACGACGGACGGCGGCCTGCTTCAACTGTGGCCGACCCGGTCACTTCGCTCGCAACTGCCGGCAGGGCCGCCGGCCCTTCAATCGTCAGCCAGCAACGGCAACGGTCGGAACGGAACCGACTGATGTCACGGAAGATGTCGTCACTAACCACACTGCGCGGCCGAGACTTCCGAATCGTGCAAGCAACAACGCCATCTACATACGAGGTATAGTCAACGGACGATCGCAGACCTGCCTGATCGACACTGGATCAGAAGTAAGCCTGGTACCGTCTTCTACAGTTGAAGGGTTAGACTTACGTCCATGCAATCGTTTTTTGATGGCTGCTAATGGGTCCAATATACGGGTCCTGGGAGAAGTAAATATTCCGATTAGGATTCGGGAGGGATTTACAATTCCCACAGCTTTTCTGGTGTCCGATCAAATCGCTGAACCGATGTTAGGTATGGATTGGTTAAGGGAACACCGATGTCGCTTAGGTTTTGGTGCTGGGGCCTTGTTTGTTGGGCGTAGGCGAGTTGCTCTTGTGAAAGGCAACGGGTCCATGTGGTGTCGGCGCGTGATCGTCGCTGAGGAGGTTGTGGTAGCTCCTAAGTGCCAACAGGATGTGTCAGTTAAGACGCAGTATGGGGACTTAGCTACTAAAGCGCCTGCATGGATGACTGAGGCCGCGGAGGTTCAGCCTGGTGTTCACCTGGCCCGAGTAGTGGTCGGAGATCGTGTGGATACGACCCAGGTAAGGGTGGTAAACCTTAGTGAAGAACCGGTTAAGCTAAGTAGGGATCAAGTTCTAGGAGGCTTACACCCAGTAGAGGTTGAGTGCAGCAGTGTTAGCAAGGAAGTTAGAGGTCAGATAGAGGGTGATTTTTCATTGGACTCTTTGATGGAAGATCTGCCGGAAGAAGTGAGCTCGGATGATCGCGTACAGCTGCGAAACTTGTTGGCAGAAGATAAGGATATATTTTCTGCAACGGAAATAGATCTTGGTAGAACGACTGTGACTACACGTAAGATTGATACAGGTGATGCACGACCGGTACGACAGCCTTTAAGACGACAGCCATTGACGTATAGGACCACGATAGATGAGCAGTTAGATAGCACGTTGGCCGTAAGACAGAACGGGATGAAAATAGCTAAGAGAAACATTTTCCCAGTTCTGCTGGTGTTGGTCGCAACGGTACAAACGGTGGCGTGGGTTAATCAGGAAGCGATATCGGTGGCTAGAGTTTTAATCGAGACCGTAATTGTGAGGTACGGGGCCCCGTTGCAAATACTTACCGATCAGGGGACACATTTGGATGGGAAATTGTATCGGAAGCTTCGCAAATTATTAGTAAGGTTATCTGCAGCCATCAAAAGGGATTGGGACGACGTCTTGCCCCATTTCCTGGCCGCCTACCGGGCGTCGCAGCATGAAACGACGGGCTTCAGTCCGAACTTCCTCATGTTCGGTCGCGAGACAAGAGCACCACTGGACCTCGTCTACGGTCGACCACCGGATGCCGATCGCACTGCTGCCACCTACGTGAGCTATGTACGAGACTTCGCAGAACGTATGGACACGGGGCCATTTACTGTGGTGGAGCAACGAGGAGCTGTAAACTACGTAATCCGGAAGACAGCTAATTCCAGACCGTTTACAGTGCACGTCGACAAGTTAAAGCTATGTTTCGACGAAGGGATATCAAGGGAAGAAGAGGCGCCGCTGGATCAACCAATAAGTGACGTGACAGACAGCGGCCGGCCACGGCGTGAGATCCGTCGGCCTGCACGTTTTCTTCAGTAAAGTGGATAACGTCGGATGCACGGGCATTGTGGTCTTGCCTGGACGTCCGAGATAGTGTTCTTTAGTGCCAGTTGAATTACTGTGACGATGCTGATCGGATTATTTCTTTATTGCAGACGGCTGGACGTGAAATCCTAGTCTAACGAGTTCAAGTCTTTGTCATGTATCCGATCTTCACCTACCGCCGTCCTATTCTTGGTCGTAGTGTTGAATTGTCAGAAAGAAACAATACGGCTGCACCTCTTTTCTGGAACGGCCGAGCAAGTATTGTCGGGACGACCATCGCCCCTCCTGGATGGTCGATCGGTCGTGATGTGCAAGGACACGTTGGTTATATACCTGAACGGAGTTTGTTGATGGAAAGTGAGAGCGAGGCAGGTAATCGACTGTTTCGTGTTCCTCCGACCCCAGCCAATAGTCCAGCATCATCGGATTCTACGGACTCGGAAGCCTCGACGCTGATATTCTCGCCAATGTTGAAGGACGATCAGAATGATGTAATGGCGGCGGTGATCAACGAGTTGGGTCGTCTAAAAACTGCCAGGGGATTTCCGAAGGATTTGCCGGACTCCTACCTGTGTCACCTCTGCTTCCAGAAGGGTCATCGTATACAGGAGTGTGCACTAGCTCGACCAAGGAATGAAGCAATTACTCCATATCAAGGAAAGAAAAGATGCTTTGGGGAGTATAGTTGTCTTCGATGCCGAAGAAAGTGGTTTTCGCAAAACAGTTGGGCTAATGCGGGACAAGACTGCCTTGGATGCGGAACGACAGTGTACCCACATAAGCAACGTCCACGGTCGAAGAACCAGAGTCAAGATGCCTGTGGGATCAACCGAACTCATAGACAGCAATTGTGTGGAAGATGCAAGGAGCTTGGAGACTGTTGCTTCCTAGAGACCGCATAGAATGGATGCCTGTGTTGCTTCCGTGACTGACTCTATCACGGAACGGTGATTTCTTGATGAACTTGATATTGATGTCATTACTTAGTGATAAGTTGTTGTTAAATTAGTTGTCATTACTGTGAGAATTGGCATTGAGCTAACGATGATTTGTGATTTTGTGGTTTAGTTAACCTGCCATGATGGATGATGTGAGTTACGGGGAGGAACTCGACATGTCAGAACAGTGGCTTCTAGACCCTGATATTGTCGCCGAGATTATGGAGTTATTGGATGGTGATGTGAATGCATTAGAATCGCCCAAACCACCTGATTTAGACGACATTGAGATGTCGTCGCTCTTCTTTTATGGTTCTGGAACGGTCAATCCTCCGGTTCCAGGTGTTTTAGAGTCTTCACCAAGCATGAATAATTCAGCTGTGGAAATGATACCTGTTCATGTATTGGAAATAATGCCAATACCTTTTAGTGGTTTTACGGCTGTTTGGTGGCCATATTCTTGGGGCATTTGTCCCTTTGGGTTATGTCTTGGTCACGTGAATGAGTCTGGCTTAAGGCATGAATGATTTTGACATTTTCTGACTGTGTTTTGGAAACGCATTGAATTTTAGTTAAGAGTGATAAGATTGTTGATTTGGTTCTAGACTGATTTCTTGGTTGTGTATTTTTGCGGAAAGTATGCGATTATTTTGAGGGACAACATTGCGCTATACAAATGAAACGACAGTGTTAGGGTGATCATGCTTTGCTTTGAATAGTAATTGAAAAATATTTTAGTTTTCATCACGCAGAACTAAGGTGATGTTTCAATTGAAAGTTTCTCGTGTGTTGTGATGGTGATGTGACATTAGGAACTGAAGAACTATGACTGTTAGGTACAATAATGATTGAAGAAGATTTTAGTTTTCATCAGATGTAGTTAAGCTGATGTTTTAAAGTAGATGTCCTTCTTACAGGTTTGAACTGTGAACTTTAGTCGTGTACAGTTAAGGTTGTGTATTATTGTGGATAAGATTTCTTTTGTGGCCCAGATGTTGGTCAGAGGGTGGGGTCACCCTCTCAGCCTGGCCCGTGGAGAGTGTGGCGAAATTCGCCAGGTTTCAATTATGACGTCATGATGGTAAGCTTAATAGATTGGGTCGTTGAGTGCATTAGACACCCGTGCCTCACCAGGGCACCCATGCCTCACCAGGGCACCCGTGCCTCACCAGGGCACCCATGCCTCACCAGGGCACCCATGCCTCACCAGGGCACCCGTGCCTCACTATGGCACCCTTAGAAGAGTATATAAGGCACCCAGCTTTTCATGTAAAAGTTCTTTGGTTTTTATTTGTCTAAAGGATACGTACGTGTGTAGAAGGAGAAGTTCTCGTTCTTTTCGTTGCCTAGAGGAGGCGTACGTGTGTAGAAGCAAGTTATCTCGGTTTTCGTTGTCTGGAGAAGACGTACGTGTGTGTAGAGAATAGTTTTCTCTTGGTTTTCATCGGTCTTAAGGATATAATAAGATCGTCGGTTTCTCATTGGATTAATACGAGAAGTCATCTAGTATAACAAAAGTGTTCTGTTATTTCGATTCAATATCGTGGATTACTTGGATTACACTGTGAATTATACGAGAAAGTGCCTCGTGGTTCTTTTGCCAAAGGGTATGTACACGGAGTTTCTGTGGATGATTTGTCATAAGAAATCGTTAATTGGCCTTCGTCTGTGTTCATTGGTAGTTGATCAGTGGCCGTAAGTCCCCCGTTGACAGCGAGGGCCGAACCCCGGACATAGATAATAAACTTAGTGCGTTCAGACCATCACCTCAAGGGAGAGATAGAGATACGGCGGACGGTCCATCCTGGTAAACGAGAGCAACGCGAGTGAACCGCCACACTGTCAACCTAAGTAAGGTGATAGGGAAGAACACTTACAACGCACTAAGGCGGTGAAAGGTGAGTTTCCGCTACAATATATATATACATACAGCAGGGAGAGACAGACAGACAGAGTGGGAATAGCAAGACAAAGGAGGCAGACGCAGAAGCCAGGTGGCTCGAGCGTAAGTGACTAAGGGGCGCGAGAAAGGAGGAATTTTCGGACTTACAAAACTTACTATACATCATGCTAATCATCTTTGTTAAGACAGCGCGGGTTGCCTCATTGTGTTACAGACGCATAAGTTTCTTTGAAAATTGTTAGGATGGCCTATTGTTTAAATGTCATTTAATTGCTATTGTCACGACTCTTCACTCGTTCTTTATTCTTCGAGCAAAGTTGCAAGAAGAATCACTGATACCGAAATGAGGATTTAAAGTTTAGGCCTTAAAAAAAACTACGTTACGGTACGCTAAAGTAATTTGATTAAGCGCATCTGAGAATGGCTCTATTGCTCTTCTCTTAACTTCTCTATTCTACACGACGTGTGTCTATATATCTCATCTCGTGTTGATCCCAATCTCAGTCTGTCGGTTATATCGGTCCAAGTAATATATACTTCTTCAAGACTATTATTCCGAAGAGCTCGTTTAAGTTGGGCGCACAACCAGTTCAATGCCACAGGATTCTTTTTGTGGTCCGCTGGATACTCGGATACTTAAATCCCGTGGTCTTGGTCTTCAACCATGTGATCTTCGTATTTTAGTCTTGCTTACAACACTGATAATGGTATTGTGCCCGAGTAACTGAGGGCGCGTTATAATACAGCTAAATCGTTGGAATTTCGAACTTCCAGTTACATCGGATAGCAGTAAATGGCCCGGCCCAACCAGTGTAAACATATATAACTCTGTATGAAACCTGATTAGGCATAAATAGAGAAAATGGAAAGTGGATAAAATTTAGTACAGGTGCAATATTATTTTGTCTTGTTCTCTCTTTGAATTCAAATCAGTAGGCCTATGTTTTTGAAGAAGCCTACGTCTGCGTTCACATCTTATTCTCCCAAGATTTGACTCTCTTACCCGATGAGGTTTCCTGGCTAGGATGCTGAACAGTTACGCATCTGCTACAATTATTTCATTTTTCATCTAACGTTATTATCACTTCACTAGAGTATTTGCCTGTCATATGACGGGTTTAAGATTTAAACGTAATCGTCGGTCTTGAGGACTTTCTTCATTCATGGGACAACGAAATTTTGAAGGACTATTTACCAACAATATAACATTTTCCAGTTTTATGACGTCGTGTGAACTGTTAGAAGAAATTATAAAGGATTATCAATTTTACGAAGAAAACAGTATTTGCCCTGTATTGCACGTGACCAATCTATGTTTAGGCTAATCAGTCAGATCGTGTATCATAATGAGGGAGTGATGCCGGGAGGGAGTGAGGAAGGGACAGAGCTAGGGCGGGCAGGAGAGACAGACTTACTAACAGTTGTTTGTCTATCAATGCGTCTGTCTATGTGGCCGACCTGCCTTGAGTGATGGAGGGAGGAAGGAAGGGATAGAGCTAGGGCGGGAGCCAAGGGCCTGTCATTTATCTTACGATGGACACACAGAGCTGGGAAACTATACGACATTGTTCTATTTTCTTTCCCTCTGCACAACATGTTAGTAAAGCTCTGTGCGTTTACTAATTGCTAGCATTCATTACTTACTTGAGTAGGACTGGGCGCCATGAATTATCTTTAACAAGTATGATGAGGTACTTATGTGAGAACAGAGGCAATGATGATAACAGCAGCCAAAAGGACATTGCAGATGAGAGAAAAAAAATTGAAATGACAAAACAGCTAATTTTGTTATTTCTATATTGGTTTTCAAATCTCTTGACCACTTTGGGTCATGGCGAACTTATTTACCTATGGCTGAAGTGGTATAACCGGTGAGATCACACTCATTTCCACAGCCTACAGTGATGCCAGTCTTCTATTTGCCTTTCGTTTTCTTCAATGGGTTTGTCTTACCAGCATCAGTGGTATTTGTTTCACAGAATACGCTAGTACATGTATAATATTGTATATGCTGTATGGCAAGCAACAAAAACTATGTCCGCAGCCACAACAGTGTTTGCTGAATCTGATGAAGGCTTGTTACCCGTTCAAGCAGTTCAGTGAGTCTAAATCTGCTGCAAGTTCTTGTCACTCATGTTCTTTCACATACAATCACCAGAGGGACCAGACCATACAGGCACTCCTAATATAATGCCACCATAGTTGTGAAGCAGACACAGAAACTTGGCATCACAACATCCAAAAGTATAAAAACGAAGTAAAGTCCTTAACGCATCAGATTTCATGTACTGTAGATTATTTGAACATTTAAATGGTACAGAATGCACTGATCTTTAGTTCGTTTGATTGGGAGATTAAATTGAATACCAATAGCTTTTGGATCTCTACAAACCTAAAATGTTTCCTGAGAAATGGATAGTAGGATACTTTTGTTCTTGATTTTCTATTGTTATGTGACATTTCAGGAACTCGCTGTGTCAAAGGTTAGGATGTGATCCACGCGAAACTACAATCTACGCCTCATACAGGCATAAACAGTGTACATAGCAGTTTGATTTTATGCAAATGCACATCACATTAAAAATAGAGTACAGTAATTTTTAGTTCAAGTAATTGATATACATTATCAGACTTCACATTACAAGCTGTACAACGTGTTGACTGTCAGCAGAAATTCATTTGATGCATTTAACAGTTTAAATGCCAAATGAATTGAATGGATCTTGTCTTTCAATGTGTTAAAGAGATGTCTTGAATTTCAAAAGTCACTTTGAAGGTCCTTCCTAAGACAACTCAAAGTCATCCCTCTGCAACAAAAACCAATGTTGTACATAAACAAGTCTCTTATACACACATAGAAATGAGGACATATGCATAGCACAGTACATTTACAAACAGTACATACATAAACCATCCTTTTAAAGCTCCTGTGGAATTTGTTAGTTTTGAAAAGCATCGGTGGCCAAAGTCATTTTCCAGTTGGAATTAATCAAATTATATGCAGCCTTGGCGTGATGGTGTCAACGTTTTAAAATGAAGCACCAGTAGGTTTATAAATGTGCACATGTAGGCGGCACTTTAAAGGTACTATATTAGGTGCACAGATAACAACAAGTAACTACCTATCTAAAACATGAAAACCCAATGTTGCATTGGTGTGACATAAAATCACCTCAATGGACACACAGAATGGAAAGTTCAACCAGACTTCGATACCCAGCTTAACAATGCTAACAGCACCAGTACAGACACATGTCTAACATTCGTTGAATTTGTCTGAATCATTTTCTACCACACACACAAGAATGACCCTTAGGGGTCATCCATAAAGGACGTCCGCAATTACGGGGGAAGGGAGGGTTGATTGATTGGGTTTGACGGCACTTCAGCACAGGATTGGCTATTTCGTGCCGGGGGAAGGGAGGGGTCATCGAAATGAGGACAAGGGGGGAGGCGGGCTATGACCAGTGCGAACGTCCGCATCTTAACTTTAAAGTTGATAGTTTTTTAACCACCACATTGTTTCAACCTTCCCCGAAAGACGAAAAGGTCAGTGAAGTGATTGCCTAAAACCACTTCTATCGTATAACCTTTACTGAGAATTTAAGGAGGCTTTTATTACTGCACATCCTGCGATATGAAACCCGAACGGTCACTTAAACGTGCACAGGTACTGTGGAATAATTGTAAAAATAATGACGATGACATTAAAAATTGGCTTAGACATGCGGACATCCGCAAAGGGGGAGGTAGGGAGGGTAAGGTCAAATGCAGACAAGTGGGGAGGGAGGGGTCCAAAGTAGGTCATATTTTGCAGACATCCTTTATGGACGACCCCTTAAGACAATGCTCTTCATTCTAAACATAAATGAAAAAAATATGAAGTAATTCTTAAATAGGGGGTCAAGGCGATGAAATGAAACAAAACAAACCATTTCATTATAAGCCATAACTTTCTTTCGTATAGCTGACGTATGTGACCAAGTGACAAAATTCTCCATTTTCCTGTAAAATAAGACCAGTGTAGGGTTCAAATTTATCTCCAGATGTCATACATGATAACCACAGCATAAAATTGTCACAAGGTGTAAAATAAAGTTTTAATGCATTATTAATGCGTAGACAAAGGTAAAGGTTTTACCCATACTCGTTTTTCAAGCGTCGGGCCTGGTGCTGATCCCTGGTGTTAAGCCATCAGCCCTTAGGTGGCATTGCCATACATCGGCGGTAGGTGGCCAGGTCTTTCCGCCGAACCAAAGGTTACCTGTGCAGTGAAACTGCTACTCATTTTACTGCTGCCCTCTAGAGAGTAGAAGGCTGAGTTGACCTTTGTGGGGTAGCAGATTTCGAACCAGCTTCCTTCTGCTCTTTGTGCCAGTGTGTTACCAATCAGCTATCGCCTTGCCGCTATGCGTAGACATGAGGGAGCAAAATGTCACCTATTATCTATAATTGAAAGAGACATTACTTGGCTAACAACTTTGGAGGCATATTATTAGTGAAAAGAAACTAAATAAACTATAATTTATTATTTAATATAAAACTTGTGGCTTTGAAGAATTTATTCTGAATGAAAATTTATCCCTTCCAGTGAGCAAAATTTGACACTGTAGAAAGACATTCAGAAATATTGACATATAGTAGTAGTTTGTCCATATCCAAAAAGTACTATGAAATCAAATCTTAACATTGCTCCCAGGATGTGACCAAACAGCATTTGACTTAAAAATACACTGCATACCCTAAATCTCTAATACACTGAGATTCTGACTCTGAACACATTTTTCAAGCTATAGATTCTTAATGCCATTAAGTGACATGCTAAATTCCATTCCCATTGAGAGAATTCAACTAGACAACAGCCATAAATGCAAATGTTGAGGGTTTGGAGAAACTGCAGATATTCATTTGTGCAAACTTAAAAACTTGGTATGCAAATTACCCGTACAAATTTCAGTAGTGAATCTCGTAAATAAATATTTTTAAATTAATAAGATTCAAAAATATCTCAGCTGAGGAAATAATTTAGCAGCCTTAAAAATTCGGCTTCAAATACTAGGGTTAAACTAACCTTGTGACAAGAAAGGCAGGATCTTTTATTACATTTGGACCAACTCGGACATCTGGAAAAACAAGTTATTTATTTTGAGTAAGAGTAGTTCAGAGTAATCACATATTTACTTCTGAGAAGATCTTCAAGGTAGTCTTACAGCTGAAAGCACTTTTAGCTCTAGTGCAGATAAGCTACTCATTACCAGATCACCTTTTCTTCTCATGGCTTACGTGTTTTGAAAATATTTTTTCAAATCTCAAAGTTGCACCTGGATTCAATCCAGCTATAGTGGGGAAAGGCATTTTGACACATTTCATCAAACACCTGAAGGAAGATCATCTATGGAAAATGATGTCTCTGATCGGTGAATGAGCATCAACACAATTTGGGATTGATCTTCTGGATAATAACCTGATTATGGCTTGGGTTTGGTGTGATCAGTTGATGCCTTGCACATTAGAAATTTTTCTTTATTGAATTACTTACCTTTCCTTCTAACACTACTTTTCTTTTGCGGTTCTATATATTGACAAACATCAACTTCATACAAGTTAAACTTTGATTAAGGTGTTCATTACAAGTATAAGGCCAATATATCTAAGCAGGTTTATACACGTGACATTTAATTTAGACCATAAGAAAGAAAGTCGGATTTCAAACACATACGTCCTGCTTCAATGAATGTGACAGCAGCCTTAAGTGTTTCTGCCATGTTGCTCCGCACCATAACAACTGGCAATCGCCTCCTAAAATGAAACAAAATACAAACACATCTTTCATTCCATTTCGCCTAATGCTGCAAATCCGTGCTTCAGAAAAGAACAGCTGTTACACTTTAACACAATCCTTAGCATAGTGCATTTTTAGGTACCTCACACAAGCGCTGTAATTCAAACCCCATTTAGACATCTATAGACGTTCTGAATTAATCAAAATGACTAATCTAAAACTCCTTTAACGACAAGAGGGAGCGTTTTTTCCATACATTTTAGTTAGTACACGCTTGTCGTTTAAAGTGTCAATGCAGTGCTGTGACTTTTTACCATTTGCACTCTGCCTTCCAAGAATGTTACATCTGAAAACTGACCTGCAGAAGGATGTGGCTGTGACTTTTTCACACAGTTCCAGGCTCTGTTTTGTAGGTATTAGTCCCATCTCCTCCCTGTTAAAACATCAAACACAAATCTACATTCACAATTGATATTCATAAACAATGATTTAAAGTAGTAAGACCTTGTAGAGCAAAACAGCGCACAAATAAAAATTGACTAAAGTCACACCTTTAAGATTTGGACTATTGCCATGTTGGAGACACTCAGTGGGTTACAAAAAAAATACATCATGTAAATCTTAATGCGTTCCTAAATATATGCATAAATACATATACACAAAATATATGGAGCTTAGAAAAGATATTACAGCGTGACTATAATAAGCACAACCAGCTACAAGTGTAAGACTGAATTTTAAAATAAACAGGGCTTCTACAATGAAATCGTGGCAATTGTGTCAATTTAAACAAAAACTGAAACTCTATCTCTTGGATGCACTCACATGACTGCATTAGGCCTAGGCCTATGTGTTTATTTGCACAGGTACTGTTGTTTTTTTGTTTGTTTTTTTGTTTTGTTTTTTGTTTTCATCTCTTTTAACTAATGAAAATTGATCTGTATACCTTAGTTGGAATCCATGTGTACTGATAGTTAAGTTCTCTAGTTAAGAGTTCTATCATTGTTTCTTTTACCTGCTGATCATATAACTTGATCGATGTTACCGTTAAAAGTATTGATTGTGCTGCCATTTACTTGTATTACGATAAATGTTAACTAGGTGGCCCTGCTAAGCGGGATCTAGATCCCTTTTGGGTCTCCTCTTGTTGCCAAAGTTCAAACGTTTATGTTGTATTTTTTTCCTTGTACTTCAAATGGCTTCAATAAAAGGATTGATTGATTGATTGATCGTGGCAATTGCAAACATCAGTTTAGTGAGATCATTAAAAACAAACACCAAAGGACAATGAATACATGAAAAGAAACAGAGACCTATTTCTTTCTAGAGTTTCACACATTGTTTCAGTATTATTAGACACTATATTCGACACAGCTAAAACCAGATTGAGAAACACTTTGTACACTGTACAAGTACATAATATATCTTTAACTGAAATCCAGAGAAACAACAAAACCACAAATTGATATTGTACTAGTCGTTTTCCTGGGATGAAACAGAAAATGCTTAGACCAAAATATTTAGTGCTTAGAAACTAAAGTTGTAAATATTTAGATATTTTGGCTTATCATATGAAGAATGCTAACCACTGAGAAAAAAGGATAAAATGCTTAAAAGGCTTAAGCCAAAACCTGCAGTAACAATTTCAAAGCTGAAAATGCTTTCATACATCTGCATATAATGTTTGAATAAATCTTACAGATTGGTTAGAAGCTCAGCTGTTAGTTCAGTACGTGCAGGAGATTTTGGATCCATTGACTTGAGTTTTTCTGAGAATGTCCGAATTCCACGGGACATTTTGTTGTATCTGAAGAGCACAAAACAAATTTAACTTTGAAGCATAACAAAATTCCACATAATATAAAGAGGTACAAACATTTCACCATGGATAATGTTGACTAAAGAGTGCAACATTCACAGTTCAATGTATCTCATGAATCTAAGTAATTCACCTCAGACCATGTGCAAGAATGACAACCATTGATCTACCGGGTTGCGTCCATTGTCTGGCAATGTCAGCTTGGTCATGCTCCCTCCTATCTGCGTGAGCTCTGTTCTCGTGGTTCTGTTCCACTTGGTCACTACTCGTGTGGCGACCTCTCTGTTCTTTTCGCAGGCACCACTACTATGCAGCAGTGCGCTTTCTCCGTAGTTGAACCCACAATTTAAACTGGGCTTCCTCCTGAGCTGCGGTCTCTTCTTCGAGACTCGTCCACCGCTTTCTTCTCTGCTCTAGAGACTGTTCTCTTTTGCCGGGGTTGGGCTGGGAACGCCTCTGAATAGTTGCCTTGAAGGGGTACTATATAAATGCTTAATTGATTGATTGGTTGATTGATATGGTACACTACATGCATCCAAGATGCAAAGGATTACCGAGATATCAACACAGTACAATCAAAGATATATTACAAGCAAAGACATGTACTACACGCATAATGATAAAAATGGCATAAGGAGAAAAGCACAAGATCTGAAACAAAAGATAATCAAGATAATTATTCACAGCTATCAACTAATGAATGCATATCTCCAGGAACCTAATATAGCACTTTCAAGTACCTCAAAAAGGACTGCCTATGCAAACCTAAAATGTTCAAGTATAGTATATACATGTATGTATATTCATTTATTGAGTAAACTGGTTGTCATACCGCAACCAGGAACAAAAAAGTTAAGAAAAGAAAGGGAAATGAACATTCAATTGGATCAACATAGGGCAATGCTTGGGACTATCATCCATAAAGTACTATTGGGATGAAATTTTGATTGTCTTTCTTCGGTAGTTCAAAGCTATGTGGGCGCGTCTGCAGGTTGTAGCCTCGAACGATCATCGGTGGAAAGAGAGTGCGTACAAAAAATATATGCCTACAAATATTGATAAAAGTTGTCAGTGACGAGTTTGTGATAAGGAAAGCAAGGAATAGAAAAAATTTTGAGCAATAAATCAGAATACGAATTTGTTGTACTTACTTTGTGTAATCTTCTCGTTTCTGAATATAGTATTTTTTCATCACTTTCACTTCATTTAAGTTGTTGTCAATTTCCCATGATATAAAATCGACCTTCTTCAGCAACTTTTTCTCATGATACTTCAATTTACGGACCATATTTGACTATTTTCTCTCTACATGAAAACAGAAAGAAGCAAACCAACAATTACTATACATAACACATGAAAGACAAGGACATAAAAATACAGTGCTATTAATTAGTTCAGTGGTTCTTAACCTTTTTTGACACACGACACACCTAAACTTGCAACCAAATTTGGCGACACACCACGCTATCGTCGTGTGTGAATAATGTTAAAAATGTTAAAGTTAAACTAGTTATATACTTAAAATTTTTAATTTTTAACATTTGCAATGAATGAAAACGTTCATGTTGAGTCCTACTTTAGCTTAGTAACATTTAGTGGGATTTTTGCTCCTAGATTTTTCTCTCTAACCAATTTGTTTCGTTTTTTTGTTCTTTATGTTGATCATCTCAGAAAAACCTTGCTCATATAGGCCTAAGTAGGAACTATGAAATGAAACCTACTCTTTGATTGCTTTGCTCGCCAGTGTTTTGTAATGTTCCTCTTTGTACGTCTTAGCCCAGAACTGAGTTCTTGAGGATTGCTTGTGCATATCCTTCAGTCTAGATTTCTTATTTTTCATGTTTTTCATGATTGGTTTACTATTATAAAACTAGCAGTGGCAGCAGCATCATTTTCGCATTCACAACTTTTGGTGCTAGAATTCGTCTCATTGCCACCAAAATCTGATTTCACATCATCCGTAATCGTAATCTCCAAACTTCTAAAGCGCAACTCGAAGGCCAAGCGCAGGGCACCAGCCTATCACGGGCGCTACGTCAAATCAGAGAGGGGTTTCAGAGAGTAGTCCAAAAGAGGCCCGAGTTCGGTTTCCAGAAGGTCAGATCAAATCAGAGGGGGTTCTTCAAAGAGTAGTCCAAAAGAGGTCCGAGTCCGGTTTAGAGGATGCCAAATCAAATCAGAGGGGTGTTCCAGAGAGTACTCCAAAAGAGGTTAGTTGTAGATTCACAAAATTATCGTTTTATTCTGAGAAATTTAGGGTTATCCATTTCGAATGTTACAGTAATGGGTAAAAGTTTACATCCGCGCGGTCGCAAACTTGTAGGGGACTATACTGTATAAGGTAAACATCATAGCCATTCCAGATTGTGATATACTAGAATAGATAAATAGAGTGCTACGAATTCTCACAGCCTACGTCCGCTAAACTGTAAGTAAGTGTAATGCAACAATGACGGACGTAGGCTGTGAGAATTCGTGACACACCAATTTTTCGCGACACACCAACGACACACCATGTTTACGCGACACACTCCCGGTCGATTCGCGACACACTAGTGTGTCGCGACACACCGGTTAAGAACCTCTGAATTAGTTAATTTGATTACTGCCAAAATACTGTCTTAATCTGCACATCATTAAAGACCACAAGATAGTTAGTAACTGTACCACTGGGAGACAACCGCAGGGTAGCAGATGATAAAATGCAGGTCTTGTTATGTCGTAGCTCCTATGGAATTATGGAAAACATAATTTTATAACACTGCATAACATAGGCCATTAGGAAAAATTTTGAACTAACAAAAACTGTGATGGAATTCCCTTGAAAACATCTCAAGATATTAAGATCAACCAATAAAAAGCTAATTAAAATAATAAAACAACGCATAGCAATAGATACACATTTAAATGACCCAATGGGGATCTACCCAAATCCCGAATCCCTGAAAACGCTGAAAATACACAAAAGCCCGATTTCCCGAAAACAGTTTTATTGAAAACGGCCGAACTCTCTGAAACTAGTCAAAGTTAAATTGTAAATTCTGATACATGACATAGACCTAGCGTGGCCTTGATGTATCTCAATATCCTGCCTATTCACCTGTTTATTTGTAATTTTAGTCTAAAATCGATTTCGGGGATCCGGCCGAAATTCATTTCGGAATTCGGGCCACACCCATCCAATGTGGCAAAAGAAGGATTGATGAAAGAAAAAATTTTGTTTCTTCCGAGGAAAACTGTGATTCCTCTGATGAAGAAAATGTGTCAGACCATTCACCGTCCAATGGTGAGGCAAAAGAAGAGTCTGACATTGATAAGGAGTTCAATGCCAATAGCATAAGCTACATCCTTTGTCCAAGGTGATAGTGGGTCAGTCTCTGACCCTGAACCAGCAGAAGCTGATAACATCAATAAGACATAGTGGACTAGAGGTATCCAATTTTCCTTACTCGCCTCTAACTGCCCAATTTACCGGCGTTTGTGTTCGACCAGCCTACAGCACTTCAGTTTTAGGATTTTTCTCGTGTTTTTAGATGACCGTGTTTTTAATGTGCTCGCTGAATAGCAACATTCTGATGTTTTGTTTTCACTTCGAAAATAGATTTCGGGGATCTGGTAGAAATTCAACTAGGGGACCAGCTTTTCGACGATGCGCTACGCAACCGATTGGACGCAGGCAATCCAAAATCAAGCCACGTGCAACGTTAAACCTATTATAGAAAGTTCGTTTATAATTTACAACAGTGTCAGTTTTATTTCACCGCTTGACAAAACAGCAAACAATTAAACAAAAACCTACCTTTACAGATATCAGACACTGCACAACACAAAAATTTAATTATCGACAACCACGCGATAAAAAATATAAATCTTCCGGAAATGCATAGACTATAAACACGCCGCATTTTCATTAATTAAGTAAGTAAGTAGTTAGCGCTATAGTTCTGAGTAAATTCTTGAGTTACTGTTGTTTATTGAGGACTCAACAATGGGTTGATTGTGTTGCCAACTTTGTGCCGGCACTTGGTTATTGTAGTCTCAGGCTGACTATGTTGGGCTGGATGCACTGTATGATGGTCTATGCATTTGTTATTTTGGACTACTAAGAACGGCCGTTCTGTTAGGATTATGCCTTTGCATGGCATCTTGTGTCTGTTTTGTGTTGATGAAGGTACTGATTCAGTGCCCCACTTATTGATCATCTGTACAGGTGGCAGAGGAGCCACTATCATTATTCTGTTTTCTGGATTGGTGCAGATTTTATGTTAGGTATTACACTGCATTGCATGGTATGTTATGCTATTTGTTTGCCAATGTGGTCTATTATTTTGCTTGTGTCTCTTTGAATGGCATCTTAGTACCATTATTACATTATTAATGATGCGGAGGCAATGCCCCATCCCTTATTTACCTGTACAGGTGGCAAAAGAACCTCCGTATGTGCATCTAGATGTTTCAGGGGCTTAACTAGTCAGAGCCTATAGGCCTATAAGTGGAACTTCAGTATTAAGATGACTCTTTATCTTCTTTAGTTTTTTACTTTAATTTTTTTCTTTTTTTCTTTTATTACGGTTCTTACCTCAGTTGTTGTACCTAACAATAATTAGGGATTAATGGTTTAGTGGTACCGTACTCGGCAGGGTGCTATTATCTACTATCTGAGACCATTGCTCAGCAGTGGGATGAGCCTATGGCCTGTTGTGTGTGCGGGGCGGGGATGGAGGTGGCGGATGAGCTACTATCTGGTTCACTATATGATATTAACGATCATTTCCGGTGTAGCTTAGAGATGACTTTGGCCCAACTAGGTAACTACTGGCGCTGTTACAAATGCTCAGCGCTATTACAGTCTGAAGACACTTTAATTACGACTTGTTCAACTTGCCCAACAGCGCCGGGTGTAGGCCTATATGGTATGTCCGATAGTGATCCTACAACTCATAAACTTGAACTCTTTAGGAAGGAGGGTTTGCATAAACCCCTTATCAACAATAAGGATCTGGACCCGGACAGTAATATTATCCAGAAACTGAGTATGATTCGAAATACTATGGTCCCTCTGAAATGTCTCACAAAATTGGTAATACCAGTCATACCTTCCAGATTCTTCATATAAACTGTAGAAGCATAACCTCGAAACTTAATGATATACAACTTCTTGTAAGCTTGTTACCGGTCACGGTCCTGGCTGTGACTGAAACATGGCTTAATGACGCAACGGCGGAAGCAATCAATATTCCAGGATATACTTTCATATATAAGAATAGAGAGGATGAAAGAGGGGGGGGAGTTGGTTTCTTCATTAGGGAAGAGGTTGGATTTCACATATTTGAACTACCAGGCGGATCAACTCTTAAGCTCCTACGAAGGCATGTTTATAAGTGTATCATGTCATAAGTGTGCGGATGTGATAGTTGGTGTGATTTACAGAGCACCAGGATCATGCCCGAATATATTTACTACTGAGATTGATGCCCTCTTGACTACCCTGTCAGTAGCAAAAGGTACTAACAAAAAAACTTTCATAACTGGGGATTTTAACATTGATCTACTAGCCTCTCAAGCAGGGCTGTAGTGGTAAAATTTGAGGTGAGTATACGCTACCGGTGACCAACGGCGTCAAAAAAAATTTGAAGACCTTTTTTTAGGAAAAATTTCTGACTTTTCACCAATTCTCTGAAAATTTTCAGACTTTTTACGATTTCGTCTCTGAAAAAGTTGATGACCTTTTTTTTTTTTTTTTTTTTTTTAGTCATTCGCCCTAAAAACCTTGAAAAACTTCTCTTTTTCTCAAAATTTCCTCCTCAGAGGTAAGTAGGGGAGACCGGGGCTATATGTTACATGGGGTTATATGTTATATCGATATATCTATGGTGTTTACTTATTTGTAGTGTATATCTATGTTCTAGCGCATGCACACAGTTGGCCTGCAGGTATAATGGCGGAGCTGTTGATATATTTGACAGCGTGACCAATTTAGGGCAAATAAACGTTTTTTGAGCAGATATCTTTTTCAAAGGTAAGTGCGCATTTTTGTTATTTCTGCGGCCAGTTTTAGTACTTTGGTTGTCATATTCTGCGTGTTGGTGGCATGGTGATATGTGTTTATAAACAGAATACTAGCGATGTAGCTTGACCGTTGTATGTGTAAAAGCTTGTTGTTTACGAAGATGTGCCTAGGGGGCTATATGTTACATTTGTAACATATAGCCCCGCATTATTAACTTGTGCTGTTGACTTATTGGCCTATGTAGGCCAATAAGTCTTGATTTCTATGTCATTAAGAATAAGCTGTAGGCTACCGTGTAATTGCAACGGGCACTTGGTTAATGTTTGAATAATCTGCTCCGAAAACCCGCAAAAAGAGTTCAGTTACGAAAAACAGCGACAATTATAATAAATCTAAGAAAACGGTTTGCCTGGTTTGCGGCGAATCGTTCGATGAGGACTGGGTACTATGCCTAGAATGTGGTGAATGGGCACAGGGGCGGATCCAGGGGGGCCAATCCGGCCATGGCCCCCATTTGAATTTTTTTTAATTTTTACCATGTGTTTTATGGGCGTTTTATGATGTTTACACAGGCGTGGCCCCCCTGTAGGCGTGGATGAGTAAAATGTACAAAGGTCATAAACTTTTTTGGGAGATGACTATAAAATTTTTGGCCCCCACTGATAGACCTTCTGGATCCGCCCCTGAATGGGCACACGACAATTGCACTGATGGAAACGATTATTATGTATGCCACAACTGTTATGACTCTGACTAGGCCTAAGCTTAAGTAGACCCATTTAACTGATTTCTGATTTAACTAGTAGTTCAGTTTATTTTTCGTCGTTTTTATTTCATCAACTGTTGAAGAACTTCAGACTTTACATAGGCCTAATCAGTTCTGAATAATCTTTTGTATTGTTAGTGATGTTCCTGTTTAATAATCACTTTACATTTACTGTAAAAATGTCAATTCTACCTGTGTAACATTGCAACCCCGGGGAATGTAACATGTAACCCCTTTATCGGGGTTATTTGTTACATTCCAGTAGCTTGCCTAACACCAATATTGCACAAAATTCATTAACTATTAACAAAATCTACTGTGACCAATCTGTGTGTAACATAATGAAGTACTAAACCCCCTTGGTCTTAGGAAAACTCAGGTGCTGAGGAACAGCCAATTTACAAAAAAGTGGGAATTGTAACATATAGCCCCGGTCTCCCCTATACGCTGTATACCCGCGTATACCCTCGTCTCGAGCGCTGAGTATACGCTGTCAAATTTCTCTAGAGGTAAGTATACGCTGTATACCCGCGTATACCCTCGACTACAGCCCTGCTCTCAAGTCCACCAGCCAACCAACGACTTCATTGACTGCATGTTCACACATCACTATCTACCACTGATCCTAAGGCCTACTAGAATAACAGTCTCATCAGCAACTCTTATAGACAATATTTTCACGAACTCTAGAGACTGTGTAACAGTTTCTGCTATAGGCCTACTTATTTCTGATATATCGGATCACTTGCCAGTAATAACATATATTGACATTACGCCGAATAAACGAATGAATGAGGGGGGAACAAAAATGATAAGAACTATGTCAAATGATGCTATCTCCCACCTAAAAAATTCATTGCTAGATGTAAATTGGAAACCGGTATTGGACTTGTGTAAGGATGAGAAGCCCAATCAGTCCTACAACTTGTTTGCGGAAATATTCTTGAATGAATATAATATTGCTTTCCCCTTGAGACCTCAAAACCTATCAAAAAAGAATACATTTCATCAACCATGGATGACCCAAGGCTTGTTGAGAGCAACTAAAAAAAAGGAAAAATTATATAAAAAATTTATTAAGAAGCCCACAGCCGAGAATAAAGCAAAGTTTACTTGCTATAGGAATAAATATAAGGCAACAAGAATAAAAGCCGAACAACTCTATTATTCTAATGAGTTCATAAAGTGTAGCATGGATATTAAAAAAACTTTGCAAATAATTGGGCACATAGTAAAGACTAGCAATAGAGACACATTGATAAAAGAATTAAACATTGATGGTAATTTAACAAATGATCCTGTGATAATGGCTGAAAAGTTTAATTCATACTTTACTGGATTAGCGCAAAAATTATCGGATAAAATCCCCACAACAGGGAAAAGGTTTAGTGAGTTCATGCCTCCTTCTTCCCTAAGCTCTTTTGCTCTTCTGCCTACTACTCCACAGGAATTAATCTCTATCAATAAAACTCTGAAAATTACGCATAGCTCAGGGTTTGATAACATTGATCCTTGTATAACAACTCAAGTTATAGAATCACTAGCTCGTATACTTTAGCAGAATTAATTAACTGTTCTCTAAGAAATGGGGATGTACCTGCAGAAATAAAAATAGCAAGAGTTCTACCAATCTATAAACAAGGAACGAAAAGTGACATATCTAACTATAGACCGATTTCTATATTACCCTTCTTCTCCAAACTATATGAGAGAGTGATGTATGATCGTCTTTACTCTTATGTAAAACAGAAGAGCATTCTATATCCTCTCCAACATGGAATCCAGCCGGCTCATTCAACAACTGTGTCTTTACTAGATATACAGGATAAAATATCTAAAGCTATGGATGATAATGAATACTCCTTAGGGATCTTCCTAGACGGTAACCGTTGAATTGAGCGCGCACATTTCGCCGACCTTCATCTCAGCGACCTCAATTCGCCGCCGCGAAACACAGCGCCTACACAATTCGCCGCCATCAAACACAGCGCCTACACAATTCGCCGCCATTTATTTCAGCGACTCCTATGATAACCTATATTTTATTTTCAAACACAGCGACTACATAATTCGCCGCCATTCATTTCAGCGACTCTTTTAATGATGAAACTTTCAAACAGTTTAAATTTAAATTTAAGGGGAAATAATTCAAATTTGTTATCAAATAGTTAAAGCTTAAATCGTTTGTTCAGTTAATCAGTTACATGCAAGACCGTAGCCAGGATTTCGTTTCGGGGGGTGTTTGCTCGTCCTTGAGCAAGCCGACAAGCCACCGAGTCAACTGACTATAGGGTTTGGAACTTTGGAGTTTGTAAATGCATTATTTAATTTTACCATTATTTAATTTCGGGGGGTGTTTAAACACCCAAAACACCCCCCTGAATAGGCCTTGGTTACATGTTAAGTAGGCAATGGCTATGAATTTCTAGTCTAGAACACGTGTTGTTAACGCCCGGTATATAGCAACGCCCTTTTCAAGCAGCGCTGAAATGAGTGGCGGCGAATTGTGTAGTCGCTGAAATGAATGGCGGCGAATTGTGTAGGCGCTGTGTTTCGCGGCGGCGAATTGAGGTCGCTGAGATGAAGGTCGGCGAAATGTGCGCGCTCAATTCAACGTAAACCTTCCTAGACCTTGCTAAGGCCTTTGACACGGTCGATCACAATATTAATATACTTCTGGTTAAATTGGAACACTATGGAATAAGAGGTAAATCCTTGCTATGGTTTAAAAGCTACTTGCATGGTCGTCAGCAACAAGTTTCGTGCAATGGAACCTTATCTCAATTCCTGTCCATTAAATATGGTGTACCTCAAGGCTCCACACTCGGTCCTCTTCTTTTCTTAATCTTCATCAATGATCTTCCGAACTCGTCTACCTTATTGCACTACATATTGTTTGCAGATGACACAAATGTCTTCCTGTCTCATTCTTCGTATGACCAGCTGTTCAAAATAGCAAATGAGGAATTAAAATCCACAAGTGATTGGTTTAAAGCTAATAAGCTCTCTCTAAATGTTTCTAAGACCAGTTTTATACTGTTCAGGTCCAGTAGAAAACAAGTGCCCCCTAATGTAAATGAAATTGTTATTGATGGTACAGTCATTCCCCAAGTTGCCACTTCTAAATTTCTTGGAATCCACATAGATCAGCATCTGAAATGGAAAACACACATTGAAGAAATAAATAAAAAAATTTCCAAAAACATTGGCATAATTAAACGTATTTCATACATACTTCCACTACACATACTGTCTACCTTATACTACACACTTATATATCCTTACTTAACATACGGCAATGTCATCTGGACCTCCACATACGACACACACTTAAATGTACTAAAATTAGCACAGAAAAAAGGCCATAAGGGTTATAACTAAAGCTCCTATTAACGCACATACTCGTCCGTTATTCTCTCAACTGTCATTATTAACGATTACTCAAATTAGATTTATGCAGACCTGCGAATTTATGTTTAAGTATCATAATAATCTATTGCCTCCCTCCTTCACTTCCTTCTTCTGTCCTACTCAGCGCAATACTATTACAAGAAGAAATGAGGACTACAGATGTGTTTATGCCAGAACGAATACTCGGAAATTCTCTATAAAGTATCAGGGCCCTCTGCTATGGAATAGCTTGCCTCAGCTCATCCGCCCCTTCCCTGCTTTATGCAATTTAAACATCTATTGCGTGCACACACACGGGAGCACGTGTTGTAGTTTATAGTTAAGTAACATTTCATGTTTATACCTAAAGGTTAGTGATAGATTAGCGGAAGTTCCCACATCGTATTTGGAATAATTGTTTAACCGTCAACTATTACTTGCAAATACATATAGGCACCCTTTCAGCGGGATTATTCCCTTCTGGGTGCCTGTTGTTCCCGACAAATCTCGAACCCACAGGTGCATGCTGCCCTTGTATTAAATGTTGTAGAGATAATATGTTTTCTTTACATAGTCAGTTTAACTAGCTTCAGCTTGGTTACTTCTTTGTGTGTACGGCGTGTACTATTGTGTGGTTGCATAATCATGATGTTGTCGTTGTCATTATTGGGAACAATAAACTTATGTTATGTTATGTTATGTTATGTTAATTATAATAATACTAATCTATACATACAATCTATACATATAATATCCATATATAGTGTCCGTCTGTCGGGGGACGCTACGTCACAAACGGGTTCTGTTCTATTGTGAAACATAAACCGTTTGTCTTGACGACGGCGATAACCAACGATACATATAGGCCTATAATATGACGTCATAATATGACGGGCAAATACACTAGTAATAATAATAATATTCGTTTAATATTTTCAAACTGACAATTACGCTATATGATTACAAATAAGTATGAACGGATGATCACAAGTTATTACAGGAATCGAATTTAACTGTCTTTCTCTTTGTCTTCTTATTTACTTTCTTCCTTGCCGCTTGATCTTTGCCTTCTTTTTTGCCGTTAGCCTATACGTACCTTCTTCTTTGCCTTCTTCTTTGTCTTTCCCCTTTGCCTTCTTCTTGTCTTTTTCTTTGCCTTCTTCGTTGACTTTTACTTACCTTATTCTTTGCCTTCTTTTTTGCCATTCTGTTTGCTTTCTTCTTTTCCTTAATCTTTAACTTCTTCTTTGCCTTTTTATTTACTTCCTTCTTTGCCTTCTCCTCTGCTGTTTTAATTACTTTCTTCTTTGCCTTCTTCTTTGTCTTTCTCTTTGTCTTTTGCTGTACCATCATCTTTGCTTTCGTCTTTGCCTTCTTCATTGCTTTTAAGTTACCTTCTTCCTCGACTTCTTCTTTGATCTCTTCTTTTACTTCTTCTTTGCTTTTTTCTTTTCCTTCCTCTTTGCCTTTTTTCTTACCTTTTTTCTGTTCCAATTCTTTTCCTTTCTCTTTGCCGTGTATTTCGACTTCTTTTCCTTTCTGGTTGCCTTCTTCTTTGCCGTTTTACTTACCTTCATTGCCTTCTTCGTTTTTCTTCTTTGCCTTTATGCTTGCCTTCTTCTTGACTTCCTGTTTGCCTCCTTCGCCTCCTTTTTACCTACCTTCGTATTTGTCTTCGTCTTTGCCTTCTTCTTAACTTTTTACTTACCTTCTAATTTGCTTTCTTCTTTGCCTTTCTCTTCGACTTCTTATTTGCCTTTCTTCGCCTTCTTCCTTGCCTTTTACTTACCTTATTCTTCACCTTCTTTGCCTTCTTTTTTGTCTTGCTCTGTGCCATCTTTCCTGCCTTCTTCTTTCCCTTCTTCGCCGCCTGTTTATTTACCTTCGTCTAACGGTTTCTTCTGTGTCTTCTTCTTTACTTTCTACCTCGACTTTCTCCTTACCTTCTTCTTTATCATCTTCTATGGCTACTTCTTCGTCTTCTCTTTGTCTTCTTTCCTGCTTTCTTCTTTGCCACCTACGCCGTCTTTTTACTTCCTGTTTGCCTTTCAGCTTTACGTTATTACATACCTTCTTCTTTGCCTTCTTCAATGCCTTTCTCTGTAATTTCTTCTTTGCCTGTCTCATCGCCTTGCTCATTGCCTTTTACTTTCCTTCTTCTTTGCCTTTCTCTTTGCCTTCTACCTTAATTTGCCTTGCTCGTTGCTTTTTACTTTCCTTCTTCTTTGCTTTCTCTTAGCCTTCTACCTTAATTTTCTCCGTATCTTTTTGTTTATCTTCTTTTTGGCTACTTCTTTGTCTTCCTCCTTGCCCTCTTTCTTGCCTTCTTCTTTGTCACCTACGCCGTCTCTTTATACCTAACTCCCTCTCTGCATTCTTCTTTACGTTTTTACTCACCTTCTTCTTTGCCTCCTTCTATTTCTTCTTGACTTCTTCTTTGTCTTTCTGTTTGCCTTGTCTTTTGCCTTTTAACTTACCTTCTTCTTTACCTTTGCCTTCTTCTCTGTACTGCCCTTTGCCTTCCTTCGTGCCTTCTTCTTTGCCTTCTTCGCCGCCTGTTTACCTTTCTCTTGGCCTTCATCGTTGCCTTTCTCTTTGTCTTCTATACCTTGACTTCTCCGTATCTTCTTCTTTATCTTTTTGCATGGCTACTTCTTTGTATTGCTCTTTTGCGTTCTTCGTTGCTTTTTCTTTGCCTTTATACTCATCTTCGCCTTGCCTCGTTTTATATACTTTCTTCTTTGTTTTCTTCGCTGCATTCTTCATTGCCTTTTACTTACCTTCTTCTCTGCCTTTCTCTTTGACTTCTTCTTGGCCTTCTTATTTACCTTCTTTTCCTTCTTCTATGCCTTTTTACTCACCATTCTCCTTTCCCTTTTTCTTTGCCTCTGTCTTTGCCTTCAATTTCTTTGACTTCTTCTTTCCTTTCGTTTTTGCGTTTTTCTTTGCCGTTTTACTTGCCTTCTTTGCTTTGTTCTTTTCCTCCTTCTTTGTTTTTCTTCTTTGCCTTCTTCTTTGCCTTTTACTTATCTTCTTCTATGCCTTTCTCTTTGACTTCTTCTTGGCCTTATGCTGTTCCTTCTTCCTTGCCTTTTTACTTACCTTTCTTCTTCGCCATTTTCTTTGTCATTATCTTTCCCTTCTACTTTCTTTTAGTTCTTCTTTGCCTTCTTTTCTGCCTTCTTCTTTGCCGTTTCACTTACCTCCTGTGCTTACTTCTCTGCTTTCTTCTTTGTCTTTCTTCTTTGTTTTCTTCTTTGCCTCTTACTTACCTCCTTTGTCTTTCTCCTTGACTTGTTCTTGGCCTTCTTGTTTGCCTTCTTCTGTTCCGTCTTCTCTGCCTTTATCTTTGCCTTCCACTTTCTTTGTCTTCTCTTTGCTTTCTTTTTTGTCTTCTTCTTTGCTGTTTTACTTACCTTCTTTGTTTTTCTTTTTTGCCTTTTCTTTGCCTTTTACTTACCTTCTTCTTTGCCTTTCGTGTTGACATGGGCGGAGTTTGGTTTTAGTTCATGGGGGGTGGGGGCTAAAGCATACCTTCACTTCCCCTCCCCTTTAAAACAGATTTGAGCCCTCAATCTGGGTCTGGGGCGAAGCCCCAGCCGCCAAATGCATTTTGAGCATACTTTGTACTAATTTCGGCCTTCTGGTGAGAAGATTTGGAAGGAGTTTACTGCTTAAAAATACTCTGACCCACAATACCTTAATGACGCACGGTCAAGTCGGTGGGTTCATGGGGGGGGGCTGATAAACTCCGCCCATGCGTGTTGACTTCTTCTAGGTCTTCTTCTTTGCCTTCTTCTGTTCCAACCTTTTAATTTACCTTTCTTTTTGCTATTTTCTTTGCCTTTATCTTTGCCTTATACTTTTTAACTTCTTCTTTTCCTTCTTTTTTGCCATCTCCTTTATCGTTTTACCTACCTTTTTCGCATTCTGCGTTGTTTTCTTCTTTGTCCTTCTCCTTTGCTTTTACCTTTACCTTCAATTTTTTCGGCGTCTTCTTTGCCTTCTTCTTTAGTCGTTTTACTTACCTTCTTTGTTTTCTTCTTTGTCTTCTTGTTTGTCTTTCTTCTCTGCCTTCTTCATTGTCCATTACTAACCTTCTTCTTTGCCTTTCTCTTTGACTTCTTCTTGACCTTCTTGCTTGCCTTCTTCTATTCATACTTCTTTGCATTTATCTTTGCCTTCCAGTTTCTTTGACTTTGCTTTGACTTCTTGTTTGCCTTCTTCTTTACCGTTTTACTTACTTTCTTTTTCACTTCTTTTCCGTCTTCCTTCTCTCACTTCTTTGTGTGCTTCTCTGCCTTTTACTTACCTTCTTCTTTGCCTTTCGCTTTGACTTCTTCTTGGCTTTCTTATGTTCTACCTTTTCACTTACCTTTCTTTTTTGCCTTTTTCTTTGCCTTTATCTTTGCCTTATAGGACCTACTCTTTGTCTTCATTTCTTTCTTCTTTGTCTTCTTTTTTGCCGTTTTACTTACCTTCTTTGTCTTTCTTCTTTGCCTTTATCTCTCCCTTCAACTTTCTTCGACTTCTCCTTTGCCATCTTTTTTGTCTTCCTCTTTGCCGTTTTACTTACCTTCTTTGCCTTCTTCATTGCCTTTTACTTGCGTTTTCTTCGTTTTTCTCTTTGACTTCCTCTTGACCTTCTGTTTTGCCATCTTCTGTTCCTACTTCTTTGCATTTATCTTTGCCTTCTGCTTTCCTTGACTTTTGTTTGCCTTCTTGTTTGTCTTCTTCTTTAACGTTATACTTGCCTTCTTTTTCTCATCTTTGCCTTCTTCCTTGTCTTACTTCTTTGCATGCTTCCTTATCTTTTACTTACTTTCTTTTTAGCCTTTCACTTTGACCTTCCTGGCCTTCTTCTTTGCCTTCTTCTGTTGTGCCTTTTTACTTACCTTTCTTTATTGCCTTTTTCTTTGCCTTTATCTTCGCCTTATACTTTCTTTGACTTCTTCTTTTCCTTTTTTTGCCTTCTTCTTTGCCGTTTTACTAACCTTCTTTGCTTTCTTCTTTGCCTTCTTTGTCATTCTTCTTTGCCTTCTTCATTGCCTTTTACTTACCTTCTTCTTCGCTTTTCTCTGGCTTTCTATTTCTTCTTTGCTTTCTTCTGTTTCTTCTTGTTTGCCTTTATCTTTCCCTTCTACTTTCTTTGACTTCTCTTTGCCTTCCTTTTTGCCTTCTTCTTTGCCGTTTTACTTACCTTCTTTTTCTTCTTTGCTCTCTTCCTCGTCTTTCTTCTTTGCCTTCTTCAATGGCTTTTATTTACCTTCTTCTTTGCTTTTCTCTTTGACTTCTGCTTGGCCTTCTTCTTTGCCTTCTTCTGTTATACGTTTTACTAACCTTTCTTCTATGCCTTTTTCTCTGCCTTTTACTTTCTTTGACTTCTTCTTTCCTTCTTTCTTGTCTTCTTCTTTGCCGTTTTACTTACCTTCTTTGCTTTCTCTTTTGCCTTCTTCATTGCCTTCTTCTTTTCTTTCTTCTTTGCCTTCTTTTTTTACCCTTTAACTTACCTTCTTATTTGCCTTCTTCCTTGCCTTTCTCTTTGACTTTTTCTTTTACATTCTCGTTGCCTTTTTACCAACCTTCTTCTGTACCTTCTTTGTCTTGCTCTTTGCCTTTTTCTTGACTTTCTCTTTGACTTCTTCTTTGCTTTTTCTTTACCTTCTTAGTTACCTTTTTACTTACCTTCTTCTTCACCTACTTCTTTGCCCTCTTCTTCGTCTTACTCTTTTCCTTCTTTCCTGCCTTCTTCGGTGCCTTCTTCGCCGCAGTTTAACTTACCTTCCTCTTTGTTTTTCTCTTTGCCTTCTTCCTTCCCTCTTCTTTGCCACTTTACTTACCTTTCTTTTGCCTTCTATTGTACCTTTCTCGTTGCCTTCTTTTTTGCCTTCTTTTTTGCCTTTCTTTTTGCCTTCTTCTTTGCTTTCCTCTTTGTCTTCTTCTTGGCCGTTTTACTTAAATTCTTCTTTGCCTTCTTCTTTGCCTTCTACTTTGCCTTCTTCTTTTCCTTCTTCTTCTTTCTGAGAATTTAATGGGGATGTGTCAGTACTAACTAAAATGTAAGTAGATCAACTGACGGAAATCGTAAATGCATCCACGCGCATGCGACAGATGCAACATAAAGACAATTGGAACACAAACAGACAAAGACAAACACAGACACAAACAGACACGAAGACAGGCAAAAATGGACATAGGGACGATTACGTAGTGTCAGACTTTTCAAGCTGGCCTTAATTATATCTGCCGACCTCCGTCGAATTTTTCGTATCAGCTGGCAACCACGAACCTCTGCATTCCTCCGCACATGCCTTAACCGCCTTGCCCAAATATCACCAGAAAATAGAGAGACTACTTTTCTCTTTCAGCGCTTATCTATCAACCCAACGCTTCACTGCAGTCGCTTTTTGTAGCACCTTTCACACAGATAAAATCATCTGTGAAGACTAGCCATTCCAGAACAATGCCTCCTAATTTTTGCAATCCCGAGGGATCATATGCACTCGGGGGAAAAATAATAAATATCATTAATACCATTAATAATAAATATCATTAATAGGTTATAAGGCTGTAAAAATTGGTATCCCCACGTTTTAGACCAAAGTTGCTCCTCTGAGCGAGGTTGCTCCGAGCGGGCTATCATTCTTCGGTGTTAGTAGGTATACAGCTAGTCATCGTTATACAGTGGGACAAACTTACAAAGTCAGGACTTACCACAATACCGTGGCTTGTTCATGCTTGTGTGAGGATCTTGGCTTCGCTCGAATGACAAAGATGATCTCGAGTTTCAGCCGGTCTACCATGGACTAGAGATGAATATACAGACTTCGTATCGAACCGCCGAGATTTTCAGCTTTGATTTACTTAATTTACACTGAGCCGTTTCACCCGTTTGGCCTTCAGAGTCGCCAACGAAGTATACTCTCACGCAGCGCCTAGCTTCTATGTTAGTTATTTTTTAAACATTGTAGGCCCTATTTAAATTGCATTTAAATCGCCAAGTGAAAGCAATTACAATTATTATCCAGTTTGCAAATAATTTATGCGATGCGACAGCAGCGACAAGGAACAACTTTTGTTGTTGGTGACGTCATAGAATTATGACGTCACCAACAAACAAATACCAAAAATTGATGATTAAAACGATACTGTTATTACAATAATATTGTATATAGCGCAACTACATCGTGCTATATACAATGTAGGCCTAAGTAAGTAAGTAAGTAATCTTTTATTAGCACGAGACAAGCGCTCATACTATACAACATCAATATGCGTACAGTGACGCAAAGTAGCACAACAGCACAATTCGCAATGCGTTCCGTTGAACTTGTGTTGATCTGTATGATCTGAATAATACTGATTATGTCATTCTATCGGTCTGAACTGCGTTCAAACACGGGTTTCCACTTATATGAAAACCAGCGTTGTCGGGTTTCAAAACGAGGCCCAATGAAGCCTCTGATGCACTGTGCCTCACTAGCTGTGTCCGATTCCTTTTATTTCTCGTCGTCCATGGCATCCATTATTAGCGACTTGAGCCCATGTAGGCCTATGTGGGGTCTTGCATAATATAAGTGTGCAGTTGTAAACTCATAAATTCTAAAGCGCCACTTAAAAGCCAAGGGGAGGGCACCATCTTATTCACGAGAGCTGCGCGAGTCAGAGGGTTGTCAAGTGGAGATCCATGTACTGTTTCGGGGAGCCAGAGAGAAAGGCAGAGTAGCTGCTAAGGCGGGTTTCGTTTTGGTTCAGATGAATCAGGGTATGAATTCTTGGGGAGTTGAGACTTCAGCGCTGATTGGAAAGGTGCAGCTTGGTATGTATAGCTTGGTTGGAGAACTTGAGATGTGTATACTGACTAGGCCCTCGATCTATATATAGACATACCAATTTCCTTCCCTTGTTATTAACAGCCCGTGTTTTCAAATTCATACACTACTTATAGTACGCCTATAGGGCCTAACTGTATGATCCATACGGCTCCAATTATTATTATTATTATTATTATTATTAATATTCTTTATTGATAAACCAAAAGCGAACCGCACAATGGTGAACAAGTATAGAAAAATATAAAACATAGAAGTAATAAGAAGATAATAATATTTGAAAAAATAAAAATAAATAAATAAAATTTTAAAAAATAGTATACATTTAAATTTTTAAAAGTAGAAAATTACTAATAACACTAAATCAAAGCATCATAACAAGAGAGAAAATTTAAATCTATAATTGGGTATTCGATCTCACAGTTTTGGTGTCGCTGCTGTTAGCTATTCATTGCGTGCTACAGTGAATTAGCTGAACTGTCATGTGACTTAAGGTTACAAATTCAGTTTAAACAGCAATTACCTTCATCTGTTTGGCTGAGTGTGGCCTCTGAATATCCATTGTCCCACAAGGCAGTCAACATTTTGCTAGGCCTACCTTTGTGACAACATATTTGTGTGAAGCAGCATTTTCCACACTTACTAATTAATATGAAGACCAATTAAGTACAGATCTAGACTTGTCGTTGAAAGTGACCTGCGTGTGTGCTTATCCAAAATAGTTGCAATTGTGTAAGGCAAATCAAGGGGCCTTGCAAGACCAAGACCAAGATTTTGAACCTTAAAACCAAGACCAAGACCAAGACTTTGAACCTCAAGACCAAGACTTTTGGTCTCAAGACCAAGACCAAGACTTTTAAAAACGAACTCGAGTGCACTCGAGACCAAGACCTTGGTCTCGAGGACAACAAGACTGGTTATAGCAAAGATTTCTAGAAGGGAACTCGAGAGACAACTAGAAGAAAATAGCCTGACCCAGAGCCATCTATACTGATAAAGATGGCTCTGGGCTGGCGCCATCCATAACTAGGCTATGTGCAATATATGTTATGCAATTGCATAACTACTACTACTAATAATAATAATCTATTCGTGTTTATTGACAAGCTCACTTACAAACCGCATAAGTAGCATTGAAACATATGACAGTACAATTATCAAGGTCTTATAGAACACATGTCTTGGCAGCCTGTTAGGCGCCAGCTCATTTTACAGCTGCCCCCTAGGGAGTGGAAGGCTGAGTCGACCTGTAGGGAGCTTACGGGTATCGAACCGTGTCTTTCAAGATCTTTTGTTCTTTGAGCAACAGTGTTACCATTCATCTATTCCCCTCCCCGTACAAGGGGGCATTAAATGACTAAACCACGCCCACTTGAGCTGGTAAGTGAAGTGGTTCAATAACATTGTCGTGTTAAAGTATTTTGATTTGAGGCCTAGTAAATTTTTTTTATTTTGGTCAACCTGATAATTAGATAAGATGCAGATTGGATTTGTGCAGTGACCATATGGCCTTGACCTTGCTGATTTTTCAATGAATTGATCGGGTGAGATATTTTACAACCACTGCCCATTTAAATGTGTGCCATATCATTTTTTTGGTCCCCAAGAATGGGACGTGCTAGCCCGGGATCAAGCACAGTGGCATATAGGATGTATGCTCTTACGCAGCTATTAATTGTGGCAATGTAAACTAAAAACTTAGATGATCTGCTTTTGAATATTTCATAAAATTACAAATTCCTGCGACCATACATGGTGCATACATTTTTCACAAATCCTCATCACAAACCGTCCACGGTTTATAGTGCTCGTTGGTTTTCAACGAAGGAGGTATGCTAATGCAATCATAACAATCACAATTGGCAAATGTAAATATACTAGTTTTTCTGTAGCGACTGTATGGCCTCGACCTTGCTCATTTTTCAATGAATTGATCGGGTGAGATCCTTCACCACTGCTGCCCATTTGAATGAGTGACACGCCATTTACGGTGCCCAAGTACGGTACGTGCTAGCCTGAAAATAAAATCAATGTACTTGGCACCAATGGTGTGTGAACCGGCATCCTCAAGCACAGTGGCATATGGATCCCATGTGTGCTCTAACCAATGTAGCTAAATGGCCAGTAGAGCCCTGTTCATAGGAAACTTCACAGGTTCAAACTAATGTGTAGTTGAATTTTGGGACTCTCTTGGCTCAGGCACCCAGTGTTGTGGAGCAGTAGTTACACCACTTAATTTTGCATTAACTCAAGTCATGACTGCCAGTTTTAAGTTGACCGAAACATGTTGAACCAGTACATACAGAATCTCCAGACCACGTTGAAACATGTTTTTAAAGTGTATTGAACTACAATAAACTACTTTAAAGTCTAATGAACCACTTTGTGTTACTTTCTGTTAAAATTGCTAATAATAGAGAAACTCATTAAACTCAACTGCAAAGAGAACAATTTTAATTGGCAAAGGACATCCATTCACTCAAAAAACACAAACACCACACTGGAAAAATTATAAAATATAACGACTTTCGTTCCTCAAAATACTGGAAAATCGCAAAAGCAAAAATAAAGTCTAGAATAACTGTACAACTGAACAATTTCTACAGTTTTCAGAATTTACCTACAAGTGTCCCTAATTTCCATTACATCCATATATAATATATATATTCTATGTATATACTATGTTTTTTAACATAAATTATATGTACCACTTATAAATATAACCTTGAGATTGCAAATGGAATGAAGCAAATGGGAGTCTTCAATGATTACACAAGCAGAAGCCCCTCTTTATAAAATGCTTCAAAATAACACAAACTCTGATGTAAAGTGGATATAGACTCCAAATTTATTAAAACTAAGAACTGACCTCATAATATTGCAACCTTGCTATAATACAGTACTTCATAGGGCATTATAATGAGGTTCCATAGTAGTAATTGTTGCAGTAGGTACAGTGTCTACCACATTCACAGTTGTCGAGTTTTCGCCCAAGGCTGGACAAAATTACTTACCATGTACGTCTTCACATAATTTTGCTAGAATTTTTTGTGTCAAAAGGCAGACATGTTTCCATACAGCTCAGTACACTCTGCAAAAGAAGATTATGCTTAACCATTGTAAAGGATATTATGCTGAGCCAGCTATATTCAAAGGATATTATCACTCACATTTTGACCAAGCTAACGGATATTATACTGAGCCACCCTACGGTCTAAGGAGATCATACCTTCAACCAAGCTAAAGGATATTATGCCCAGCCAAACTATGGTCAAAGGAGATCATTACTTTTAACCAAGCCAAAGTATATTATGCTCACCCAAGCATGGTCTAAGGAGATCATTACTTTCAACCAAGCCAAAGGATAATATTATGCCCAGCCAAGCTATGGCTAATGACAATTATTTTTAAATAAGTTAAATATTATGCTCGGCCAAGCTAAAAATATAAACAACATTTAACGACGAACTGCATTAGTTTCCCAGTCACTTTTAGGACACTCTCATCATTAAAGAATTAATAAACTACGACCAAAATAAGGCAGGTGATACTCAATCAACCTAAAGCGAGAAAGGTGCACCAAATCAAAGGAGATGACATTCAACAGAATCAACTTAAATAATGCAAAACTAAGCAAAACTAGATAATGCTTAACCAAGCTAAAAGAAATTATGCTCAAAGCAGTCAAACTTGAACATATTAAGAGTGAAGGCAGGTAGCTGAAAAAGCAAATCTGAGAATGTGTCAACCAGGCTGTGGCAGTTGAAACCAAATCAACTAGGATTTATCATTCAACACAGAAAAATGAAATAATGATGAAAGACAAATTGAGAATACTCTGAGCAAACGAAAAGGAGGTCAAACTGAACTAAGAACAGGTGAACATAATTACACAAAATTACAGAACAAATCACCAATACTCACAAAGAAAACATAAACCAGAGTCAACACAAACTCATTCACCACAAGAAACCCACTAAAGATTAACGACAACAATTTAAAGATTACAGAAAAAAATAGTGACCGTGCACGAGAGAATTTGTAACAGATCCGACTTAGTTATGTGAACGATTTTCACAGAGATGTCCATTATATCACAGACAAGATCTTGTGATAAACTTCAAGCTGTAAAACTAATTTTGCATATAAATATCTTAATTTACACCCAACAGCTAAATTGTATTAAACCTTAACTTTGCAAGTTTTTGCATGAATTTGTGTTGAGATGTACTTATTAAAACTTCTTTACAACTATGTGCATTGAAACAAGCTTTAAAAAAACTGCATTTCCAACCTAATCTAATGTAATATTAATCCAGTTTAGAAGTTTTCCTTAGGTCGCATTTTTACATGCACAGTCAAAATTTTCGAAAATTTCCACCATAGGCTCGTTTTTTCAATGTACGTTTAGAATTGTTGTCCAAGGTAATACATCCAGACAGAAACAATTGTTCCTAGTAGCTGGTCTCAAGACTGGTACTTACCTCAGGTAAGTAAAAACTAATAATCCCCAAAACATGAGGTTTAGCGAGCATACACTTTGGATCCAGGTTCTTGAAAAAACATGACAAAAATTAAGAACTTTAAGAATAAGAAAATCTAACAAACTAGGAAACACACAGCATACATACAGCTCAGCACAGGACACATGAACAACCAGTTTCGAGTGAATTACACCAACCAGTGCAATAACACAATGCTATCCATGATGATGCAGGATTACACCACTATAATGTTGCTACACCATTATCAGAAGTCTACAAATGTTACACTGTTACAGGGCTCTACTGCAATTTCTAAAATCTAATTCACTAGGCATAGTAAAGCAATTGCAGCGATTAGTCTACGATATGCCTATCTAGACAATAATCCCTATCTAGAGGAATGGTGGGTTGAAGGCTCTCCTTCCTAAAACTCATCCAACTGCGACTCAACACCCATAGCTTGAATTGAAAATTGTACGTCCAGCTGCCACACTCTTTAGACAGCTGTGTTTTAGCACTTTTGAGAGGTTTTCAAAGGTGCAGCATAAATAATTCAATGAATACATAATTATAGACAATGCATTGGTATTTAAAACCCAGGCACAGAGAGCTAACGTGCATCCAGTGCATTTTAAGACGCCCAATGAGAAATAAAAATCCCTATGTGACACAAGGGACTGCCATCAGAGGGCAGCTTAAGCAACTGTGAAAGAATATGGTTTATAAAAGCAAAGAAGCATAAGCTTATTAATAAGTCAGCATTCAGCAGATCTTGTTACGTAAGCATTCAGTGAATCTCATAAAGTGATACATTTGTTGATGATGAAGTTTCAAACAGAGAATGAACATTGAAATTTGAGCTTTTCAACCATTCACATCTTCATAAAGGAAACACCACTGTAATTCAACAAATTTTCCTTACAGATATTAAAGAAAGTATTGTATTAATGTAAAATTATGGCATTTAGGAACTTCATTGGAATATTTGAAAATGATGCTGAAGACATCAGAAACCTTCACATGAATTTCAGTTCGGAATTTGACTTGGAAGCAAACCTAACTCGCCCATCATCATTGATTTTATCGGACTGTGAATGAGCCAGATACTATGACTTAGCTTTATGGCAAATGCAGTTAAGATCATGATGTAAGAAACCTTCAAACAGCAACAATTTACACAACAGATCCAATAAACATAGCCCTGCTCCAAAAGCTCAACCTGTCTTGCAGTTACACAAAGCAACATTTTACTTCACTTGAGTGAGACTTACTCTGAACATCAAAGTGGTGCACAATAAAGCACAACCACTAAGGTAACAAGATTTCTAGGACTCCAGCCATTTGCAATTCGACAAACTAACTTATTGTACACTATTAGTAGCAATACAAACAACCAATTTCAGCGCTGTGAATATTCATACTGACTGTTTTTAACAATGAAAACACAACCATTCTATGTTAGAAGTATACATGCAGTAACCATTAATCATGATATAAAGTATTGACAAAACAGCAATATAATGCCTCACTAGCTATACAAACCATTATTTGCAATAGAAAAAAGAAAAAATTGCAAACTGCTACTATTAGCAATATAAGCCAGATGCCGGTGCACATAGCCCATGTCTGTCCATAAACACGTGACTGACCATTGGAACTGCTGGTGCAAAGCTTGTTATTGGCTGGCATGAACCACTTGTGCTAGAAGTTCCAGAAATGGACACTAAGTTTAGCAATTATGTAGAAAGGTCCTTCATTAACCCCACTGTTTTACCCCACCATGCAGAGGCAGACAGATGACGAATCTTATTTCTCGTGAATAAACCATTAGAACAAGAAATGTCAAACCGAGCTCAAGGACAGATTTCAAATGATTTTGAAAATTACAACTGCCTAGGTCACTTGTTTAGTCATTAGTCATGAGTAAAATTTTATTTGTGAGGTCCTTCAACATTGCCATAGTACCAGTACGTATACTGATACGTATGCATTACAGACATACCATTACCAAAGTAAGAAAATGAGAAAACAAACAAATATTTACCCATAACACCACAAACCATACAATCATTCAACTGTATAAGAAACGAAAGTCTGAGACAACTTATTACTGGTAAATTGGACTTCTTAGAGATTGGTGCCAAATAAATATAATAATTTAACAGAAGGTCTTAGATTGTAAGATGAGATACTGTCTTGCAGCAGGACTGAGTGAGTTGCATTACTCGACTTGTCTTCACCAAGCTGCAAAAGGTATAGTTGGAGTATACTCAGAGGTTTTGCAAGATGATCAGAGTCTGTAAAACTGAGAAACTGCAGTAGTAAGTTAAACTATAAATGCCCAATAAAAATCCTCACTCAAATGATAACCTGGTTGAGTTAAGAGTGATACCTTCAGAAAGGCTTTCAAACAAGAAATCCTTTTCTTAAAAATTACAGGTCAAGCGTCACAACTGCAACAAGCCACAACTCAAGCACATCAACAATAATGCCTCCATCACAATGCTCAACAGACTACAGGAAACTTCGGTCATTTTATTCCAACAGTTAGTTCAGGCAAAGCATTATTTAAACAAGGATTGCAAATGTGCGCATCAGATGGATGCAAGATAAAACAGGTTAGTGAAAGCATCAGGAAAGAAAGCAAACAAAGCACATTACAAAAACAGAGAAATGTCTAGTTCAAGCAACAGATGGAAAGAGCAGTTTACCACGAGACAAACAGATTAGCAAAAACACAGAAATAAGAATCAGAACCACAAAATCATATAATGTTTTTGCACATTATAAATTTTATTCACATGCCCCTGTCTAAAACAAAATACAAGCACGAGACAGTTCACGCGCGCATGCAAGCATGAACGCACACACTATACTACATGTCTGTTATGTACCAGTTACACCATAATTATATAGTACTTTCACACAAACATAGTGGTAAATACACATAAAAAATATACGTATAACACCTACATGGACAATATTACATAATAAACATTAAAGACATAACAAAATTAGCAACTGAAGATATATCAAGAGTGAACCAGGATTTTTGGACTTAGGACATAGCAAAATATGCAGAGACACAGCACTGTTTGTAACATGGAGTAACGGTTGGTTTAATTGATTTTGTCTACGTAAGGACTTTGAGAAAGTCCTCTTTGCCCACAATTGGCAATAGTCCCAACTCCCTGCAATGTCATCGAGGGTTATCTAGCTATCACACTGCTGCATTATATAAATAAAAACATAAAGAACATAGTTTGGAGAATAGTCACCTAACACACAGAGTAACAATTATCCAGTTAATCTCGGGAACCACAAAACACTAAAGTATGTAAGAGTAAAAAAAACAACAACCATAAACTCTGGCCATGACCAGATGAGGCTTTACGGTCTCTTGCTCAAAGGATGAACTGCTGTCTTGGCTGTCCTCCTTGTAGTGTTTAACTGATATCCAAGATGTTCCAAACCCTTCTCGACAGTTTTTTAGAGGTAAGGAAAAGAAGTTAGTCCTCCCAAACTAACACTATGTGAGTATCAGAATCACTGTAAGTAACAGCCAGTGAAGCCTGTTTGGTTTTTCTTGACCTAGACTTCCAATGTGCTTGGTCACTGCAAATGTAAACGGCATAAATTAAATGCATAGTTGCATGGTATTGTGCTTGCCTAAGGTGATTGCACAACTGGCTTTGGGTTCAAAGAACTGTTTGTTAGAAGTACAAGTAAGAAAACAGTAATTTGACAGCAACACAAACTTTCCATTTCACATAAACTAAAGCTTCTAAAAGCTTTCACATTATACACCAGTGGTTTCAACCTCTTAGTAGCGACGGAACCATACACAAAGCACTCAAAAGGTCTACATCTTAAAACTTTTTCTGATGGGAAGACAAACAAACAAACATTATTAAACCAATCATTCATCGAAAAGCCTAATACGTGATTAAAATAAGATTAAAATAAGAAGAAAATAATTGCAACCGTGTAAGACTTGATTAAAATAACGAAACCGAAATTACAATTGTTGTATTGCAACTAATAGCAATAAAACAAACCAACATCAGATGCTATATCTCTGATGACAATGCAAGCCACAATGACTTAGAATAGTTCTATATACTTTGCGTATAACTATCGACATGGCCCCAATCTGTGACAATTGCCTTCAAACTGACCAAACACCACACAACCCTGTCTTAAGTAAATATTGCACTCATGATATTTCTTATCTCTTACAAATAAAAGTTCCTAAATGTTGCCTCATTTGCAGTTCTTTTTATGCAGAATAAGATCAGAGAATAAGGTAAAAATGCAAATTCTCTTCAGCATGTAAGGACAAAAAAATTAAAATCTCAAATTTGGCCACATAAACCAGGCCTTGCAGCCTAAATATTAAAAAGATGACTACAACTTAAAATGACACCTCCCTAGTTAATGTATCTATAGCACTTTTCAAACACTAGGAGAACAATTTTCTTCAATATACAAAAATCTCAAAATAGACAACACACTACCGGTACATGATAATTTTTCTGAGAACAGCTCCAATCTCTCACTCAATTCAGAGGCATTTCAATGTGCACCCGAGAACATTCACTTCTAACCGAAACTCAGCAAAAATAATTTCACCAAAATAAAAAAAAAACAAATCAGAAATTCATTCAAACATCAGGTAAATTTTACAAACATAATTTATCAGCTTGTAAATGAGTAATCTCCCATAAATGTTGAAAACAGTAATCTCCCATAAATGTTGAAAACAGTTTTTCCTTATGTGAACAGTGTTAAATTATTAGGACAAAACAACAGTAGCTTTGGTTTTGAACAGTGTTAACACAAATTTTACACATATTGTACACCAGCGCATAATGACTAAACATCTGTACTCATAAACCAGGAACCACATCACAGAACTCGATCCATGTGAATCAGCAATGAGCATTCGATCACTTGATCCACCACTAGATCCACATGATCCAATCCTTGATCCTCATGACTTTTCCTTCAGTTGTAACGGTGGTTATTTCATCACTGGTGACTCCTGGTCAGGGCTCCAGCACTCCGTCCCTTGTGCATAACGAGAGGGCCGTGACTCGGTGCCCATTTCTGGGACGTACAGTTGTAGGGGTGATGCAGCTACCGGTGGCATGTCCGTCAGACAAAACCCCCTTGGCATTGATGCAACACGTGACGTAATTGGTTCTTTGCCTAGAGACTTTCCTGAATACAATGCAGAAATCCCTGCAAGAGAAACACATGCCAGCTTAACATTTAAGCAGAGCTACCAACTTCTCTTAGTTCACCTTCCGATGTGCTTACTTAGAATTGTTCAAGCCACCTAATCTCTCAAGCCTAAAATCAGTCATACAACACTTGAGAACTTGTAAATAACCTGCACTTAAACTGCAAGCCACCTTTGGCAGCCATATCACGTAGCTTCCATAATGAAATTGACTTAGTGGCCATTTTTGGGGCACACAGCTTAGGGAATACGAATATTGCATTCTAATGATATTAGATTATGATAATATTGCATTTTAAATGATTTCGCATTAAAGTGATGTTGCAGCATAACAATATTGCATTCTAATGATATAACATTCTAATGATTTTTACATTAAAGCAAAGTATGTTGCATTTTACGGCATTCTCATGATGTTGCATCATAATGATACTCCATCATAATGATGTTGCATTACAGAGATGTTGTACCATAATGATGTTGTCTTGTAACAATATTGCACTTTAAATAATGATGTTGCTCTATGATGAAGTTGTGATTAAATCAGTATTGCATTGAAATGCTGATGAATGGCCAAGTTGTATTATCATGATGTTCCATTTTAGTGATGCAGCGTTATAAAGTTGTTGCATTGTAACAACACATTATAACAGTGCTGTCCAACATTTTTGACATTGTGGGCCACCAAAAAAATTATTCTTGAAGCCAATGGCCACACCAGTAAACTCAAAAGCAACGACTAAAATTTACTGAAAATTATTAATTATGGAGAACCATAAGTTTTAAAACTTTGAACAAGTTTACTGCCTCGTGGGAACTGAATTTTGTGTTCGCATTGTCAATGATAAGCCAAGTCACAATGAATAGCTATGCAAGAAGGATAGTGATTCTGTCTTTTAACATCATTTTGTACAGAAATTGCAAGAATTTAGCAAGCTTGAGCGTGTCATTTAAAATCAGCACGGCATTAATAGCAATGTTCCATTATACTGATGCTGCATTAAACATATGTTGCATTATAGCAAAGTTGCACTAAACTGATGCCGCAATGATGCTGCACTATAACAAAGTTGCCTTCTAACGATGTTGCAATTTAATCAGGTTGTATTAAAATGAGGTTGTATTATAATTACAGAAATAATTACATTTAAAAACTATTATAAAAAATAAACTTTGGGATCCCATTGTCATTACAACTGCTTGCATCATCTATTCAATAAAGGAGTAACTACCTATGTCATACAAGCAGAAAATATTTTCATGAGACATTTCACTTACTGCGTAAGTCTTTTGACACAAAATCAAATTAATGTACTGGCCACATGTAATGTACTGGCCAAATATCCTGGACCTTTGTCTATTGTCGGCTCAAAGAACTCACCTACACACCCCTAAGGGTAATGGAAGGTTCTCACACTGTTCGTAATTTAACCTGTAAATCTCCCACCTGACACCACTTTTGTAAAAAAATTTGGAAGGTGAAGCAAAAGAAATATCTTTATTTTTGCATTATAACGTCGAAAGAAGCAAATGCTTCCACATCAGGACATCACGTTAAATACTTGCTCAGCACATGGGTATTTAAAAGAAACTTCAGAAACACATGTTTCAGCATAGAAACTGAATGGATTGTAATTAGCAATTTCTATCAAGCCGGTGACTAATGCACAAGGCATCAAGCCATAATCAGGTCAGTATCCCAAAGATCAGTCTGCTAAGAAATAGAGGTAGCATATGGTGGATAAGCAATTTGAAAAACATAGGCTGAGAATGAAATGACATAAGCAGCTGAACAGAACGGACAATTACAAAATCTAGGTCCAATAGCCGAAAAAGCTTACTCACATAGCACAGTTCTAGTTTTAAGTAGGACCAATGAAAGGCAATCCGATGACTTGGTTCAATTTGTGGAATAAGGATCCATTTTAAGTATTTCTGGTGGCTGGCCTGAGTTCAGTTTTATAAACAGTGAGCCCCAATTTGAAAAAAATCCTTTGCTGAACTAGAAGACTACACAAAGATTTGAACACAGGAGTTATATGTTCATATTCTGATATATACTTGTGGCACTAGCCAAAAAGTTCCGAACTCTTCGTAGTTTCTGCATGTAGACTTTTTGATACCAACAAGCGAGTTACAGTAATCCAGGTGAATGGAGACCAATGCATTTGCCAGAAGACATGGGAATATATTGTCTAATTCTGCTTTTGCCACATCTGTACATATATACAATGTCCTAATTAATACCACTGGCATAATCAGTGAGGGACACAACCAAAAACCATATGCCTTGACAAGGAGACAATACAGACCATAATGCCCCAGTCACCTTCATGCTTACAGATAAGATTTTACATTGACATCTCAGAATAAAAGACGATAAAACAAAAACTTAAGATACCTGTTAATTAGGATTACTTATGATACAAACCTGCTGTTGAAGAAGAAAGATAATGACCGGAGGGAGGCTTTCTGTAGCGCAACGTGCAAAAATTATCTATGGACTCAAGATGACAGGCGCGGGCAAGTCTATCAGCTAAAGCATGCAAATCTGGACACAGACACAAACGTTAAAATAAAAGACACACATAACCTGAACAAAACAAAAATAATAATACAAGATAAACCAGTGAGGCATGTTATGGTAGGCAGTTGCTTTTATGCACAGGTAACACAGATAAGTAAAGGTAGGGTAGTGTAAGGATGAATTCAATTAAACATAAGATCTTAATGCTTTTGCATTATTGTCTGGCAGGTAGAGCTCCTCCGTCTCTTCAGGAGCTAAACAACTTTTCCATCCCTGGAAACAGATTTCTTCACTCTGCTGTGCAAGGTGACCTGATTGTTTTGCAGACCTGAACTTCCATGAAACAGCACAGGAGTTCTGCTGCGGTTGGCCTATCTTTATGGACAAATTTCCTAACACCCTGTGGAATGAGCTTCTTGTCTTTTCCATATGTGCTTACAAACCATTCTATTCAACTGTGGCTTTACATAGTTAGGTCGTAACACGTCTGGTGAATTCTCCTGATGTGGCACTACATAAATTTGGATATTACAACATTTCCATGTCCACTCGTCCACTCACATGTCCCACAAACATAATACACTGGCTTCAGATGGGTCAGTTGAACTTCCAAAGTTTAAATAACATTAGGATTATAAATATAACAGAAAGTTAACCACAAAACGTACAACGCAGGAATGGTGAAAAGTAACATAGGAATGGAGAAATTATTCCAAAATATCAGAAAACTCAAAGCAGCATAAATACATTCATATGATTTGCTAGCAACATTGAGCCCACTTATATAACAAATTATGAAAAGAGAAATAAAAACAAATTGGAATGTTAAAAATTAACAATCAGAAACTTAGCAAAACATGTAGTAAATACCCCACTCTTCTTGCAGACAGGTGCATTTAAACTGTTCAGCTTCTTTCAACTCGCATGCCTACCATAGCCTGACCTCTTGTTTCTCTAATCTAATGGATAATGAACCTTTATTGCGATTTCACTCTAAGCAATCATCGACTGATGTCATGGACAATAAAATGGCATTACAGAAGTCATTAGATTAAATTGTAAGTCCTCAAAAAGGGCTGCACACATGGTTATCTGACTGACCTCAACAAGTGCATTTCAAGACAGTTTGATAACGTTTGCTGCACAAGGCCAAATGCAACAGCACGTGAAAGCAATTGAAGAATGTTGCGGGAAGATGGTTTAGTTTATAAAAAGGCACAATGGGCTCGAGTTGAAGTGTGGCACCTGCATATCTGCACAGCTAGTGGAGCACAACAATCACCAACCCAGTTGACTTGAGACTGGAACACAAAGCTCCCTCATGTATGCCAGGGCAGTGCCGACAGTTGAGTTGCACGCCAGCAAGATGATCTTAGAGAAAATTTGATTGGCAAGAGGAAGCCAGTGTAGCATATACTGCAATATAATTATGAGAAACTTATGGCTACTTTGGTGGCAGCGTTTAGTATGGATTGCAGCTGGCACAAATGGAACATTGGGAGGTGCACAAGGATTAAATTGCAATAATCCAGATGCATAATGATAATTATTCGGAATAAGGGTGATTCCACATAATGCAAAGTGGAGTCATGTCCAAAACTTATTGGCTTAACATGCTGTGTTATTTAAAATATAGTACAAAATATAGTACAAAGAACTGCAATGCAGTGCTAAGGATCTAAAGATACTAGTTAAGTATCTGAAGATACAGTAAGTCTGTTGAATTAAATCAAATGAAAATGCTCTGTGTGACTTATTTCCTTTTCCTTTTGATTTCTGTTTTTGAAGTCATGGTAGATAAGCGTACTGTACTGTGTACATGTTTAGTTACAGAATATTTATTTCAGCATTATCCTGTTTTACATGCAGCACTGTTCATGCAAGGTTCTGGATGGCTTGTCCCCAATAACTTTATATTAATGGGTCTACATAGCATTTTTCCTTTGTGAAATCCTCAGAGGTCAGGATGTAGGTCGAAGGCTTGTTTTTTTGGTTCAAGATCAAATCTGACAACATCAATCTAACAACCTGGTTCAAAAGTTTAACAACTTGCCAAGAAAATTCAAAATTCTCACAAACTTCTGTAACTCAAACTCCATACAACACACAACATATAAGCTGCAAGCCACGAAGTAATATAACTGACCGATTCCACTTCCCGACACGGTTAGCCCAGGTTCCATTGAATCCCCCCTAACTGGAGCCGAAGCTGGTTCCTTGGCATGACTGGATCCCCAAGTGCCATATGTGGGACGATGCCGGTCAGCCTCCGCATCTGGATCACTCTCTGCCGATGCATATGGTCGCAATCCCTGAAAACAAAGTCACTCTTTACAGTAACACTTGTAAACAACAGAACATCCTTTGTCTCAATGCTTCCAAAACTGAATACATCATCCTCAATCTTCCACAGCAGATTAAGAAAACTATCATCTACCTTCATCTACCGATCCACTGATTCTTATATTTTTTGTTTACCTCCGACTCAATTGTAATTGTAATTAGAAGCTTCTAATCTATTGCGCCGGTGTCTAATGCACAAGGCATCAACCGATCATTCCGACCAAAACCTAACCTTCTCCAACAAAGAAGCAGGTAGGCATCCATCCACAAATAACCTCAAATATGGCAGTATCAACCTGGCTTTTCCAACAGATAATGAATTTTCAACCTGAATTTTTCAATCGATAATATTATTATACAATGATGTGTGATTGCAATTTCACTCTCAGCAGCCACTGACTGATGTAACTGATAATTATGATAATGAAGCCATGGAAGTCATTATACCAGATTACGAAACACCAGAAGTAAGCGAGTACAGAGGGAAGCAAGCATCCACAACAACTCTAAATATGCAAGCATGCTGACTTGTTGATGACAATCGCTTCATTATCATCATAAGAAAACAAAGCTCAGCTGGAAGAATCAAAACCTGACAACATCTTACCCTCGAGGATTTGCGTTGTTCCGCAGAAGAGCTGGAGTATTTGAGAGTGACTTCATCATCATCTGTCTTTTCATCGGATGATTCCTGTTGTTCCTTCTTCTGACTTAACTCCTGCTGATGCTGCATAGCCATGTGTGCCAGCTGATTCATGTTCACATAGCCAGCCACAGGAAAGGCTACAACATCACAAATAAACAGCCCATAATAATGAAGATGCAGGTGGTAGAGTGCCACCATTAAAATTCTGCATCTGAAATCATGGCTCTAACATTCACCTTCTACTTCTTGTCCCTCGCGCAAGGACTTCGATGGCTCAGCATCGTGCTTTTGCCATCCTTGGCCCTTCCCTTTGGAATGACCTGCCCCCCTCTCTCCGTAGCAAGATATTGCTTGGGATCTCGCCTTCTTCTCTCCGCTGCCTAAAGACCTTTCTTTTCCCTCGGGGCTGACACGCTGGGAGCGCCTCTGAATAGTCTATGCTGTGAGAGGCGCTTTATAAATAATCATATAAGATAAGATAAGATAAGACTTCTACTTTGAAAACAATTTCATTATAGTACAAAGAAATGCAGCATAAAACAGTTTCCAAATTTGTCCTGTGAACCAGTATCATCCATTCATAAATTATTTGGACATTTATATAGAGCCTTTTATAAAAATTTTAAACACATTACACGGATGTGTGGTAATCTCACTCACCTAATCAAGCATGAAATCACAGTAACTAGGTGCATAGCAGTCCAAGTTTATCCAGTGAACCAACACCATCCACAAATTATTATTTGAACATTTGAGTAATACCACCTAAGACCCTCTTAAAAGGCACTACATGTAGACTAGTCTCACTGATGTCCTAGTTTGACAAGAATTATATGTGTGTGCGTGTATATTCGTCTATTAAACCAAACTGGTTGGCACAACACAACCAGGAACAAGAGAATAGGCAATAGAAATAATAAAAATAAATAAATAAAGGTTATGAGCTATATATTCGTCTGTAGGCATATAATGCCAGAAAATATAAACAAAGATGTTTTTCAGTTCTCTTGCTCAATGGCTGACATCAAGCCACTATGGTGACCATGGACTCACCTGGCTGCTGTCCTGTTCCAAAGTCTGGAACGGTCGGAGTGGCGACGGGAAGAGGACGGATATTTGGTGTCCGATAACCGGTTCCGGAGACGAGGGACGGCCGAGCATAGATGTCGGCAACTTTGACCTCACCAGACTGCACCTGTCGACGCTTTGGAACGAGACAAGGAACCGCATAAGGGTTGTCATTTCCAGTGTTACTGCTGGAGCCACCAATGTAAGTGGACTGGGGACGATGCTGGTGCGACTGGAGTTGTGGATGGTGGCAGAGCTCTGGTGCCATGTATGTCTCGGATGAGAGGACTGGACGGGAGGCAGAGCGTTCGTAGGCGGTTGATATCGTGTGTGGACGCTCAAATGGCGCTGAGTATGTCGCGTCTTTGGCACGCATCAGCTTGGCTCCCCTCATCTGCCGGGATCCACTGTCGTATGCGGGCAATGGACCTCCACTTTCAGGCAATTTGAAATGATCGCCACTCTTAAATTTGAGAAAGAAACACTGAATTACTCAAATTTTAGAAAGAAACTCTGAATTTAGTTAAACTCCGAACTGACATAACCATTTAACAACAAGAGTGTATTAAAAGTGACTGGGAAACCAGCGTAGCTTGTCACTAAAGTATTAAGCAAGTCAGTCACAGAGACAGCAGAGCTGTAAATATAGGTGAATTTTAACAGAAATGCTTACTGTGTTTACGGCAGTGCTGACTGACATCATGTCACTTGCCAATACAGCAGAGTATGAGGGCGGCGCCATGCTGTCTTGGCTGGAAATTGAAGAGGTGACATCTTTTGGTAGGCTGAATGACAGAGTGCCAGTGGCAGGATTCGGCTGTCACAAAAGAAGAAAAGATTCAGCAACATAATTAGACAGCAATACTGGCAATGCCCACAAAGTTATTTGTGCTACGCAGTGCCCCATTTACTTTCAATATTTACTAAACAAGGTAATCTTAAAAATGTAAATGCCTTATGCTTTGTAACTTTAGCCTCCTATATCTCCTAAACATCAACAACATGGCCTGTTAAAATTTACAACGTTAAAAAATCCAAGTCAGGCAAATCTACCTTGGACTCCCAGTGGCTCGAATTGGGTGCTTGGACCAGGTCCTGTGTGCAGCAGCATGTTTTTATTGGTCGCATCCCAAGATTTGGCCATGTCACTGAGTACATGCGGGCTGTTTGCATTGGCTTCCTATCCCATAGCATATTTCCTTTCGGGTCTCCGCCCTAGTGTGGCGCTGCCTTGTGGAAGAGGCCCCAGTGTATTTGCAAGGGTACTGCCACTTCACCCTGAACACCCAGCACTATGTTTCCCTGTGCTCTTCCAAGCAGGCTGAGCTTCAGGTTCCCTGTTCGCAGACTGCCTTTGGCAGTGCTGTGCTTTTTCCATCGCTGGCCCTGCAACCTGGAATGGGCTAAACCTTAATTTTTCCAATAAATTACTCTTACCCTGGATAAGGCATACTATCATCTTTGCAAACTAGACCTTAAAGTTACAGTTCATTGATGGGAAACACTTAAACTTAAAATAGCACTTGACTTAATTTAACAGAATTTCCTTCATCACTATTTCATCAACATAAATTACAAAAAAGGTGAAGTCTTTAATTGAAAGCATGATGTACAAACAACTCTTGAACTAAACCTTCACCAGTTACTATTTTTATTTTTTAAACAGTGAGTCTGTCAAAAGATAACTGATTCCAGACTGCCACTACCTCCTATCAGTTACTGGAGATAACAACTAAAAAATTACTTTCAATAAAACCACAACTAATACAGAAACCAAAATTTGCAAGAAACGTGCTTTCACAAATGAAAATCTGCCAGACCATATTGTATCCTAATTGAAATAGTCTCTGCAGGATGGTAGATCAGTGCAAAGATATGATTAATGAAGTGATCAATCACCTTCAACATTTTCAGATATGATCAATCACAATGATCACATCTTAATATGATCAAGGTGATTACTCAGTCTCTGTATGCTCTATGTTATATTCTGAGGCATCCTGTTGTCCACATCTACAGACTCAACTGTTAAATGTTCATCCTTAAACACTACACAGTGATTATAAGATCCAAAGGATTGGCCGATTAAAGATATCGGAGTCTCTCATGTTCAGAAGACGCGTACTCACCTGTGACTGCGATCGATTGTATGCAGAATGATGCGTTGGTGAATGAGATAGGCTTCCTGCGCTTGATGTCAATGAACCCTCAGAACTTGGAGAACCAGGAGCAATAGTCTACAAATACAAACACTGCTACAAATTTTCACAAACATTTCTTAAGTTTTAACTCTTTCGCAGTGATTGTAGTTGCCAACGACCGCATTACAAAAATGCACCTAACTAGCACATAATTAGCTACATTTATAGTTCTCAGCATATATGTTAGTGTTAGATAGAGGAAACACTGTACATTATGAAAAACTCCCTTACATGTGTTTCCAATGGTTTGGTAAAGTTAAAACGCAACTTTTGCTGACTTTTTAAAAAATAGTTAGGTCCGTCATGGTCATTCTGTAGCCAAACGTTTCTTTAATTCATCAGCCAAGTCCAAAGAAGAAATTATGAGCCCATGTTGTAAAGTAAAGGCTCTCAAACAAATATGTTTGACGTGGCAGAAAGTTCGGTATCTGAAAACAGCGATGAATGCTATGAGGGCTGATGTCATAATTGATTAAAAAAGACACATAAGCTCATTTTGGCAGCTTCTCTGTACAGAGTCTAATGCTTTTAATTCATCAGTCAAGTACAGAAATAAAATATAATGGTTAGGCAATGTCTGATGAGGTGAATGTTTGGGATAGAGATAGCAATAGCAATGAATCTTATTCGGGCCAATGCTATCAGTGAGTAGAAGAAACATAAGCTAATTTTTGGACAAAAGTCGCTCATTTATAGGCCCTTGATCCATTGTTATAAGTTTGCCATACAAGTAACTACATTTAAAAGTTTTTTATTATATTTTATTCTGTTCATGGAATCTTTTTATCGATTTCTAATTTTATAATTTTTATTTATTAAAAATATTTAATTAAACGTATTTATGAAATTTGAGGACCACACACATTGTTGGTCAACTTTATCAAGACAAAATATTGTTGAGGAATAAATATGAACAAAATTACATATAAGACATGTCTGTATTAAAGTTTTAAGTGTTTGTATTCATATGAACGAATAAAAATGGTCAGATTCATTAAAAATAGCGTAGCCGTAGCTGCAAAAGAGTTAAAGGACTCGCAGTTATCTGTTGTATAATTCTCAAGATCCCACATCCGGTCTCGAGATCCCACATCCGGTTTCGAGATCCCACATCCGGTCTCTAGATCCCACATCCGGTTTCGAGATCCCACATCCGGTCTCTAGATCCTACATCCGGTCTCGAGATCCCACATCCGGTCTCGAGATCCCACATCCGGTCTCTAGATCCTACATCCGGTCTCGAGATCCCACATCCGGTCTCGAGATCCCACATCCGGTCTCGAGATCCCACATCCAGTCTCGAGATCCTACATTCGGTCTCGAGATCCCACATCTGGTCTCGAGATCCCACATCCGGTCTCGAGATCCCACATCCGGTCTCGAGAGCCCACATCCGGTCTCGAGATCCTACATCCGGTCTCTAGATCTCACATCCGGTCTGACGTGTGTATGTATAAAAGCCCTTAATGTAGAACCTTTCAATTGCTTCTCCAACACACACGATGATCTAAAACCCAGCTAAACATGAGCATTTCGAGGCAGTAGAACTCATGATGCTCTACTTCCCTCATTGATCCACAAAAACTACAGCTATGAGAAACTAAAGAAATTGCTAATCAAATGCTGACCGGCAGTGAAGATTGTGATTTGGTTCCGATGAGGTCGGAGACAACCTGTTCGCTGGAGGATGACAGTGACTCCGGGTCATCAGCAACCATGCACAGGCTGTGTACAATCTCCTGCAAGTGGGTCACCTCTGTCAACATTGCCATCTCCTCATCCTAGAACAAAACCACATACAAAGAAACCTTTTGCACAAAACAGACTGACAATTTGTTGACAGGCCTGATACCTAGGACTTTCCATCACTTATCCTCAGCTCACAAAGTAAGGTACCTCCTGTAATTACCTAAAAAAAAATAATTTGAGTTACAAGAATTAAAAATTAGTTCCCACAACTGAAAAAGCATGTATCAAGTATGATAGCAGTTAGGAGTTGTCAATTTATTGCATTGCTCAAACAGTGAAACTCTATACAAACTTTGTTCTTGAGTTATCAGGACCTGTTGCAAATATGGCAAAAGCTGGAAACCCTATCGTCTACAAGGCTCAGTTTCAAAAGGTGCTGCACCTTGGCTAAACAGACAAAAGGTCAGGCCATATATAACTGTGACTCATGTTTCCGGTGTCTCTTATACCATAACTGGCTTGAGGCAGCTGATGAAGAGACAGAGTCGACTTCGCTCCTCGATAAGTGATGCCTTCACTGAAGTCTTTTCAAATTCTCTCAGCAACAGCAGTTTGTCGTTCACATCTTGAAATGCACGATCCAACTGTTCAGATGTTTCTATCTTACCTGACAAAATACCAAAGCAGTCAGTTGAGCACAGATAAAGGCAAATGTAACTGTAATTGTAACCATGGATTTATATAGTGCCTCTTCAAGAGAACGAATGAATGAATAATACGAGACTTAGGTGCCATACTTCAATACTTGAATCGGAGGCAAGTCGCTAAGGGGGTGGGGGTGTCTCAGAAACTCTTTAGAGGCGCTCCCAACCTGACAACTCAAAGTATGACCAAATAAAATGGGTTTCAAGAGCTTGCAGAACAGCGGGAAAGATAGACCAAAGAGCTCAAGTCGTAGGATGCCATCTTAAAAAGATGGACCAAGTACAGCTAAGCTTTTATGCTGCACTGAGAAATTTCAGAATGACTGGACAACAAGGTCACATTGTGACACAGAGTAATTTGATCTAAAATAACCAATGCCACATAAATTTAGCTACGGCATTCCATACACTGAGTCAGAAGTTCATGGCACCTGAAAGCACAAAATCAAACCAAAGCAATCAATCCCATTCATTTAAAATATCCCTTCCACTGAAAACTGCAATTTAGAATTAAGCAGAATGTTGTGACTCCCATGTCAAATGAAACCAGTATGAGAATGTTGTGCATTGTTTTGGAGACATTAACCCACTACAACCAGCAAATACACAGCTACATAGACAGGTACATGGTTGCAAATGACCATTTCAGTTTAGCCCTCACAATACTCTGGTATTTAATGTGGATCCCAAATCCTGTGATATAGCAAGGGTCTGGTGTGCATGTTTGGAAAAAATGTGTTAGCAAAATTTTCCATTTTCTTTATGAATAAATTTCTGTGAGTTGGCAACAACCTCATAACTTAGAGAGAATTCCATCCATAAATACCTTTCTTGAGTTTCTTCTGTTGTCGTACTGCTTCCAGGGAGGATCTCTTCAGGTCCTGGTGCACTCTCTTACTTTCTGTTCAAGAAATAAAGTACTGTGCTCCACAATTCATGTTTCATATATACAAGTACATCAAGTTCTGCAACACATCATGTTGGTTGCATCAACTATGCTAAATACACATTCTCCTATATTTGCTTCTGTTATTATGTACCATATTTATCCACTCATGAGGAGATATAATGCATTATACAGTAAATATATAAAATTATTGTATGTCCATATACCTAAATCAGAAAACAAACTATTCATTGTTTATGTACTTGTGCAAAGTTCAATATCACCTCTAATCAGATAACAGACTCCATAACTTTACAGCCAAAACTCTTCCTTCTACTAACTACATAAACATTTAACAACATGCAAATCTACAGGAAATGAGAAATATTCTTATATTAATTAATGCTCAAGGCTAGATTTATTAAATGCAATGCAATCATCATATCATCATTATGCAGTGCTATGGTCTCATTAAGTACTCCAGATGGTGTTTTATAAAAATTCAGCCAGTGTCTGACTGCCCTACACTAGTGGTGAAAGTCCTCCTTAAACAGAACTGTTACGGTATTCTTTTAAAGAGTGAATGTGAATGAATGGACAAAGCATTGTTAAACAGACATCCAAACTGTAATGCACTGGCACTAATAACTGTCCTGCTGCTGGAAGTACTAGTACCATCCAATATGTCACAACATCTTGTGGCTGACATGGTTGCTGACGTGGGCCTTACCCTGCCTTACAGAACAGAGCACAAATGAATTTTTGCCATTGTTGCCAGTAACACTGATTTACTCTTTCATCATGACAAAGGCTGATTTGGCTAATGTCTACCCACAGAATATTAGAGCACGAACACTCAGTCAGAGAGACAGACAGAGAGACAGACAGACAGACAAACAGACAGACAGACAGAGAGTGCTCTGCGCATGACTTATCCATCGCTGCACTCACACGGTCAACTCCCTTCCGACTCATCCACATTAATCTAATATAGCCTAATATACCACCCATGCAAGATATCTAAATAGTTTCCTTATATGCAAATTTGCCCGTTGTATGACGCTACGTCACAAACGGCTTCTGTTCTATTGTGAAACCGTTTGTGACGTCAGTACTGCCGTCTTGACGACGGCGCTCTTGACGATGGCAATCAACGACCAACGATATACAGTGCCGTCATAATTATGACGGGCAAATACACTAGTATCTAAATAGAAGTCCAAGCAAGGCCAAGCTCAAGCATGAGATCTCTGTCAAACTGTGATGGAGTTCAAAGTCACTTGGACAACAAGCCATCAGCAGCCACGGGTCAAAAGGAAGGTCAATCAGGGTAGGTGGTTCTGCTATTAATGTGGGCATTTGAAGCAAAGCAGCTGGTTGATAAGGACAGACAAATTCTGAAAGTCTATGATCAATCTACTACTAATCTAAACACCTCTGCTCAAGAAACTAATGCTCAAGTATGTAATGCACAGGTATGTAATGCACAGGTATGTAATGCACAGGTATGTGCCAGTCGTGTACAGGTGCCTAAAGTAAAGGTATCTAATGCACAAACTCAGTGTACGAAATACACGTGGGATCAATCAATCGCACACGTGTATTTCGTACACTCTTTAATAGGGGCCTACGCTTCTCGATAATACACTCTTCATCATTCAATCAGTTAATATATAGCTACATATGTAAAAGCTGGTTAGGCTAAGTTTCATGGTTAATTAATTACATCAATCATTATAGCTGCGGTCACTCTACACAATGCACTGCTCTGTTCTAATGTACAGAGAGTATTTGCTTTCACATACTAAACTCTCTCAGTCAAACAACTACGTACTGTTCTCAAAGGCATTGTTTGTTCTCAAGTGTTGATATTTGATGCACACTTATAAAACAATCATTACTTCCACAACAAGTTTGGTAAAACTTGATGCCTGTTACATCATCAGGAACAGAGATTTTGATAACGAATAAAAATCAAGACTAATGTTTAATAAGATTACCCTTGGCATGATCTCTGTCGAGAGCAACCACAGATCTCTTCCATTCTTCCATCCTTTCCTGAAGCGGAATTATCATTGCATCCGTGAGAGCACTATGGAAAAACAGAGCAATTCACCTTGTACCGATCATTATTCCTTTCTTACTATCTGAACATATAAGCATTGATTGTAAAGAAAAGCATCAATTTACAGGCTTCACAGACCTACTCAACACTATCTTAAATTATGTTAATGTACATTAAGTACAGAAAGTTCATCAGAAAGCTAACAGTGCCCAGATAACTAGAAAAGTTGCCACTCATTGGCCCCCTCACACACCCTAACCAACAGATACCCCCATCCAGAGTTGACATTTGGATGTCTGGCTGGAGTACACACATGACAACAACAACTGGACAACGTACCCACATGGTTGCACTGTGCAATCAATAATTAACAGTCAGTTTAGCAAGAAACATACTGACCTTGGGATAGGCAGGTGATTGACTAACAAGTAATTATTATTATTATTATTACGAACATTTTTAAAGCGCACAAAGTCATACAGAAATGGAAACCTGAGGTGTGGTTATTCAGTAGCCAGGTAAAGAGCAGTGAGCAGTTAGATATCCAGATGTTTGACAGCCAATGAGAAATAGTGAGTTTTGAGTCGTTTCTTGAAAGTAGATAAAGAGTTTGAGCAAAGGATAAACATTAGTAGTCGATTCCATACCTTGGGGCACCAACACTGATTGCACGACAGCCTATGACAGTGCTAAATCTAGGCTCAACCAAAAGACCCATACCTGAAGAACACAAACTGTGGCACAGGATGTACGGAGATACTACTGGTTGAAGGTGGGTAGAGGGCCGAGAACAGATCTCTGTGGGACACCAGCACTGCAGAGAGATGGATCATTTTAAGCAGTACTAATACCCACTCGCTGAGACCAATTGCAAAGGAAAGAAGCTAGCCAGTTTAAGTCAATACCAGAGACACCAAAGCCTTTACTGAGTCTAGAAAGTACTAGCTGGTGGTTGACAGTGTCAAAAGCAGTAGCACTAAGGTCAAGGCATACTGAGAGACATGCATATCCAGTACCAGTAGATAAGAAGATGTTGTCCAGCATAAAATCGAAAGCAGCTTCAGTGGAGTCGCCTTCACAGGAAGCTGATTGGTTAGGACTACAGTTACGAGATGAAGCAATGTGTTTTTCAATTTGCATAACGAAAAGTTTTTAAAGAATCTTTGAAACGTTGTTCAGGTTGGAGGTGGATCAAAAATTTGACAAACTCTTGATGTCCAGGTCAGGTTTCTTAAGTAAAGCAGATTTAAAATATGGTGGAAAGCAGCCTTCAGCAAAAGACAAGTTGGCCAATGGTGCAATAAGGTGGAAGAAAACATCGGAACAGGAGACAATAACTGATGTAGGTATGAAGTCCATCAGAGATGGTTTAGGGACAGTAGGATTAAGAAGAGACAAGATAATTCAACCATCAGTCCCTACATTTAAACATGAACCTACTTCTGAGCGACCTCTTACTTGTTAAGTCCTTTGAGTTTATTTTCTATGCTTCTGTGTCGAAGACAGAGTCGTGTCAGAGCTGAACCAATCTCACGTGTTGAGCCTATAACAAAAATTAACAATAGCAAACTCAGGTACAAAATGAGTATCTTAATACTTTCAACACTTGGGAGGATAAGGCTGTGAGGGAGAACAGTGGCCACCTGATCTTGATTGACGAGGCTATGAAATATGATGCATTTACGCTGCTAACAATTTATACCCATGGCTATTTCTCAGGTTAGCTTAAAGGACTGCTCATTTCTTCTTGCAAGAACCATATATGTGTATTAGACTTTTTGACATAAAACTTAAATAAAAATCCATTTTCCAGATACCAGCACAACCGATTTATCATGAAGTCAGGCTGAATAACCTCTCAGATTAAGACAACATGGAAGCCTTTAGATTTTCTCTTTCACCCCCAATAAACAGCAATAAATTTTAATACTGTAATAGAAAACTTTCAATTAAAAAAATTTGATATAAGCACACAGTCTCAGAGACACACCAACACTTCAAGGCACAGACATATATGTACACAGATCGCTATCAAATGACAGGATGAATGGAAATCATGGCAATCGATCAAGACCAACAAATCTTTTAATTATCAAAGGATAAATCCAAATATAAAATGACTTCAAGTGAATGCGAGCACTCGAGCACTGATCAGTTGCAAAGGATCAATACGTGTAATGCATTGCAATGTAAGGCGATCACTGATCAGCTGCTAAATTACACTACAGAACTATTCACAACAACTTCACTTGCTCCAGCTCCTTAGAGTCTATGTTTCACAGGAACTTACAGCAATTGGCATTTTCCAGTAATTTAGATTTAACTTCAGTAAATTTTGCATAGGACAACTGCACCCTTATTCAATTCATGCAAAACTGACAACCATTGTGAAGTTAATAAACTCTACCAAAAAACCCAACTGGATGTTAGATTGCCCAGGTAACTGGAAAAGCTTTTGCCAGTACAAATTCACACACATAAATGCTTATTCTGAAGCCCTTAGTTCATTTGCTGCATTCAGAGTTTCTGACCAATAGCTAGCTGCTTAGGACAATCCAAATGAACCATGTCAACATTCATGTACTACATAAACAACAAACGCTTCTGTCAAAAAGCAAAATGGCCAACAGTCACTGCAGACTCATTGACCAGAACATCATCAGTTTGATAACCTTATCAGTCTTGAAAGTCTGTTCGTCACATTACTAAGAATACCACACCAAAGCAGTTTCACACTATTGGTATTTTGTTGTGGGTGGTATAAGCTGAGTGATCTGCCAGTAACTATATTCACAATGCTTAACAGGGACCATATATATATATATATATATATATATATATATATATATATATATATATATATATATATATATATATATATATATATATATATACTGCCTTGAGTGCGCACTAGGTTCTGATGCTGACACCTGATGTGATATTACTTCGATGTTTAGTTAACTAGTTAAGTCCATAATTGTCTACTAATTACAATGTTAAGCCAATTGCCACTATTTTTCTTGTACAAGGGTAACCCTGATAGCAGGACCCAGGTCCCTTAAGGGTTTCTCTCCCTTTACTCCCATTGAATACTAATTGATATTAATTGATCTGTTTTTTGCTAAAATGTTACACTGAATGACATCATTTCTGTTACTGTATATTATGCGAAGTAATAAAATTTATGGTTATGGTTATATAGAGAAAGCCTCTGAATAGTTCGCACTGTGAGAGGCGCTTTCTAAATTCCCAGATACCATACCATACCATACATGTTCAGATGCATACAAACACATACATACATACAGTACATACACAAACACAAATTACATACACTTAAAGGCCACTAATTGTGTTCTCTAATTGTGTTTTAGTAATTATACTGCTACTCAGTCAGACTGAGTATCACATGTATATCAAGGGGCAAAGTAGACAGAAAGACAGACAAGCTGTTCATTTGTCTATATTTCTGTCTATCTTGCCCCTTGATAAACTTAACCTATTAAACAGACAGACGGAAAGACAGACAGACATACAGTTTACCTCGTGTTCCAGTCGCCATGTCGGCCACTCTCTGAAATGCCTCAAGGAAGGACGTCATGCAAACAGCAACAGTTCTGTTCAAAACAATGCATCAACAGAAGTTTTATTATCATTGTCATCATCATAGAAGAAAGATCAGCAAGATCAGAGGTGGAGTAGGGAGAGAAGGAGGAGTAGGAGGAGGAGCACAAGAAGATCAAAGCCTAATCATAATCATCATGATAATCCTATTGAATCATATCCATTATCATTGTAGCAATCAAATCATTATCCAGTTTTTTCAAGAATCCCAATCAGAATAATAAGAGATCATAATCACCACCATAATTTGATGATGATTCTTGAAGAGTATACAGCACAATGATGATCATTAAGATGATGCATTTATCATCATCAACCTAATCATTACTGACAGATCTATATTATGAATCAGAATCACTGCCATTATTTGTAAATTATCACAAACTACTCATCATCAGTGTAGTCACCTTTCATTTTTTGTATCTTTATTTTTAAGCCACAAACACCAAGAGATCAAATTACAGAAATTAAAAAAGAGAAAACATCAAGCAGCAGTAGATACACGCAGCTTTTGTCTATATAAAGACTACAACAACAACAATGAAAAAGAGAACTACAAGTGCAGGACTTACTTCAGGGCTGAATGTAGTCTACCAGATTTGAGGATGAAGTCTTCCCAAGCTGGAAAACTATTCTGTAAGATAACGAAGACAACAACTGAATTACATATCATAAAAGTTACTGTGATTCTAAGAGAAACATTTACAAATGTGTAAAATGTACGTTAGCAAGATGAAAGTATGGTAGTTTGCTACTTGCTTTGAGGCAAAAAATGAACAATCAATATTCAGTTTAATCCTGTGATGATAAAAACAGTCAACACAATCCTGTGAAAGTATTGGCCAGGATATAGGCTACACTACACTGTAGTAGGCAGAGAATAAAGATAGACCATGCCTCCAGTATATTTATAGTCATTGCATTGTTGTAGTAAACCGGAAAGGTAACAGACACAGAGTAATAAACATATGCATTCTGAGCATACTACATGGGTCAATCTGATCCACAGTGTCAGAGTAAATTTCTTTTAGTGACTTAGCACAGTGAGAAACCTTTCAAGTGTTAGCTAAATGGCAACAGCTCTGAAAATACCCCCACCTCTATCCTTGAGAATTTCGAACTTGGTAGTCAATTGTAAGCTCTTCAAGGAGCAGTAGATTAATTACGTCAAAGCACTTGGCTAAATCAGATGCGAGAAGATAGATTTCGAAGTGGAATTTCCTTGTGTGACAGTGAGAGTGGGCTCAAACGCTTATAAAGTTTTGCTACTATGAACTTTGCATGGGAGAATGACAAAGAAGATGCAAGCAAAACAAGACAAGCGGCAAATGATGGCTATTATTGGAGTAAATGGATGCTTGAAAAATACTGACAGAGAACCCACAATCAGAATCTCTAATAAGGCCCTATAAAGAATCTCACAAAGCTTCTTCAAGCATTTGAGAAGCCATGCTTTGGTGAAATCAAAGAAATTTCTGAATGCTACATACTCCATCCCTGACAATGAGATAAGTTTTCCACTTATTTCTTGGTGATGTGTGGCCACCTGTCAAAACTGCGGTTACGGTGTCAACAATCCTTGTTCTGGGCATGTACAAGGGTGCTAGAAAAAAAGATAGAAAGGAATTCTTGGACCAGCATCGTCTGGCATTGTCAGTACTGCACCAATTGCATAAGTCAACATAGTGTGCATGTCCAGCTTTTGGCAACTGCTCATATATGAAGAAAGTCTCACAGTGTTCTTCGTCAATCAAGAGATTCAAGATGCGTGACCTCCAATGCGAGAAAACTGCAAGAATAGGAGGAATCATTGACAATGAGATAAGCTTTCCACTTCCAATGGACAGAAGGTGAGATTCCTATTAGGGTCCTATTAGAGATTCTAATTGCTGGTACTCTGTAAATACTTTCCAGCATTCATTTACTCCAATAATAACCTTCATCTGCTGCCAGTCATGTCTTGCTAGTTCTACGGAAGGAACTGAAAACTCTCAGAATGCTGACGGGTGCAGTCAGACATCATTGCATGCAAACGGAGTTTGATATAGAATTCTACATTCCAAATGTGGAAACTTTATCCTTGGCCTTGATGCATGCTGCCACCTCGATCTGCCACAATTTGTTGAAGAACATGTACAAAAAATATGGAAGCCAGCACAGCAATGCTTACCAAAGAAATAGAAAGAGCTTCGGAGATGTGTGAAAACAACACCCTTCCTCAGAATCTCATTAATGATCTATCACTTACCACCAAAGAAGGTGGCAAATATGGTCTTTTGCCTGTGACAACACTTTGCCAGACATGACCTTCCCTCTGAAGTGACATCAGACAACAGCCTCTGTTGCACATTTCAAATGATTCTTTGACCAATATGACTTTCAGCACATTAGGACCTCTTTAACTGCCCACAATCATAAGGAAGAGTTGAGAACACAATAAAGATGCAGAAGCAACTAATTACCAAAGTAAAAGAACTGAAATAAGATCCCTTATCGATACTGGAATGGAGAAGTGTGTCATCTGAGCAATTAGCTCCAACTCCTGCCAGAGAGGCTACTTGATTCCATGACTTCAAACACCACAATGATTACTGTATCAGCCATGTAACAGTAAAATACAATTAGACTGCGCATTTACAGGTTTACAGCCATGACCTCTCCTTCACCTCCTCCATCACCCTTCAGCAAATCAAAAGGTAACACCAGTCATCATGCATTTCTTAAAGTTAGAACTCCCTTCAGAGACTTAACTGAGTTGGAAGAAATAGACAATACAATTAGGACATTAATTGTTTGGATTCAGATATCCCTACAGCCTACAATTTATTAAAAAGAACAGAGATGTGATGGTATTGGCCAGGACATAGGCCACCCCTCAGTAGCTGACTGACCCTAAAGATAGGCCACATCCTGAGTTTACATATAGTCGTTGCATTGCTGTAGTAAACACTAAACATGTGTGGCAGTATATATGGAGATGCAAATACATGCATTCTAAACAGACTACTCTGATACAATTCCTATGCATCGATGTGTGACACCTTTAGATTCAGATGTTCATTAGACTGGATTTCTATTAATGCATGCTTTAGCAGATCATGGATTAAAATCTATATTTAAATTTGCTTGTTATTTATGCTAAATATATAACTCTTTGCCTCATGTATTAAGCAACACAGATCTGTCCTGGTTTACCAGCAAATACATAATTTATGCAAGAATGTAAATACGTATGAACCCATGTAATTGTAATCAGATTTATATAGCATCTCTTCAAGAGAGACTCATCAGAGGTGCAAATAAGCACATATGTATAATGTATATATGTAAATGAATGCACATATCTAAATATTTATATAGCACCCCTCAAAATCACTGGAACATGGCAGTATATAAAAGTGAACATTTTTTATGTGATCAATCCCCATATACTCCTGTTTAAAGGCAGCAACACAGAAAATCCTTTACTACCAGAATTTAGTGTCTAAACTTTTCTTAGCCATATCACCACCTGTTGGTACTTTAAAATTGTAAGCTCAGAGCTAGAGCTGGCATGTACAAGTGTTTGAGATTCACGCAGCTTTTGTCAAATGTGCTTACAAAAATTACTATGTGTAGAAACGTTTTTGAATGCTGGTAATAAAACAGTAACGCTAAGACCACGCAGTGTGTTTTCATTACCAATAAAGGCACACATACTCATCAATTAAACTTTTATGTCAGAGTCACATCGACAGAGTCCTATTGAACTCTAAACGAACTGGACACTAACCAAACACTAAGACAATGCCAAGAAATTCGCACAGTTTCTGATTGGCTCTATAGAGCCGCAGTAAAACGTTCAAGACATTAGCCATGTACATTTGTCATGTATATTTATGTATGTAAGTAGACAAAGTGGTCTTTATTTCGGTTTTGACAATGTCATTGACAAAATATAGAGATGACAGTACAGACCAAGTGATGGCAGTGGCCCTAGTCTTGCTGTTAGTACATCTCAATATACAAACCAGGGCTGCGATCAGTTTGCTCACTTACTTAATGTATCATGTTTATCACATCACATTAGGATCCAGATTGGAACAGATCAGATCATTACTGAAATTATTACGAAAGTTGTGGAGAAAGGCGAATCCAGAAAGACCAATCCAGAAAAACCAGTCTGGTTATTAGATGACATACGTAGGTGCTGTGCATAACGTATTTGACCATTGGAGATAACCATGAACCCTACGAATGAAACTGGTTGTCACACCGTGCCAGATAAGCAGAATCATACACCAAAATGCCAACCATTTATACTCCACAACTAGAATGAAGCAGTAGGGGCATTAAGATGCTAGTAAAAATATGGTCTAGCTACCCGAGCTCATTCTGAGTGAGTATCCATCACTCCGTCATAGGAAAAAACTTTAATGGAAACTATTAAATAATTACATGCTATCGAGCGCTGCGTATACTATAAGGTTGGTTGAGCACTCGCTAATTGGTTATCGACACTAGAGGTGTCAAGATTTTAGTAAAATTCAGCCCTCATACCTGAATTCATTCTGGACTGTAATCAACAATCCATCGCTCCATTATTCAATCAAATTAATACTTCAATGTTGCACCTTGGATTCACAAATTTTGGGTTGCAACATTAATAGGCCTAAGTTCATTTAATATCAGAGGCAAAATCACCTACATAAATCTTAGATGCATTTCTGTATGATAAAATATGGTTGAGGCAGGAGTGTTTCAAGCAGGTGTACACCAGACATGATGAAGCCACCAGACCTACATTCAGTTGTATCACTAAGACGCATTACTGTAATAATATTGTGACCCTCCCATCTGCTGCAGCTAGTCTAGCCAGATATTGGTGATTTATGTTGACTTGACCTAGAACTCAGATGCTGTATGGCTGGAGATGAGAAGAGCTGCATGCTAGTAATCTACTGGCTCTTCACACTTAAAAGCAATGCCTAGAAAGAGCCCCATATCCGGGATTGTTTTAAGACCTGGGCACAATCGTTACAGCCAGTAACTGGGCCTCCAAGAGCCCAATGACAGCTCTTTTAAAGCCCTTTAGAAGAAAGCTAATCACAGAAAACTGTTCAGCATTTAGAAGTAACATGAAACCCAACAAATCCTGTTGAACGTCTCTCTTGACTGCATAACATGGGTTGGAAATTGGAACACATTATCATAATTTATGCACAACCCATTTGTAATCCCAGGTCACTGAGGGCTTATGTGAACAATCTTGAAGCAGACTGCAAACATTAATCTGGTACTCTAGAGAACTGACAACTCCCCGAACAACCATCGATCATTTAAAAGAGCTTGCATAAAGCCTCAAAAGATCTGCACTTAATACTTTACAAGTGTGATGAATGAATGGACCCAAAGTTTGCCACTGAGAGCCAAGAATCTGTTAAAAATTCATCCTAAAAGAAGCAACTTTGACATTAGGTTATACATGCATATATATAAAGCACACACATGACCACAATGCAGTATACATTGCATGCCTACAGTCTTTAAAGCAGATCTAATAAGACACTATATACAGACATTCAGTTAATGTAATGTAATATGATTCCTAATTTACATAGCAATACTATAGCAGTTGCATACTGGATTGTCAACCCAGAAGTTGGGGGTGAAAAGCCCTGTTAGGACAGAAAGGTGTTTGAAATTTCTGTTCCATTGTGCATTTGTGCTGTCATAAACAACGCTATAAAAGGAGTACATTTTCTGTACACTGTTGGTGAAAAGATCAAAATAGGCAAAGTATAGGATTGACCACCTATCCTCCTGTGCTAAAGCTAACAAAAATAGTCACTAAAACTTCACAACCACAGTTGCTTCTCAAACTTAGTTTAACGGACTGCTCAGCTCTCTTCTAAACTTAGGTGTTCAGTTTTAAATGTATCCGATGCTTTAACATAAGGCATGCTGTATTTAAGGCAGGCAGAGACTTTTAAAATCAAGGAATAAACACTGGGGTTAATTGTATCCTAATCAGATATACATATTGAATTTTTAATCTCACCACATACCATTGAAACTGGTTTCTAAGCAGGGGCGCCCGCAGGCTTAAAAAAATTGGATGCACGCCTCTCTCGTAAACAAATAAAATGGCCGCTTGCCCGCTTTGCTACCATAGATATATAAGTAGGAAAATTGAAATAGCTGCCATAGACAGTAGTGACAAGCTTTAAAAAAAATTCAGTTTGATAATATCTAATGTTTTAACATGCCGTATTGCCATTTAACAAAAATATCGATGCGATGCCTATTCCTTGAGTGGATTTGATTTGGTGGGTGGATGCATGTGCGTCCAGTGCGTCACGCTGCAGGCACCCCTGTTTCTAAGGTCAAGAAACTTACATTTTTAGGTATTCTCATAGCATAAAGGCAATCAGATAAAACTAGTGAATGAATGACACATTAATGCACAATAATGAAGGCTGTTTTAACTCTAATGAGCAGAGAAGCAGATCTAAATGGGCAGAAAGGATCATCCCTTGCATTGAAGACAAGAGGAATTAGTGAAGCACAAGACTTTCACCAGTGAGTTTTGTTTTAATGCACAAAGGTGCGCATTGGTCAATGCCAAACCACATAACTTGTTAGGAAGCTAGCTTATTTAATAGATTTCCGCTCTGTTGAGCTCAGACCAGACAAGGTGCTCTGCCTGCAGAAATCACAAGCACAGAAATGTCAACAAATGGATACTACCACAATCACCAAGATATACGTACTTTCATGTCGTTAACGACCTGCTGAAACAGGTCTTCCAATAAACTGCAGTCTTTTTCCACATTAGAATCCATGACGGCAGCTATCTCTGATTTCTTATGCGGAAAACTAATAATTCCCCAAAACAAGAGTGCTGTCCTTGGACAACACTTTAAATAAACGTCTTTTTCAAACGAAAACTGCTCTGATTTTCATAAATGAAGTATTCCAGTGACAAGTCTTTCCTAATTGACCTTGATATTAAAGCGCTATATGATGTGTTCTTATCGTGTGGATATTGCCCATCTGGATCAATATAGAAAATCCTGTTCTGACGAAAACGAAAACTAAAGAAGAACAGGCGTGCAACCCCCGCGACGCATGTCCAAACAAAGGTATCATAGATTAATACAGAACCTATACTAAATCCTTTAATATCGCATTTTCAATAGTATTACCACACTTAAATCTCAACTCGGATCACTAGATATACATAAAGCCGTGCTAAGTAGGTCACGTGAAAAAAGCAAAACAGCTGATTGGCCTGAAATTTGGAACATCGACACAAATATATCCAATCGCAGATCATAAAGATAATTATTTTGCGCTATAATTTTATCGCTTATCATAGACTAAAATGTGAAAAGCAAATACATGTAAAATTCTCGATAGCGACTTTATGGAGACAATTAAGAAGACCTCTCTCTAGTCTAGAGGTGTCCCTCAACGCTAAGTCCTGGGTCTACTTCTTTTTATTCTGTAGGCCTATACTTTTTGTATTGTATTGTATCTAGAAATTTATAAAGCGCCTCTCGCAGAATAACTATTCAGTAACGTACTATACCACTAATTAAGCCATCTCATAGAGTCCACATCTGTTGACCAACTATACTTCCATAGGCTATAGGCCTACCTATATGCGAATGACACCCATGTCGACATACCCTAGCTAGCTTCTCGCCAATTAAGCTCTTTTCCACCTCCATCGCACCACAGTATAAATAATTACACAGTAAGACGACTCGTCGACTCCCGGCCGATGCTGCAGTCAGAATGTGTGACCGACCGCCATTTTGAATCTGAGCCGCTAACACTCCAATACACCGGAACCCATCACATCAAATATTATTAAACGTTACAACCACATTAATTTGAGGACTACACGCCGATACATCGGAATCCACCACATAAAATATTTTTTAAACGTTACAACAACATCGAGGACTTCATTAGAATTAGCAATATTATTTTTAACCTTAATTTCAGCTTAAATCTATAATTCAAGAGCTCGGATTCAAAATGGCGTCACCCCAAAAACTAGTCAACAGTTAGCAATGCGAGTCGACGTACTGTGTAATTATTTATACTGTGATCGCACAATTATTACTCAATGTGGTCAACCTAATCTCTCAATGGATCCAACCTCCTCTGCCTCGTGGAGTCAATGACTTGCTCAAGGTCCTTATACAGCATGTTTCGGCGGTTGAGGCTCGAACCGGCAGATCTCCGCGTTACAGTACAGGCCACGCGCTTTTACCAATCGGCCACCGCGCTACCACCTCGATGCCTTGAACATTATTAAACTGCCGCTATATAAAAATTCTTAGATTAGATTATGTTAGTTATTTAATTACATGGATAATACAAGTGAAATGACGTCATTTGGTTTCTCTTAGTAACGGGTGTCGCTTTAATTCATTCGATTACATTTTCACGTTGTTTCGCTAAGCTGTCTTCGTTAATAGCTTCCCTTTCAAGACGATTTATTTTTTCTTAATTGAAGTTAATTCGTTGCGCACACTGTTGCTAAGCTGTTATAAAGATCAATTTTGCCTTATAAAACGACTTTGACCGTAGTGAGCAAAGTTTTGTCTTGACGTCATGCCCTCGACTGCCAAATTTTTCCGAAGGACTGGACGGTTGCGATTTATGGTAAGTTGACAAAAAATCTGAATTGTTAGACGCTGAGCTATTAACTCTGGTCGAAACCGTTGCATATGGTAGATGTAACATTTCACGGTAATCCTGGGTTTTAGCGCCCGAAATTATTTCCATTGCATGATGAAAACGTTTCACAGTTAAACTCAAACAAGAAGTTGGAAGATTGATGAAAATATCAATAAAACTAGAAGCCGGATCATCGATTAAAATATTACATAGTAAAAGTCAAACTAGAAGTTGGAATTGCGATGAAAATATATTGTTTTAGTGCCGATATTATTCCCGTGTATGACCGATGAAAACATTTGATAGTAAAACTCGGACTAGAAGTTGGAAGATTGATGAAAATATTGACGAAACTAGAAGCTGGATAATCGATTAAAATATAACTGAAACTAGAAGTTGGATGAACGATGATTATTTATTGTATTATTGTATATTGTATTAGAACGTTTCAATGAAAATAATTTCAGACGCGAAAACCCAGGATTACCCATTTCACTTTAACAGCAATTGATTGTAAAGTGAAAAGTAATATTACGTAATGGATTTATGGTACGCCGTCGGAAAAGATGCTGAAACTGGCCATAAATGCGACTTTAATCGAAAACGTAAATTGATTGATTTTTATGTTCTAGCTTTTAAAGCGAATTAAATGAGCGAAAGATTTGGACCAAAATCATTTTTGTCAGGCGAAAACTGTTCAGCTATTTCAAAAGCCAATGGAGTGGGCTTAGCTAGGTTAAGAATTTTTCTTATTTTAACACAATGATCGATTTATGATCGAATGACGATAGATCGATCGAAAAATTAGCATTCAGTTGTAGAAGCTCTTCAGTCTGTCTCCAGAAAGCTGCAGTTCTTGGCACAAGCTCCAAAGGCGCTTGTTAGATAAATGTATTATGGGAGTCACTGTGGTAATTTTAGGCTTTGTTTCCTTATGTGCTGCAAGCCCTGCTCTCCCATAATACCCCTCTCGGACGATTGCCGGGAATGTGCCGTAGCCAATTTTTGTGCTTCTGAATCGTTGCATCGATTTCCCGTCGACTGTTTACAAACTATGGCACTTAAATCTCTGCTATTATTATTATTAAATATTATTATTATTATTATTTTGCCCTGAGGTACTTCGTTCCCTCAGGGTCTTAGAGATTAAATTAATTATTTTTTCCAGAACAGTTAACTCCCATAATGCCTTTCTCTGTCGATAGCTTAGCCAATCACAGTGATCTCTATTAATAGTTGCCAATCACATCAATAATATTGTGCAATGCGGACGAGAACGAAACTCCCATAATGCCTTTCTCTGTCGATAGCTTAGCCAATCACAGTGATCTCTATTAATAGTTACCAATCACATCGCAGTGACATCACATCAATAAATTAAATGAGCGAAAGATTTGGACCAAAATCATTTTTGTCACATCATTGTACGTTCGTTCTTCTATTCTCTCAGGTAACGTCTCTTCCTCTTTTAAGTTTCTTAAAACTTGCTTTTTCTCTCGGGGTCTCTCGCACTGGGAGCGCTTCTGAATGGCCCTCCTGCTAGAAGCGCTTTATAAATATCCAAATACAATACAATACAATACATCACAGTGTAGAGTACAGCCTCCAATAATAATTATTATTATTGGAGGCTGTACTCGACACTGCGATGTGATTGGTAACTATTAATAGAGATCACTGTGATTGGCTAAGCTATCGACAGAGAAAGGCATTATGGGAGTTTCGTTCTCGTCCGCATTGCACAAGCTTTGTCTTCTGGGAATCTTGCAGTAGACGATTATTAAACAGAAAAGATAAGAATTTATGTGCTGCGTTGTATAAAATCATGTTTATAAATATGCTGCATTCTGATTGCTTACATATATTAAGTTTTCCAATTATCCCAGAATGCTCATGTTCGTATGGTGGAGAAGAAGAGATGTATACAACTACTACCAAAACAGTGGCAGTTCGAGGATTGTGCAAAAACAAAGCCATTAACGTTTAACCACGAAGAAAACCAGAAAACAAAGAATGCAAATCTGACGTTATGCACAGAGAAAACACGAATGACAATGCTAATTACAAGGTATTAACAAGCAAATGGTTATCTTTTTTCGACATTTATGCAAAGGTGCTTAAAGTGAGCTTGGTTGCAGACTGTTTTTTAAATACTGTGCATTGCATGAAAAATTAAAAGTTAAAGTTATAATTGACTGCCGCTTGATGTGCACAGTTTATTCTGTTAAATCAGAAGAGCCGATTGCTTGATGAGAGAGGAAGATCTCCGAGAAATAGCAGTTCCCTCAGCCTCTGCATTCATCAGCTTTTGCCACCTCTTCTTTAGGACAAGCGCACGCACTCGTTTCGCAGCAGAGGACATCCTTTCATGCTACCAACTGATAAATCTAAACTGTTCAAAAGTAGTTTTGTTAATGGATGTATCTTTGTGACTATAATCTGTTATATAGTTTATTTCAAGTATATATTATATACTCGTTGTATACAATGTAATGCATATAATATGCACTTGTCAGATGCAAATAGGCTACCTGCTTACTTGCTTTCTTATTACTGTTTGTGCGTGTGATGTGCCAGATATGTTTATATAATGTTTTACATGCAGCACAACTGTTGTTTTAGGTTGAGAAACAGCTTGTTTTTGTGTGCCTGCATGTGGGCAAACGAAGATTTTGATATTGAAGCATTGGATCACGGCTTTGGGTACCAAGGTAGGATTTGTAGTCATCTCCACTAATTTGATAGTAATAGAAATGTTAATAGTCAAGAAAATTATTTATTTAGTTTTGATTATTATATAAAAATGTGAAATTCTTGATCTTTACAATCAACAACGGGAAATATAATTATATAATATGATCAGTTTGATGATTTTAAATTACACTACCGCATGTTGTTTGCCTTATTTTATAAGATCTGCCATGCAGTTTGCTGTGCGTATTTGTAAGTAAATTGGCCATATTTATTTTACAGTAAAATGCTGATGGAATAAGATAATGGTATGACTTGCTAGTTTATTAGCAATAAATTAAAAAGCTGGGTTTTTTCTGTTAAAGCTGTTTACAGAAATTGCCGATCCATCATGTCTGTCACTGAGGAAGGCCCTCAGGAACTTATAGCATTTGGTAATTGTCCTTTTAACTATTTTATAATTTAAATGTATTTGTTAGTGTAATTATGACAATTGATATAGCATCGTCAGTAGCAAGCTACTTCTAGGATGCTTTACTCTGTTCACATGAGGCATTATCAGGCACAGGGTAAAGTACCATAGAAGTAGCTTGCTACTGCTGATGCCATGTAAACTAGCATTCAGCAAATTAAATTATTCCATTCTTGAAAGCCTGTGAAGAATAATACAGACTTCAGGTGCTTGCAAAACTGTGGAAGGGACAACTGAGGAGCTCAAGCCGCAGCTCTCGAGAAAGGCAATTCCAGCTGGTGGGTCCAACGTAGGCAAAGCTTCTGGACTGAGCTGTAACAGTATGCATACGAGGAACTATCAGGAGTCTATGGGCAGCCGACTGAAGGGTGCCATGACCCTGGAGACCAAACTTCAGAAGTGCCTAAGTCAACTAAAGCACCGAAAGTAATTGAGTTTAAGTTTATTAAATTTGAATTTAATACATGACCAATCAAAACTTCACAGAGTGGAATGCAACAAACATTAGTAATGAAAAATAACAGATGAAGGAGAGCATACATGACTTAAAAACTTATTACTGATGCAACATACTTGTCATGAGAAGAAGATGACACAGCTTATCTAGTCATCCCGCTAATTGGATTTCAAACATCTGGATATCTAACTAAGCTCTTCTTCTGGAAACTGACTAACCATGCATCAGATTGTATTTCAATGCAACCTTGTGCATGTAAATAATATTTTTAATGACAATAATAATAATAATAGTAATATATAATAATACTAGTAATAATAATAGTAATTAGATAAAAGCTAGTATTAATATAACCATGTTAAATTGTTTACCAGGGATGGTTTGTCATTCAACTGATTGAAAGTTAATGTTGCTAATTTAGTAAATGCTAGATTTTATCTCTTTCAGTCACCCTGGAAGCCGTTCCAAAAGGTAAATAGATTATGATTCATACTAGATTTTAAAAATTACTTAATTGAGATATGTTGCATGTTAAACACATTGTCAGTTTGTTGACTGGCTGTTTATAATGGTTTTTATTTTCAGATATTGTCTTACGTCCGTTTCAAATCGGACATAAGACAATATTTGAATTATTATTGTTAGTTCAGCAAGCTGGTTTTAATAGAGAGGTCTGACCCTTTCTTTATAATTATAATGATATCACTGCTTCCATATCTATATATATAGTTTCCTTATATGTAAATTTGTCCGTCGTAGGACGTTACGTCACAAACGGCTTCTGTTCTATTGTGAAACCGTTTGTGACATCAGTACTGCCGTCTTGACAACCGCGGTCTTGACGACGACGGTCTTGACGACACATATAGGCCTATAATATAACGTCATAATATGACGGGTTAATACTCTAACACTATATACTGCCGTCATAATTATGACGGGAAAATACACTAGTTCAATAATAATTACGTAACAAAATGAAAACTGTGCATTAAAATCCAGTTTTTCCTTTCATTCACAAGAACTTTGTGTCTTTTATCTAGAGGAAATTAACGCTGTAAAAGCCAAAAGGTATTCTGTCGTGAAAATTATTTACCAAATTTTTTATTAAATTATTTTAAAAGTTCAATCATAATTGGGAGTGGTTGAAAGCAGCTGGGGATGTTTCCTGATTTTTGTGGCTTCAAAAACCTTCATAATTATTACTTAACACTTTGACTGCTGGCCCAATTTTTGGGCAGGCGTGGCTAATATTGTGGGGTTGTATACTACATGCAGCTGGCTGTGAGGGGCATATATCACAAAAATAATACGTTTCTTTATGGTTTTCATGCTTGCTACAAACAACATGCCTACTGCAAGAGCCTGCTTTGGTTGCAGTTGCTAGGATAACACCCAGATAACATCCAGTGAGTCTAAATGGGTCCAAAGCCTTGTGGTGCTTGACTTCAGGCTATTTTGGCTTCCTAGCGAATAACATACATTCTGAACCAAGTCTGGCGCCTAGTTCCTTTAAGCTGCTTGTAGAGAAGATGCATTTGCTATAGCCACTTCAGTCATCTTTAGGATCACCATTCTGTATCACTTTAATGACTTTCTAAGTGGTGTGTAATAACTAAGTTGGTCCATTCAGTCTAGACCACACATGCGGTCATTAGGGCCTATAGTCGTAATGGAGTCCGACTGTTTCACAAATTGGTCACATTGGTTCCTTTTCGTACATAATCAACAAAAACGTGTCATTCGTTCCGTTTTTATTCTTTAGACAGTGCCAAAAATAATCTTACATACATTCGGTAGGTGGTAGTACATATGAACTGAATATGATTGGCCAATACCTGAGGACGTGTATACACATCCGTCGTGCCTGAGCTAACCAAATTTGGGACGTGTTAACACGTCCAATGCAGTCAACGTGTTAAAGATGAAAGTGACAGCTTTGGTGCCAGAACTTATGTGTTGAGCAACAATGAAATTTTTGTTTAATGCAGGAACTGAACTACCGGTAGGTATTTGATTTCTTCAGGTACTTTTATAATTATTTATTTAAAATGAAAAATCCTTTGTGCCAGAAATTATTTTTGTTGGGAGCATTGAAAATTTATTCTTACTAGCAATGTTAAAAAGCTTTCAATTTTTTTTATTCAAAATCGTTCCTGTTGATGTTTGAAGGGATTTGTTTTCTTCAAGAATGTTTAAAAAATTGCTTATGTTATCTCGACTTCGGACTTACTTTTCAAATTAATTGACCTCCATAGTCTTCCTCTCTGTCTTTGCAAAAACTTTATTTATATCCAGATTTATAAAATAAAATGAAAATGCGATTAGGATCTCCTTTTAACCTCCAAACTTGGCATCCACTTCCCAAACGGATGGAGTGCCCATCCAAGTATCAAAGTGGTGACTAACTGGACTTGGAATTTGCTGTTTCTGCCAGCAATGTGTCGACAGTACCAAATTATTGTGTTACAATGTTATTAGTACTGATGCCTGTCCAATTCGTTTTTAGCGAATCCTGTATTAAGTTAAACAGCAAAGAAACAAACAAACCTGTGAGAGTATTGTCGCAGCATGGCTATTTGAATCCTCTAGGCAGCCATGTTCACAGTGATTTTGAGAGGTCTTAAAATATGCCCTATTACAGCCGAGTTGCATATATACATTAGGGTGGGGCAAAAAGTAATAAAAACTCGAGTTCAGTTCCCGGACAAACCTAAATCGAAGGTCCATGTTAAAGTTGATATTGCACCAAAAATGAATTTTTGATATGTATCACCGTTTTCTAGCAACTTTGTCTGAAACACCAGACCGAAAACGCAATATGTTGTAAAATGAGAGCTGGTCTCACATCAGCCGGTTTAATGGTTATGACTTTCAAATTAAGAACCCAAAGTTAAAGCTACAAACAACAATGAGTAATAAAATAAATGAAAAAGCATCTGACACAGTACTGCAGTGTAAATGTTTTAACTTAGTTCAGGAAATCAGCTTTAGTTTCTGTAGTTGGCAAGTCCAATCTTGATTTCTTCATTTGAATGATAACACCGTGGCGTGAGTCACGTCCGTGAACTCGGCCTCAGACTGCAGAAACTCTACTTAAACTGTCCTCTTATCTCCTCTCTGGTTGCTACACTGCGTTTGACAGATCCCAGATTTCGTTGACCATGAGATCCTCCTGCAACGTCTCGAGTTCTCAAGTGGTCTCAGGGGCTCATCTCTTCTTTGGTTCCGGTCCTATCTTACAGATCGCACACAAACGATAATCTGGGGTGTCTCCAGAACACACTGGGTTACTGTCAAGTTTGGTGTCCCCAGGGATCAGTACTTGGCCCACTCCTTTACCTGCTTTAATCAGCTGATATTACCTCCAGCTTTGTAACACATTTAACCACTGGCCGCCTTTATGCTGATGACGCCCAGCTCTACGTGCATGGGTCTCCGTATGCTCAGCTGTTTCTTACTGCTCGCATTGATGCTCTCTTTCATGATCTTCAAGCATGGCTGTCCTTAAACATACTTTAATCCCAGCAGAGACCCAATTGATTTAGTTTGGCACTCGTCAACAACTGGCCAAGGTTGACTACCCTCTTTTATCTCAAAGCTTTCCTTTTTATACATTCTCTGCATCTGACCGCAACCTGGGTATAATTCTTGATAGCTCCCTTTCTTTTTCTGACTATATCTCTAATCTCACCCGCTTGTGCTACTACCTTCTCCGACGTCTCAAGGCTATCCGAAGATCTGTCTCCTCTCCAGTCTTTACTCCCATTGTCTATGCCTTTATCTGCTCTCGCATTGATTACTGTAACTCCCTCTTTGTTGGCCTCCCCAAAGTCCATCTCTCCCCTCTACAATCTGTTCTTAAAGCAGCTGCCAGACAAATCACCCGTCTCCCACGATTCTCCCATATTTCCACATTCATGTTTGAACATCTTCACCGGATTCCTCTTACTGCCCGCATCCAACTAAAGGTACACAATGTCATGTGACTTATTTGTTAACCCAGTGAGAAAGGTGATGGTCCAGTCTCGTTCCAACTAAAGGTACTTATCCTTATTTGCCGATCTTACCTGGGTCTTGCTCCTAAATACCTCTGTGACCCACTACGTCTTCCTAATTCAGCTAGCTCCCTTCACCCTCTTCGCTCCTCTGATCGACTTGACTCATTTGTTCCCCCAGTGAGAACGGTGATAGCCCAGTCTCGTTCCTTTGTTACTATTGGCCCTTCATTGTGGAATCAGCTTCCTCATTCGGCCCGGGCTGCAGTACTATCCGGTGGTCCTGCCACAGCTTTTCGTTGTCTTTAAACTTGCCTTTATTCCCGAGAACCTTCGCACTGGGAGCGCCCTTGATTGGTGGGAACTTGGTAGAGGCACTTATAAGTTTTTAAATACAATACAATACAATACAATGCAATACAATATAGTAGTGTACTGTGTAGTGTGTAATTTGTGTATTAAAGTGATTGTGTAATATATTATAGTCGACATTAATGAGTTTCTATGACCCTATTGTAATAAGGTTAATGCATTTGTTATTTATTTCTAATGAACTATATGACGTCACACATTTTTCAAAGTTGCGACCCCTAGACATGATACAAAATATGAAAATTAATTATTTCATTAACCAGTAGATGAGGGAGCTTCTATTTATCGTTGTCTGGTTGAGGCAACCGGTATTTGCCCCACCCTAATATACATGGCTGCCCAAAACTGAGAGACCAAAATATATATTATCAATCAATCCTTTTATTGAAGCCATATCAAGTACATGGAAAATACAACATAAAGTTTGAACTTTGGCAACAAGAGGAGACCCAAAAGGGATCTTGATCCCGCTTAGCAGGGCCACCTACCTGGTAGTTAACATTTATCGTAATACAAGTAAATGGCAGCACAATCAATACTTTGAACGGTAACATCGATCAAGTTATATGATCAACAGGTAAAAGAAACAATAATAGAACTCTTTTGTGGTCATTTCTTTTAAAAGAAATGACTGGGCCTCAAATTTTTGTGAGAAATTCTGGCAGCATTATTTACTGAAAGAACTTGGTAATCGTGTACTCATTTTCATTCCAGTGTTGTATTTGGGGAAAGATTATTGCATGAGAATTTGTTGAGCTCTCAAATGCACTAGCAGCAATAACAAATTGCTTCTTTTGTATTCCAGCTTGCCACCCATTCTTGTCAGCGTCTGAAGCCGCAGCTGCACTCAGCACAGCAGGTGGTCATCAACAGTGTCAATACTCTCAACCAACAGCTGACCAACTTCAACGATTCTACTATCATCGGACAGAATTTTGTCGGATTTGAATATAGACCGTGGAAAACACAAATACGCATTTAAAGAGCACAAGAAAGGAGCCGAGATATTCAGGTGCTACAGATCCTTCATAGAAGAATTCTTGCAATTTTGAACAGAGTCGTCTTACGGAGCGCCTCTGAATAGTTGCATTGAAGAGCACGCTATATAAATGTCTAGTTGATTGAATGATTGATTGTTGATAGAATCTGATCTAACGTATTTATTTAAGTAAGTAAGTAAGTAGCCTTTAGTTGCATATGACAAGCGCACATGCATTACATGTATACAATGGTTACATACATTTTGAAAACAAAACTATAACATGAAAACAAAACTATAACATGAGCAGCTTATAAGGTCACACATTTACCACTAGATATAATTAAAGATACATCGATTAACAAAGCTGCTTTTAAACCATTTAGATTTAACAAGAGGCAGCATGAAAGGATGTCCTCTCTTGCGGAGTGAGTACTTGTCATCACAAGGAGGTGGCAAGAGCTGATGAATGCAGTGGCCAAAGAACTGTGATTTTTGGAAGAGCTTCCTGTCTGCTCGAGCAATCAGCTCTTCTCACAAAATTGCCATCTACGGGCCTTTTTCAGAGCTGCATTAATGTGCGCAACGTCATGTGAGGTGAGAAATCCAGCGTAGGCAGGTAAAGCATACATGATTCTTGAAAGAACAATCGCCTGAAAAATGATGTTGAGCTTCGAGATATGTAGGCCCTGCTGCCTTAACTGGTTGAGAAGGAAATACTGCTGGTTTATTAGACTGAGAATGTAGTTAATATGGTTTGAAAAAGAAAGGTTAAACTGTAGAATGATTCCAGAATGATTTGATTTCATCAGAAACTGTTATAGTGGATTATGTAAGATAAATGGATAATTTCTTCTCCGGAAATGATAAGTTGAGCAATAATGAAAATATTGATGTATACTGTACAAGCAATAGTTATAATCTTCCATTTTTTTTTATTCCAGATTTACGGTCCAGTCCGCAGCTGAACGAATCGCTCCGGGTATCTATATAATTTCTTCAGAAACTTTTATTATTTATTTAGGATGAAAGATAATTTTTTTGCAAGAAATTATATTTTGAACAACAATAAATGGTTTTTAACAAATAACGGTACAAAATTCTTCTGTGTATTCTGGTTTATACATTCCATGATGAGAAACCTTTAGGCTGAAGATATAATACCTGAAATGCTGCATTAACTTATTTAAGAGTGAAGCATTCCTCTGCAGGATGTTGCTTGTTGATTAGTCAGATGTACTGGTAAAAATAACAATAGCGTAATTTTGTGTTGCAGAGGAGTTGACCCAAGGTCATCTGCTATCTTCTGCGGTTTCTTCAAACTCTGAACCGGCAACCGTGAGTATGCGATTTTTCTTGAATTGAAATGATCAGTCAGTTGTATCATTTATCATTCAGTAGCCAGTATAACGGTCTATTTTGAGATTTTAATTAAATCTATTGCTTTGATGTATTTGCTGTCAAAACTGTCCTCAGTTACAGCCAGTTACAGTCACAAATTTATATGGTGCCAGTTCAGGAAAACCCAGAAGCACTTCTGACACAAGAACATGAAGCCACAATGAGATTGGGTTTCAAACTCTTACGGGAAAAGGGAAGAAAGATGGGTAGTGGATATCGCTCATCTAGCTTAATCACTGAGTTGGCATATCTTTGCAAATTGCCACAGTAAAACCTGTTGTAATTACTGACCAGGGAGTGTGTTTCTAACACAGTTCTGCTTCTGAAGAGAATGAGGTAAAGTTTAAGGGAAATAAGAATACAGAAGTGTTTAAGATATTGTAAAGAACTGGAAGAAAAGATTTTGTTGCTCGTATCTAAGAGATGATTCTTGTTTTATAGGTCGATGTCATCCCTGGCTTGTGATGTTTCATCGTGGCTACAGTTGGTCTTGGTGTCCTCGTTGGAAGATCAACATCACAGGCGGCCTTGGTGTCCTCTTTGGAAGATCAACATCACAGTCGGCCTTGGTGTCCTCTTTGGAAGATCAATGTCACAGGCAGCCTTGGTGTCCTCGTTGGAAGATCAACATCAGTTTGTGCACATCTTGAATGCTGATGTGTGAGCAGTATGTGAGCAATGTGAGAGCCTACTTAATTACGTCGTCTTGGGTCTTGTATCCCTGTCCCTGACTATTTAATGGTTTTATTTTCTTTAGATTTGGTTACATGATGTGAACTTTACAGTGGCTATGCTCTCTGTGTTGTCACAAGATCATGTTGCATTGCTGCCAATATCTTACCGGTTTAGACTGAAGCACCAAAAGTTTTATATAGTAACCCTTATCAATTATACTTGGCATATAAGATGGTGGTTGAAAAGTGCAGCAAAGGCAAAAGTGTCACCTGCAATTTTCCATTTATTTCCTTATCTAATGTTTTTGTTGTGGGGCATTTTAGTTTCCATTTTTATTACTTTATGGCCTTCCCTCTTCTGAAGAACCCTTAGCCCTGCGGAGTAGCTTTGTTGTCTAGAGGCAGTGCTATATAAGCTAGGGGAATTTTTAGGAATTAGGAATTTTCATTTGTAAGAAATGGAATCCTTCTCACCTTGAATTTCAGCAGATATGCTATGGTCATCTTTGTTTTAATTGATGTTATCATAATCATTCATCAGCAGAGGTCAAGAAACATAAAAAGAGCACTGAGCCTCTAGGAAGGACGCTTCAAATGTATGGGCAAGAAATGACAGATGCATGTATGTATGTATGTATGTATATTCGTCTATTCAATCAGACAGCTATCAGAACGCAGCATTTAACAACAAAGTGAGATTTCAACTGAAATAGCAATAGAGGGATTATAATAGACTTGTTCTAATACAGAAATATTACACTCTTTCAACTGAAATAGCGATAGAGAACCGATCATAATCGACTGATTCTATTACGGCAGTGTGGGAATTAGCTAGTGTAGACAACATAATATTTTATGAGGATTATCAGATGGGCATTTTTAGTTTACTGAGAGGCCTTTATAAATGCCGTTGTACATCATTCTTGAGAGGAAGTTCTTATCATCTTTGTGATGAGGGGGGAATGAGTGTGTGGGCAGTGATGAAGATTATATTCTACATCTTGCCGTTCAGGACACTTACATCATAGGGCATGTTTTTGGTCTCGCTTGATTGTCTTGAATAGCTGTTCGTCAGCCAGGTCTGCAAGGTGGTCCGCCGTCGGTGTATCCGGTGGAAGGAAACCTCCATATCACGTGATGAACAAACCATTGTATATGTTCGTGTTCCCCTTTGCTCAGAAACTCCCTCCATACTTCTGCACAAACAGTTAATGAGCTGGCTCAGCAGTTCCAGTCTAAGTGAGCTGCTTTTTTATTCTAAAGTTTAACGTCATCATATGACATCAAAATTTGTTGACGACAATTCAAAAGCATGTAGAATACAATGAAAACAAAGAATTTATAGAGTCCAAAGGACTTCAGTTAAAAGTATCAAAATATTGGTTTACAATGTCACTAATATTTATTGTTTAACAGCATAAAATAATATCGCTAGCAGTGGCGTCACTAGGGCTGGTGTCACCCGGTGCGGTAAGACTGTGTAAGTCATGGTGTCACCCTCAAAAAAAGTGATGACCTTTTTTAGGAATTCGTCTCCCCAAAAAAGTGATGACCTTTTTTAGGAATTCGTCTCCCAAAAAAGTTACGACCTTTTTTTAAGGAATTCCTCATCTTCCAAAAATTTCTTCATTTTCTCATCTTGGGTGTCACCCCCCCCCCCTCTGAGGGTGTCACCCGGTGCGGTCCGCACCCCCCGCATCCCCCTCGTGACGCCACTGATCGCTAGTAATGTGTATGATACTTGTATTGCGATAAGAATGTCTTTGAGGCAAATTAAACTATATTTTGCACGAATTGTTTTACACAAGAAATTTTAAATATAGAAACAGATCAAATGATTTTGAGGAACATTTATAATGTACTTGAGATTTTTAATCTAGTTATTTAATTATAAAACCGCTCTTTGTTTGCAATTTTACAATACATATAATTACGACATGAGATATTTTGGTTCTCCTTTTGAATTTTCAAGGAATTAATTATCATTCAAAGCAATGAACCAATATTATAGAAATACATGCTAACATTGAAAATGACAGTTCTTTATCATCATCTTAAAGATTCCAGAATAGAAGAGAATTGTAATTTCACCTGAGATTCTTTAATCTATTACTTTTAATTTTATTACAGCTAAATGATTATTTATTATTAAAGTACATGTAATTTTGACATGAGATTGTTATTTTAGTTATAAATTTTATGCAAGTAATCAGCCAATATAAATAAGCAATATTAGCATAATATATACAATAATTGGTTAAAGAAACTTATTACACATTTATGTATCTATCTATCTATCTAAAACATTTATATAGCGCCCCTTCAAGGAATCTATTCAGAGGCACTCCCGACCCAGGCCCAGTCAAAAAGAAATGTCTTAAGGAGACTGTAAAAGGAACCAGAGAAATCCCTAGGAAGGGAGAGAATCTTAAGAGGTAGATTGTTCCAAACGGCAGGAGTACGTATCAGCCCAACAACTAGAAGTCCGCACAAGTGTGAAACCTAACATAACATAACAAGGGTTTTTAGTGGCTCAGAAGATGTGTAGTCTGTGTTACAACTACTGCAAATTAACCTTGAACACTTAATAGCCGACTAACGGACTTTAAAACATAGGTAGAGATACAGACGGAGACAAACGACTTGAAGATAAGGGAGACATACACACATATATAGACGGTGACAAACAGCTGAGATACTGGAGAGACAGACAGATACAGCCGTACAGATACTGACTTAAGACATAGGGACAGATACAGACAGCACCAGACAGTGACAAAGGACTTTAAGACAAGGGAGGGATAGAGATGGATACAGACGTAGGCAAACGGACTTTAAGACAAGGTAGCGATGCAGACAGATACAAATTGCAGACGTAGGCGAACGGACTTTAATACAAGGTAGCGATTCAGACAGATACAGACGTAGGCGAACAGACTTTAAGACAAGGTAGCGATGCAGACAGATACAAATTACAGACGTAGGCAAACGGACTTTAAGACAAGGTAGCGATGCAGACAGATACAGACGTAGGCGAACGGACTTTAAGACAAGGTAGCGATGCAGACAGATACAGACGTAGGCAAACGGGCTTGAAGACAAGGTAGCGATGCAGACGGATACAGACGTAGGCGAACGGACTTTAAGACAAGGTAGCGATGCAGTCAGATACAAATTACAGACGTAGGCAAACGGACTTTAAGACAAGGTAGCGATTCAGACAGATACAGACGTAGGCGATCGGACTTTAAGACAAGGTACCGATACAGATAGATACAAATTACAGACGTGATCAAACGGACTTTAAGACAAGGTAGCGATGCAGACAGATACAGACGTAGGCGATCGGACTTTAAGACAAGGTAGCGATGCAGACAGATACAAATTACAGACGTAGGCAAACGGACTTTAAGACAAGGTAGCGATTCAGACAGATACAGACGTAGGCGAACGGACTTTAAGACAAGGTAGCGATGCAGACAGATACAGACGTAGGCGAACGGACTTTAAAACAAGGTAGCGATGCAGTCAGATACAGACGTAGGCGAACAGACTTTTAGACAAGGTAGCGATGCAGACAGATACAAATTACAGACGTAGGCAAACGGACTTTAAGACAAGGTAGCGATGCAGACAGATACAGACGTAGGCGAACGGACTTTAAAACAAGGTACCGATGCAGATAGATACAAATTACAGACGTGGGCACACGGACTTTAAGACAAGGTAGCGATGCAGACAGATACAGACGTAGGCGAACGGACTTTAAGACAAGGTAGCGATGCAGACAGATACAGACGTAGGCGAACGAACTTTAAGACAAGGTAGCGATGCAGACAGATAGAAATTACAGACGTAGGCAAACGGACTTTAAGACAAGGTAGCGATTCAGACAGATACAGACGTAGGCGAACGGACTTTAAGACAAGGTAGCGATGCAGACAGATACAGACGTAGGCAAACGGACTTTAAGACCAAGTAGCGATGCACACAGATACAGACGTAGGCGAACAGACTTTAAGACAAGGTAGCGATGCAGACAGATACAAATTACAGACGTAGGCAAACGGACTTTAAGACAAGGTAGCGATGCAGACAGATACAGACGTAGGCGAACAGACTTTAAGACAAGGTAGCGATGCAGACACATACAAATTACAGACGCAGGCAAACGGACTTTAAGACAAGGTAGCGATTCAGACAGATACAGACGTAGGCGAACGAACTTTAAGACAAGGTAGCGATGCAGACAGATAGAAATTACAGACGTAGGCAAACGGACTTTAAGACCAAGTAGCGATGCACACAGATACAGACGTTGGAAAAACGGACTTTAAGACAAGGTAGCGATGCAGACAGATAGAAATTACAGACGTGATCAAACGGACTTTAAGACAAGGTAGCGATTCAGACAGATACAGACGTAGGCAATCGGACTTTAAGACAAGGTAGCGATGCAGACAGATAGAAATTACAGACGTAGGCAAACGGACTTTAACCCTCAGAAGGTTTCGCTACCTTGGCCTACACTCAAGGTCTCGGGGGTGCAAATGCACCCCAATGCA